>JAPSES010000001.1:15321231-15340876 GCA_029822895.1 Maxillicosta whitleyi
GTACCATTACTTCATCATTCCTTACATTAGTACCATTACTTCATCATGCCTTACATTAGTACCATTACTTCATCATTACATTAGTACCATTACCTCATGATACCTCACAAACCAGGTCCACTCACCGTTCATGCACAGGTGGACCTTACAGACCCTGTAGAACACATTGGACCTCAAATTGTTGACTCACTTTTCTCACTGGAACTGTTACACTTGTACTACACTTACTCTCGTAGTGTATGTAGCAATGACCAAAAATAGTCACTTGCCTGATAAAGGCTTAAACCATGAAAAATAATAATCATGTCAACATGTGATGTATTTTTATTTAGTCTTTACTCAGACAAAACCTACATCACTTTTTTTTTTCATATTTATACAATTAAATGTGGATGTTTTAGACCCACAAATAAATGACTGCCTGAAGACTTTTTATAATAATGATAAATCAGGGTCTAAACACAATCACTACGGAGACTCAACATGTCAAAATTAGAGCTAAAAAATATCAGTGAAAATCTGAGAAACTCCTATTTATGTTGCTTTTTAAGGCGTATGTCTGGATAAGTCATTACATAATTCTTCAACTTTTTGCAGAAAAATTGCCAGTTCAGCCTCAGTTGAAGATATCAGTGTCTTCAGATGTCCTTTAGTGCCCAAAAACAGGAATCTCTCTTGGGCAATAGTGCTGTGTTGTAGCTGTAATTGGATATACAGACAATACTGTTAGCCTACAACACTATATTCCGATCCCAGCGTCACCTTGCAGCAAACAGATAAAATCACATAAATACGAAAAAATATCATAAAAGAAATATGAACATAAAGTAAATACAAAAGTGCTTAAAACAAGACACATACATACATGTAGATAAATGCATACATGCTACAGTACCCACAGATGCTACACAGATAATGCTGGTGACTTTTAATATAATATACTCTGTTTCATGGAAAAGACTTTTCCCTTCATGCTTCTCTTTCACAGGTTGAAATGAGAAGCTGAGCACACTTCAACGGACTCCATTAATTTTACATTCACCACTGCTCAGTTCTTGTGGAGGTGAATATAAGTCCACAGACCACAGAAATGAGAAATCCATTCTTTGAGATTCCATTACTTCATCCTGCTTCTCATTAGGATATTTCACCCTGCTGCTGAAAGTGAAAACCAATATGACACCATGTGAGTCATGGTTAAATGTATCTGACATAACAGTAACAAAAAAAACCCCTGAGAATCAGTCTAGAAACAGTCACAACATGGTTATTTCAGTACATGTTTCTCCCTTTGAATATTTAGTCCTTTTCAGCAAAAAAAAAAAAAAAATCCCTAAATTTAGTCAATACAGGAAGTCGTTTGTGTATTTTTGACCCAAACAAGGAAAAAAAAAAAATCTGATTATGTTCAGTTTCATCGACTTAATCATCACGTTTTTTTGCTGAATTAACTGCAGAGATGATTTCAACAGGGATTATTGTGCGCAGATATGATAAAACACGTTTCATCTGAATTTTAATGACATGCAATTAATGCATTTATGTGATTGATTGAATGCATAGACAAAAATAATCCTATTAACTGTGTAACAATGTTCTGTCATATAGTTAATTCCTTTACCATATAAATCAAATCTCAAGATTTGCCAGTGCTTTAGATTAATGTCTGCGCATCTGCTTAATTCAGTTCTTTCTGCAGCTTTCTAAGTCATTCTGCGCTAAAAGACCAGTCTTTTCAATGTTTGCCCACATCTCCAAATAGAAATAATAGAAAAACTGGTGATTCAAGCTGAATATGAGGCTGCAGTCTCTTATGCAATCCCTTTTTCAAAGCTATCCGTATCCTTGTTAAATTCCAATAACAGTCTTCCTTTGTCCCTCTGGATCATGCTGTGTAGAAATGTAGCATCTAATTTGAGGAGAAACTCGGCTCAATCCCATACTTTGGTAAATGCAAAGGCAGCTGGTCAACTATCCATGTTTCTCCAATCAAATGTTGGCAAAACTACAGTATTACTGGTGGTAAACAGAATATATTTAGTGTTTTAATCCTTTAATTTCTGCAATATTGCAGTTGGGATTTCTATCTGTTAATGTTTTAAGCTCGAGGCAAAAATACATTTCCAGAATGCTTACGAACTAAAAGCAGAAAAACTTCCCTTCCTCTAATTAATTAATTCACATTTTCTGCTTTGCACTATGTTTCTAGTTCTGCGACACAGTTCTTGTAAAACACTAAACATGGTTTCTCACTTTATACGCCTCCTGCGAACATGAAATCATTGAGTAAGTGCTTCTGTTCAACGTAGTTAAAATTGGCAACACATACATTGGAAAGTGAGTGTATACAAGTCAGTCTGAGCCTAAGAGCTACAAATAGACCTCAGGGAAACTCAGCTCTTTTGTTGGATCTTTGAAAGCAACACACACAGAGAGAGCGAGAGGAAGAGGAAGAGGATGAGAGAAAGGAAGACAGTTGACAAGAACAAACAAGGGGACTAGACAATAGCCTGAGAATTACTTGTAAGGACATCAGGATATTCCCTCTGATGTCTAGCCGGGGATGATGCTCCATGTGCTGCAAATAAGGTGACATATCCTCCTGAGACCTGATTGGAAACAACATAATGAAGCACTTTACATTTATGCATTTATTTATTTATTTATTTATTTTATAGAATGCCCTGCAGCAGACGGCATGTTTTTTTAAAGGGTTATATTTATCTAAACCCACTTTTATTAGTCTTATTTATTTATTCATGTATTTGGACCCTATTAGTTTTAATTTGAACCCTCCAGGTGCTGCAAAACCATCTTTATATTCATTTTTGGCAAAAAATCAAGTGGATTTCTACAACCTGTTTTAATTCCTTCTTAATTTGTTACATTTTGTAACTAATTACATCACAATGTTTCCACATATAAGGTCAAAACTTCCAATGAACATTTCTCAGAGTACGACATAATTGTTTATCAGCAGCAGTGGTTGTAGTTCATACTGAAAATATGTCCAAACTTCGAGCCGATTACCTAAAATGTTCAGTTGTCGGTTGGATTAATAAACACAAGTGGCTAAATGGGATGGAGAAATCCAGTCAACAGCCTGGAGGGGGTTTGGTATGAAGTGGCTCATTTGCATTTAAAGGGCCTGCACTCCAAATGACCTTTTTGGTGTCATTACTGAGAAATAGGTGTGAAGATGAACCTGTGGAACTGAATTAATGAAGAATTCAGACCCAAGCAGAGCATATACAGTTTATGTAGACAACACGGAAATGTTTTAAAATACATAATTCAAGTTTATACACACACACACACACATATATATATATATATATATATATATATGTGTGTGTGTGTGTGTGTGTATATATGTATATATATATTTTTTCTCACTGTCTTCTTGTCTGTTATTTATATAGAATTTCTGCACTTTATTATTAAATTGCTATAACTGTGAAATTTCCCCAGGGTGAGATAAAGTATTCTATTCTAGTCTAATCTAGTCTAGTCTATTCTATAAAAGCAAAATATCACTCTTTTAACTAACGTTGTGAAACTCTCGTCTCTTCCCGAGGGAAAAAATGCATTCGGACTATAATGAAGACAGGATCTGTAAACAATCCAATGCATCTTCTATGATCCATTATCCCTACTACTGTAATTTTTTTTACTGTATTTATTTTTGATTCTATAACTGTACCGTAACATTGTATAGATTTACTAATAATAACTGTCCTATATTTTTGTTAAGTTTGTTGTTTTTATTGGTCAAAGAAATCCTATGAACACTGATGGACTCCCACACCATCACAGACACTGATAACAGCTTTGAGTCTTTTATTGTGACATGTTGAACCCAATGTCCATTTTTCCTGAAAACAAGCATAAACACAGATGTGTCTGACTACAGCATACATTTCTACTGTCTTGTAGTTCATTGAAGATGAACTCAGCCCCAGAGAACATGATGCTTCACAGAACTGATGTAGAGCTTCCTCTTTATACACTACCACTGTTTTTCCCAAGCCAGTAGAACCATATTCATCACAGCAAACGATTGTTTCTCATGCAATTCAGTTTGAGGAATGAAGGTTTCTGCACTCTGAGAAATGTTCATTTTATCTAACAGAACGTTCTCAGATGAAGTTTATGTGAAGATTAAACATTAAGTAAATAGTCACTTTATCCCATCTACTGTTACTAAATAAGCAGCTTATTGTGGAATCTGACCCAACAGTGTTACTTGTCTTTAATGTCTGTCCAGTGTTTTTTGAGGTTGTTGTAGGCATCAAAATAATAGTCACATTTCCACAGTACAGTTATGGGTATTATGTCACAGACAACTTTCATCAGGTTCAACAGAACTAGATCAATAACTATTACTTTTCTCTGTTTAGGATGTATACAGAAAATATATAGGATGTTCACCTGTTTGGTAAAACTCACATGCTCACATTTTCTTCTTTTCTGCAGAATCCACAGGAGATAAATCAAACTGTAGGAACCCTTTTGAAGTATCAACAACATCATCCCTCTCTGCTTCGACCACAAAAGTAAATAAAACCGTCAGGATTATAATCACAGCTGTGATTAGCGTCTGCAGGATGAGTGCTTTATGCTAAACATGCAATTGATAACAGCTGTTTTCTGAGTGGATTTATTTACCGGTAATTGTCCTTTTATTACACAGAACAAAAGAAATTATATCTGCAAAAAAGGGTTCTTAAATCAGATGTAGCACACAAATCTGCAATTTACTACATGTGTTTATTTCTGACCATTTTTGAAAAGGCTGAAAAATGTATTGAAATATTATATAAATCACAATACTGCAGAGTATACAATTTTAATAAGGCAAAGGCAAACTGAGTCAGAACATTAAAAATGAAACATGGTGATGCTACAACTTTTCTCTGGATGTAAAGAAAACAAGATTTTTGATACGAACCAAAGCAAAAACGTCATTAATTTGTGACTCATACTGTGTCATATCTGCAATATCTGTCAAAACTGATGTGATTTTTTTTTTTGCACATTTTTCCTCCCTTCTCCATATTCCATTACTCTGAACTTGAATATCATTTTTGCTTCATGAGGATGACACTAACAGTCTTTATGAGGGTCCTTGACGTTTGTCAGCATAATGTTACCACTTACTGTGACGCTCTTTACTTCTAACAGCCATTGACTCATGAAAAGCAGCTTCAGGTTTTCTACTCTGACTGTGTGCTGAACTACAGGCTGTTCCCATTTGGTCCAACACATTGAATGCAGCTTTATTGGAACTGTGCAAATGTCAGAGGTCAAGAGAGACTGCTCTAATGCTCTAACTGTGATTGATGATAATTTGAAAATGTTCATGGAAATGTACTAGTTTCCGAGTCTATTCATGATTCCGCAGTACTGATCCATAAATTGACTAATTTATGGTGATTTGTGATTGATGATGAGTGTTTCCTGTCAGGAGAAAATGGCATTAATACATGACGCCGTGAAACTATGAATCAAACATGTCTGTGCAGGCAGCGATTTAAATGAAATTAAAACAGCGGGCGACAGTGAAGAAGGCCATGGAAGGTAATGAAGACAAAATATGTCATTAACACAATCAACACATTGCTCTTTAACACAGATGTAGTCAAGTTATAAAACAAAAAGCCTTTGCTCAAAGTGACATGAGCGGTGTAACCTTAAGTAAATTCAAAGAGATAGTGGTTCTTATTTCAGACATGAGATACATGTAATTTATCATTATTATTATTGTTATAATAATAATAATAATAATAATAATAATAATAACAATAATAACAATTAAAATACAAAGTCCTTTATAAAGGAATAAAACAGTACAAAATAATAGAATACTTTGAAAAATAGAAGATGATGTAGCAAATATAGTACAGAAAACCATAAAATAAACATGTACCTCAGATAAAACCAGGATATGCCCTGAGGTGAAAGCACATTTTAAGAAGCAACTTAAAAGAAGACTCTGACTCAGAGCCTGAATTCCTCGGGCAGGATATTCCAGATGGTTTTCAGCCTGGACACTGTGCACCTGTTGATTTGGTGTTAAGAAATCTAAAATATGATCAAGGCCATGAAAATAACTGATTACATGTGAAATGTTCTGTGGTTTAGATGTTTGCAGAATAGACCTCTGCAGGAGTGGTGATTCATGTATGCCCTGGGTAGATCTACTGTAGTGATGCTAAAACACCTTCCATGAACTACAATGATGCCTGATAACTTCTATTTATTTATTTATTTAATTATGTGACGTGGAGTATGTGTGCAGTCATTGCCTTTGTTGACCTTTGACACCTTATTGCCAATTTTATTTTATTTTTTTAAATTAAATAATGCACTGTAAATCTGATTGGACCTCTCATAAAGCTGGAATAACATTATAGAATCACCTTTATTGTGTCAGTAGTAGTTTGTGACACACATAAACATGCTCCACACACCACAGTTTGTCTTCTGTCTTTCACTAGATCATGCATCACACACACTAGGAGCAATGGGCTTACTCTGTCAGGAGTGCCTTGCTCAAGGGCCCATCAGCCGACAACTCTCCACCAGTCCAGGGAATTTAACTGGCAACCCTTTGGTCACAAGCTAACTCTCCAGCCATCTAGGCCACAGCTCCCCAGTTTTCTGATGCATTCCTCTTTTTACTCCTATATCTACACATCAGAAATAACCTTTGACCAGATGCAATGATTCCATACTGAGCTGAATTGACACTTTACCTATCAAGAATAAATCGCATCATTACAATAATTCCATAAGAAAAAGTCATCATTTTTACTCCAAAGTTATGAGCAACAGTGTAGATGGATTTTGATTTGACACTGTTCACATCAAAAAAAAACATCACAAGTGTTAATGTTTGTGCAGCAAAGGGCCACAATATAATTTAGAGTTCATATGCCTGAGGATGTGTTTTTTTTCTAACATGGCTGTGATTAACCTCTTGTCTGGGGCTCTGTTGAGTGGAGCATGTCAATTATTTTTTGTATAATTGTACATCCCATTGGGAAGAATATGTGTTTTTGTCCCTGTGGAAAATATTATTTGACTTGCATGAATTAGGAGCATGCAAGTACGTCACATTTGGTTAAGATAAGGCTTAATATATAAATCTATCTAGACTTAATATATTTAGCTTGATAAATATAATAAATGAATGAACAATAAACCAAAGAATTTAGTGGCACATATTGTTTTGAATGAGGGATATGTAAAATCATTTTTTCCACTGAGTCACTTGAGGCACCTTTTGTTTCCTGTTGGATAAGAAGATGTCATAGGATTATTACTGAGGCATATGCACAACAAACGCAGCTTTTTTGGTGCACTCGGGCAAAATAGAACTGTAGGGATGCTCTCCTCACGCATTATTTTCTAAATAATCGGTGACAGTTGTTGAAAGTTGAAGCTAATTGGATGCCAAATTGTAAAAATAGAGCTAAAGCGGTAAGCAAAGAATTTTTTGTTTGTGTTTTGAATGAAAAAAATGTTCAAAGTAGCGAAAGAAGACGGATGTAACAGTAAAGTTTGTCATTCTTTTAAGTCTATAACAGTCTAATGTGTAGAACTACAAGTGGTTTTGCATGTGTTCTCATGAAGTATCGCATTATACTCCTGCTTTACATACATGCCTCTCCATAAGGTCGTAGTATACATTAGATTATTCAAGAAATGTGCAGTGTTTGCATACAGTGCAAGAATAGACCTTCATTTGATGTGAAATGTATCTGGGTCACATTGACAGATGACAGACAGAACCTTTTTGCAACAAGACATTAAAACATTGGTGTCCTATTTTGGAGCAGCCTCACTCTGGATAGCTTTATCATGAAGCCCATGGGGGACGGGGCTATATTTCCATGGCAATTTACCCCGTACTGCTCATCAGATAATACTAACAGCTTAGCCTGCCAGTGAGACCTACAATTTACATGTACATGCATAAAACAAAACAATGCATTGTGTTCCTGTAGTCCAGTGTGGTAATACTGAATACATACAGTACACAATTTTAGATTAGGATTTCAATACAATACAACATATAAACATACAGTTGTGAAAAAAATGATTAGACCACCCCCTTGTTTTCTTCAATTTCTTGTTTGCTTTAATGCCTGGTACAACTGTTTGGACAAATATAATGATAACAACAAAAATAGCTCATATGAGTTTAATTTTAGGGCTGATATCTATACATTTCCATGTTTTCTTGATTAAAACCAAAATCAATTCAGTTCTTACATCAATATCTATGATGCTGTAATGCCAAAACCAGTGCTTTTAGGCATTCCAGGTTTTCTTTTCTGTCCGTTTTGGCCACATGGTACACACAGGAGTTAGTATAATTGCATAACTATTTTTTAAATGACTTTTGATGGTCTAATATTTTTCTCCACTGTATGTTCTGTAAGGTTTCAAGTTTTCTTCCTCATACACTATACCCATCAGAAAACACAGACTTTTCTTTGTAAATGCTCTCTTGGTGTAATTGCACTGGAGTCTATGGGAAATGCTTTCAGTATCTTGGTAAATGCCAGCTGAGCGTCTATAAGTTTCATCTTACAGTGTTCAGGTCAATATTATGCAGAAATATTTGAACCAGCTGAACCTCAATTAAGAAAGTGTCGCTGATTAATGAACTACTTTGTCACTGGTAGGTTCGTTTATTGCATTAAAAGCAGAAGTAGTTATTTCTGTATTCTCAGAGGGAAAAAGATCTGCAGATTCAGTATTTCTGGACTCAGTAGAGACACTGGGCTTTTCTTCATAGTGGAACTACATTGAAAAGCACTTCCATATTTAAGAAGCACTTTAATCCACATGCTGAAATGTATAAAAATAACACTTCCAGGAGCCATGGTATAGTCTGCTCTTTTTCATCAGCCAAATCAGATCTGAATAGATGCTGAATTCCACCGATATAATTCTGATATTCTGGCCTGACTAAATTATAAGGTTTCATCAGATAGATCTTACTAGAGTTTTACTCACTAACCTACCTTTAGCTTTGCACATTGTGCACGTGTTCTGACCCTGAGGCTTTAAAACATTAACATTATTCATATCTGTGTTCTCTGTCATCATCTCGTAGCTTGTTAAATCCCCAGAGACCCATTTATATTGGAGTTCATTATTACAAAGGTATGGTGTGTGGGTAATGTTGTGGAAGGAACTCTTGTCCAGATAGTTTATAAAATATGAATAATATTGAAAATATGAAGGGAGAAAAGAAGAAACACATCCTCCTCTACACACATCTGTACTCAGTAGCTTTGATGTCCTTGTATGACCTGTAGCTGATGAAAAGGAAATGTAATATTAAGGACTTTAGTCGTTCTGCTTGTATTAGTGTTGTGTTTTAAAGCAAACAGGAACATTGTTTACAAATTACCTAAAAGTTCTACATGCACTGCATCAGTCACATTTTCTGTAACTGTAACAATATGTGTATGTACGTTACATTTTCTATTCTATTCTATTGTATTCTATTCTGTTGTGTTGTGTTGTGTTGTGTTCTATTCTATTCTATTCTGTTCTGTTCTGTTCTATTCTATTCTATTCCGTTGTGTTGTGTTGTGTTCTATTCTATTCTGTTCTGTTCTGTTGTGTTATGTTCTATTCTGTTCTGTTCTATTCTATTCTATTCTATTCTACTCTACTCTACTCTACTCTACTCTATTGATTAATCTGGACATGCATTTGTTTTATACGTTTACCTACATGTCCAGGGACTGAGGATGGAAACTCTCTTGTATGTGCTAAATAATAACAACTGAACCCAAACTATGCACATAAAGGATGAATATTTCAAAGGTATTATTCTGTACGCCTCATCATTATATGCCTGTAAATCCTTCGGAAGCAGAAGCATCCTTAGCATTTCTATCAATAAACATAGTTTTCTTGTGTTTATGAATGCGATGAAGTGAACTAATATTTGCTGGTCCTGAAGGGGATTCACATTGGATCAATGACTGATGCCTCACCTCTATCCATGCACACATATTGTGGATTAACATGCTTTTGAGCTTGGAAGGTCATGTCCTTTTTGGACAAAATCCCAGAGCCTGAAATCAGCACAAACTAATGGCCACTACTAGTTCTGCATTGCTGTGAACAGTTGGACCGCTGATAATCCAACACTGTCACTGTGGATGACAGGTAACCCCACTATCCTCAAGGCTCTATATTATCTGATGTAGTTAAAGTGTAGACTATAACAGATATTTAATTTATAAACACAGTGTGGTAGCTGTTTAAAGTCCCCACTTAAAATCACAGTAAAACTATTATAATGTACGCTTTTTATCCAATTTGCTGTGAATATTTTTTCCATTCAGCCGACATGAAAGACAGCAGGCACAAATTGGACTTCTCATCTGAATTTCTAAACACAGTCTGTCATTTGGAACTAAAGACAGAGAGGCGATTCATCCAATCTGATTTCTTTTCATCTTTATCAACAGGTTTCATTAGCAAATGTATGGGAAATCTAACAGTTATTCGTGTGGAGTTTTGTCCTTTGTACATGACCGAAATACAACACACATGCATAAATTACTTATGAAGAAAGATGCTTTCAATGGCCACAGTATATAATTACCAAATGCATTTTTCCCCGTTCATGAAAACCGGATGGCTTTTCCTGTATCCTGTAAAATATTAATATGGTGTTTATTTAGTGGAATACTTAATAGTCATCTTGGTTTGAATCCATTCTACATTATCTAATTTTATCTATTTCTAAAATGTCCCTGTTTATTCGGTTGATTTTAGTGTGTTTTTTTTCTCAGCAAAGTCTATGTTTTATATCAGACTTTATTCTAAAATGTAGTTCATCTTTAATCCGCGATTATACATAAACATTAACTTAGCTTACCTCAGCATTTTTACAAAACCATTTCTTTGACTTGTCTTATCTTCACATTCAGAGTATGGTGCTTTCAGCTGCAGTTTCCTTTAAGCATCTCTTCTTGTTTTTTTCCCCTTCTTTTTCTTTAGTGTCTATAAGCAGAGCACGTACACCAGTAAGAGCTCTTTTGTATCTTCATATAAAGAGCTCAGATTATGAGCTGCTGTGTCACTCATATAGCACAAAAAAGTGTTTCTGGTGGTGTTTGATAATGTCCCGTTAGAAAAGTGCCCGCGGGGCGTCTCATCCCTGTGGTACAATAATGTAAATGGCATTCAGAGGTCTTCTGAATCAGTCACTATCAAATATTTGACTTTCTGACAATTAAATATATATGCAAAGTGTACTTTAAATAATGTAAGCAAAAATCTCTTCTCTTCGTTTTCCCCTATATTTATGAAAGGTCAAAATCAGAGAGTGCAAACACAACCAACAAACCAGTGATTTCCTGCTTCATTGAACATAAAAACCCGGTTACATCAGGTTACTAATACTGACTAAGAAAAAGAAGTCATGAAGCTCTTATTCATTTAGAACTGGTGAGGTTACTCTGAAAAACACAGCAGTTATAATGCAGATGTAAAATATTATTAATGTCTATTTTGACAGTTAACAAAAACTACAATATTGAATTTATTAATCAGTTATAGACCATTCACTGAAAAAAAAAGGTTTTAATGTTTGATCAATCCTCCCTTTCCAGGGAACAAAATATTAACTTTTGTTTCCTAAGGGCTTTAAAAGAGACATCTGTTAAGATTCAAGATTTTTATATGTCACAGGCTCATGATATACAGTGAACAGTGAAATGCAAAAAAATTAAAAAATAATAATTAGATCTACAAATAGGAGAATGTGCAAATGATAATTTACCATGAAAATAAATAATAAATTGATAAGAATTAAGTGCTCATTCATTGCACTCCTTCCTCATCAGTTTATTTTCTCGTCTCCCTCGTCAGGACCAGTTCACCTCACCACTTACTTGCTCCCGTGGTACAGGTAAAGCCAACATCTTCACCCTGAAGAAGCTGGGTGGGTTCTTGTTGTCAGCTGGTTCCTTCGTGTAGTATCACCGCATCATCCTCCGTTTGTTTGTTCCTCGTTGGCTGTACTCTTATTTATTGTTCTATAAAGACCCTTTTGTTTCTTCTGCAACTCTGCTTATGGATTCATTATTCTGCGTGACACATGACATATAGCCTATGTCAATATGCACAGCCTGGCAAAAAAGAACAAAAAAAACCATAAGCAAACAGTCTTCAGTCATTTACATTTAACAAAGTACTATGGAGATGCTGAAATGACTAAATCTGGGTTAAAAACTACGCAACACATTGTTAAATCACAGTGATATTTCTTGTCTGTGAATGTCTGCAGCTGAGATTTCATTTGTTTTAATATTACTGTTTCATATTGTATGAATATGTAATTTTTAATTAATGGACCCCAGGAAGACTAGCTTGGTAGCAACTAATGGGGAATCCATGAAAACAAATAACCAAATAAACAGGATGGTAATGAATCAACATCTTCAAGGAGGAAAAGTGTCAGCTGGAGACCACTTAGGTTAGAACTTGACAGGTGTGAATACTTAAAAGAAACCTGTTACTAGTGAGGCTCATTAGTAAAAAAAAAAAAAAATAAAGGGCTTCAACTTGCTTAAGAGCATAAAAATTAGACTGTGGAGTACCTGAGACAGGTCATATGGTCTGATGAGTGAGTCCAGATTGATCCTGTTCCAGAGCTGAGTAAGAGGAGCGGTGGATGAAGTGATTACCTATAGTGTGTACCATACAAACCTGTGGGGGCAATGTTACGATCCGGGATTGCTCCAGTTGGTCAGGTCTAGGTTGTTGTGTGTCTGAAATAAAGGTCAGCTGAATGACTGGGTTTGAGCATTAATTGATTTTGTTCTTTGCTGGTAACATAGGTATACTCCAATATGACAATGTCACGATTCATTAGGATCAGATTGTGAAAGAGTAGTTCAAGGAGCATGAGACATTATTTTCACACATGGATTGACCACCTGAACCAACCTAGTGAGATTCTTCTGGGTGTGATGGAGTAAGGTTTACACAACCATCCAATTCTCATTATCAATACAAGATCTTGGGCAAAAGTTAATGCAACTACAGATGAAAATAAAAGTTGTGACATTGCATAAGCTTATTGAAATGATCAAATCAAGACTAATGGTGGTCCAAAGAACTATTAGAAAGTGGGAAGTGTGCAATTTTTTTTTTTTTTTTTTTTTTTTTTTAGTTTCTGTATGTCCTTTTTGCATGTAGTTCATACTTATATGTTAATGAAGTCATTAATTCGGTAAATTAAGTTATCCCTTTAATGTGAAAAAGAGCTGCATTAATTTTGCATCAGGACTTTCATAAAAGAAAGACTGAAGAAGAGGATTTCTAGAAGATTTTTAGATTTTATAGCTACTTATTATTTTATTCATATAGCACATATAGTCATTCATTTATTTATTGCACATATGCTCAATACTCAATATGGATACTTGAAGAAATGTTGCCATACTTTTCTATGTGCAAATATATAAAATACAATGGTAAAATAAGTGGCCACTTTGATTTTCTCCATTGATTTGAAGATAATTCCTAAATTCCACTTTCCATATATAAATATTATGTAACTTTAATGCGCATATATTGTGTTTTTCATTATGAAAGCCTATAAACTGCTGAAATGCGTCTATTTTGTCCGGATGGAGGCACACTAGTCTTCTAAGGAGAATAATTATGTCCAAAAAAAAAAGAAAAAAAAAAAAAAAAAAAGTGAAAGAAGGTTTAGGTGGAGTAAAAATATTACCACTGGTACTGCATTGTCTCATTACATTTGCTGTGTTTGGGATAAAATTAGAAACTTTGCCGGAGCTCGAGGTTCATTGAACTGACGCTCCCGTGCTGCGGGGATCGAAGCCCCGCCCACCTTCAATGACGCGCGCAGAGGAGGGAGTCCAAAACGCGTCTGCAAAAAACCCCCACTGATAATATATATATTAAAAAAAAACACCCACACGCGAAGATTCCAGTCTTTAGTCTTCAGTCTTCTCCAGGATCTCGCCAACACTGACATGGAGATGGAACCGTAGTGGTCTCTGGGATTTTTATGTGGAGGCTTTTTACTTCTAATTGTCTGATCCAAGAAACGCGTCGCACCACTAGAACTAAAAGAATATGTAAGTTTGTCTTGGCTCTTTTTTTCCCCCTTTTCTTTCTTTCTTTCTTTTTTTTTTTTTTTTTAACATATATGTCGCTATGTTATCTCCGAATAAAACATCACTCATTTAATGTTTAGGTTGAGCCTTTATTTACTGACATTTTCTGCTAAATGTTAAGTTTGCATGTGCCACACGAATGTTGCGCACGAATGTTAAATCTTGTACATTTCAATATTATACATAAAGGGCTGTTTTCCTAAGGATGTGATGAACTTGACAGGTTCTTGGGTGTTGCTTTAGGTGCTCATAGTATTACACAGATTACAGTTAGTTAGAGGCTATCTTGGCATCTTTCCACCCCAGTGATCCTCCCATAGAAATATACCCTCCTCAGCAGACTGCTCCTTCTGTCAGATATTGTAGAACTCACACAGATTAATATTTATCTGTATGCAAATCCATGTTGATGAATGTTTGCACCAACCTCTTGCTCATGTTTATATTTTGCTTTGCCTCCCTTTGTTGTGACCAGCCTTAATGTTGCTGAACAGAATGCTGACTCCTTGCTGAGGGTCAGAAAATGAACACCTCCTCTTCTGGTGAACCTGCAGTCACCATGTATCAGCAGAGACCAGGATATGACCTCAATGCCAGCTGTGACTGGCTGACATCACACTGCAACCTGTCATCAGAGGACACTGCACTTCAGCTGCCCACCTTTTCCACAGCGGCTAAAGTGAGAGTGATCATTACTTTCATCCTGTGTGGTATATCCACATTCTGCAACTTGGCTGTACTGTGGGCAGCCAACAGCCACAAGCGTAAATCCCATGTGCGAGTGCTGATTATCAACCTGACGGCAGCTGATCTCCTGGTTACCTTCATTGTGATGCCAGTGGACGCTGTGTGGAACATCACGGTCCAGTGGCTGGCTGGAGACCTCGCCTGCAGAGCCCTTATGTTCCTCAAGCTCCAAGCTATGTACTCCTGTGCATTTGTTACAGTGGTGATTAGTCTGGACAGACAGTCAGCCATCCTTAATCCTCTGGCCATCAGCATGGCGCGGAAAAGGAACAGGATCATGCTGATGGTAGCATGGGCTATGAGCACATTATTGTCAATCCCTCAGGTAATAAGTTCAAACGATGCTACTGCAAAAGGAGATAAAAGACAATTTAGCTCAAATATTGTAGGAAGTTACTAAAGGGTTATGATCTGACTTTTTATGTTAAACATTGCCTAAAATGGATGAACCCTCCTCTCTTTGCTTTGGTAATATCACAGAATACAGGTCTTTGTGCCTGGATATACATACATTACCTCACGCAGAGTTTCATAAAAGGTATTAACTGTTTGAAAACTGCACATGCGAGAAGAAATTGGCTCTATATTTACATGCAATACATTTTTTTTTTTACATTGTTATCAACCCTTCTATTTACACAGCTCTGCACTGTCACATTATCTCTAGCTTTGATGCAGGAAAACCTCCCATATAAATTAGGTGGCCCAGACGGTCTCAGTGTTAGGGATTAGTGGCTCTATCATTGAGTATGAGATTCACAAATCCCAGCAGTAGGGATGATTCATTTTAATAAGTAAGATATATAACAGTACGGCATGTACAGTAACAGTGTTTATCATGTTGTGAATTAAAAGCAGGAATGAAATGATATAATTAATCTCATTCTGCAAACAGAGCAGTGTTTGCAGCAGAAATGCCCTTAAGGAACAGAATTCTCAAGCACCCATTTAGGCAAACATTTGAAGGACGTAATAGCGGGTGGTAATTACTGATAATTTTAATAACTTGTGCTATTTTGTATTAACTTTAACTCAACAGATGTTTATTTTCCACAATGTGAGCATCACCTATCCAGCAAACTTTACTCAGTGCACCACCAGGGGGAGCTTCATTACTCACTGGCAAGAAACGGCCTATAACATGTTCACCTTCTCCTGCCTCTTCTTGTTGCCGCTTGTCATTATGATCATCTGCTACACCAGGATCTTCATCCAGATCTCCAAACGGATGAAAAAAAAGAGCTGTAAGTTTGCAGTGTGCTCTGCTGGTCAGTGGAGGATGAGGATGCAGATGAGCAAATCAGAACATATGAACATCTGTGGTTGTACATGTCAAAAACAGCTCCTTCTGTTTCATTTAGTCAGTTTTTGTATGCATACAGTGCATTTCTATTAATGTCTGAATGTGTCTTCTCTCTAGTGTCCTCTGATGAACCACATTTACGCTGCTCAAAGAACAACATCCCCAAAGCACGGATGAGAACTTTAAAAATGAGCATCGTCATAGTGATCTGCTTCATTGTTTGCTGGACTCCATATTATCTCCTCGGTTTGTGGTATTGGTTCTTTCCCGATGACCTGGAGGGAAAAGTGTCTCACTCCCTCACCCATATCCTGTTCATCTTTGGACTTTTCAACGCTTGCCTGGATCCCATCATCTATGGGCTTTTCACAATACGATTCCGCAAGGGATTGAGGAGCTGCTGCAAAGGTGCTGAAAATTCAGATATGGACAATAACGCAATGATAAAAGACCCTCTGAGATGTACTGCCGCTGCTTTTCCTCCCAAGAGAGGGATGGCCACTAGTGAAAATGACAGTGGTTCTGTCAAGGCTAAGTCATATTCCACTGAGAGCCAGAGCCTCACTGCAGAAGATAACAATCCTGTCATATAAGCAGTGAAAGCAACAACATGAAGGAGAAAAAAAAAAGACTCATCTCCTCCTCTTTCTTTCCATGTTCATTGTATTAAATGGACATACTCCTACCACAGTCACATATAAAATGCATGTACAAGAACGTATTTCCATCAAGATATAGACATTACATTACAGGCTCAAGGTGAACTTGTGTGTGTTGCAGTAAGAATTGTGCAACATTTTCACCAGTGACAGTTTAAAAAAGACCATATTTGGATCAGTTTTACTTCATATGTGCAATTTAGATCTATTGTGCTTCACAAAAATCTAAATGGAAAAAGAAAATAGGGTCGTTGTGTCAGTTTCAGAGCTGCACTACCTGTGTAATGTGTAGATGTACAAATTCACAGGCTTGGGCATTTTGATTCACAGCAACAAGAGAGCATGACCGGACATGTTATTAAACAGTCTGGTACTTCAGGGAAAGGATCTGGTGTTTTTGCAAAAGGAAAATAGGATCTGAAATGTGCTGATATTAGAATAAAGAATGATGGAGCGAAGGTAAAATAAGGTATTTCAGTGCAGATGGCCTTTGACTTGAAGAAAAATGGCTTGAATTTTTCTTCAAGTCAAAGGATTACTTCTGAAATAGTTAATACGTTTGTAGAAATATTAATTAACCATGTGGATCTTACAGGCTTTACATAAAGTTACTGTTTGGCAGACATGTAATGCTGTTTATGATCATAAAAGATCCAAATAAAAGCAACATTTGCTCATTGGAAAACTGGTCTTCCCTCCATATTGTACACCTTCTGACTGAACCCTGCAACCCCCCCCAAAAAAAAGAAAAGAAAAAGAAAAAACACCTTTCAGTGCCAGTCAGTGTTCTGCTGCCAGTGATTGAATTTACATATGTCTTTGAATGTAGATATGAGCAAATGTATTTCACCACATCTGGTTGTTTTTTGTTTTTTTTTAATTTTTAAATTTTCTTTTTTGTTTTAAAAAGTACACCAAACGCCCAGTTAATTTGACATGTTAAGCAGTGGAGCTAATGGTTACCATAATGAAAATGTTTTATCTAGTATTCAATTATAGATAGGATATAATTAATTTATATATTACCATATTCATTTGGTTAAAAAGATTTTTTTTTTTTTTTAAAAAAATAAAAAATTAAGAAACCTCAATTTTGTGCAGCTGTGATACAAAATAAATCATTTCGTTTCTAAGCTGCTGTCTTCAAATTATTCTGTAGGAGTTCATTTAAATAAGGAGACACTGGTATGAAATATCGTTAAACTCCAGCAATGAGCAGTATCTCCATAAAACATGAGCTCACATGAAAATAGAAGATAGGACGTGGTTGAAAGTAAAGCTGGATCTCCCTGCGGTGATCAGGTATTGGTAGATTCACTGAAATGGTGAGTAGCAAAGAGAAGAAGATGAATTATTTTGACTCAGTGCCACTAGAGATAGGATTGAGAATGTAAGAAATTCACAGGAAATGATTGGGCAAAACTGAAAAAAAAAAAAAAAAAATCAGAGGTGAACATGTTACGGATCAGAAATGCTGAGAACTTAGAATGTGATAACACCTGAGATCTGAGGGTGGGAATTTTCCATCTTGAACTTTTATCAAACCATTCCAATTCGTTGTCAAGTAGACTGTTTTGTAGAAATGCAATTGGAATGAAAGTTATGATTCAGAGCTCAGATAGGAGGAGAAAATCTCCTTCCCTCTCTAATTGTCGGGTGAAAACTGAGTTAACTGTAATGTATTTTACATTATATCCTTACAGCATACTCCACTTGTCTCCAAAGAATAGAATTAAAACAACAAAACCTTTATTACTTCTTAGTAGTGCAGAATGGATGAAAAATTCAATTTCAGTATTTCATAAAACACACTGTCAGATTGCTGCATTCACAACCAAAAACAACTAGACGTCTTTAGAGTCCTGGGTCAGAACTCTCCAATGCTTCAGCAAACTGTTTTGTTGGAGTTGCCATATATATTAGCATTTCAAACCTTTCAAAAAGCATTCACCAAGACGCAGGAGAGGGGTGAAATGGAAGCTTGTTACCTCATTCCACTGCGGTGAATCCAGTCATGTGCGTTATAATATACCATTATACTTGACAGATACTGACACATCCTGATGCTCTGATTTAATGAACCAATTTTTATTCCAATCTGCCTCTTTTTCTGTAGCCTCTAGCCATGAGTTTGTAATGAAAACAAAAACAAAAAAAAAAAAAAAACAGATTTTTGGCTTCAGCAGCCAAAGTCAAGATTATGGATATTTATGGGGAGCTTAGGAATTCAAGCAAACTAAAACAAGGCGGTGCATTAGTTGGATATCAAGGAAAATCTAGCGCTGACTTTATATTGCGCTGTTTGTAATCCGTGTCTTCTCAGGAGGATGTAAAATAATAGGTGAAAATCTAAAACATAAACCCCATAAATATGATCAGACATATAACAATGAAAAAAATACTAAAATAAATTTCTGTGATATAACCTTTCAGCTAAGTCATCCGCTTTTGTATTATTTTTACTGTGTAAAACAGTTGGTCTGTTGTATTAGTAAAGTTCTAATGACCACACAAATGCATTTTTTAGCCTCTGTATTAAGATCCAATCTATATACAGGGGCGGATCTAGGTAAATTCCAGGGGGGAGGGTTGGAGTCTGGGCGGATTGTCATAATCCATATATATAGAATTCCCCATTATAATTATTGCCATAAAATGTATTATAATAATAATAATAATAACAAATGTCCAGTAAAGTGTAGGGAGCCTAGTAGTGATGTTTTTCATATTTTTTTTTTTTTGGG
>JAPSES010000001.1:15378906-15395522 GCA_029822895.1 Maxillicosta whitleyi
AAAAGAATGTCCTCAGTATGGATCTATTCTTCTCCTCACCTAAAATATACACAACTGAAGAGATGATTTCCAAAATGCTTTATATCCACAAGGTATTTTCAGTTTGTTGGCGTTTTCTTTTATTATTTGACACCAGAGAAGAGATTTACAGAAAATATGCAAGGTCCTCTGATTCAAAGCAGAAATACTGCAGCTATGTGTGACCTTGAGATGATGTTTTGTTAAATTTGATTTAAAAAAAAAAAAAAAAAAAAAAAAATCACCTATTTAAGATTTAGAAATCTAAAATTATATTCATTCATCAGCTTTATCAAACAGATTTTTCCTTTAGAAGGAAGTATTTCTCAGGTCGTGTCAGGTAGAAAATACAAAAGGAAATGTAAAAGCTAACATGGTGGTTCATTATTAGATTATATATTTTTATCCTGTTCTTGGAGGCATACAAAACATTCAGACGTAGTGCCCTTGAGACCTTTTCGTTAGAGGAGGAAAACTTATTGAGTATTTAAGCCTTATTTATGCAGTAGTTCTTGGTTTAAGACTGCATTTTTATGTTATTGTATTAAACCCTCCCTTTTCTGTTACCCTGCCCTCAACGCCCCAGATGCATGAATGGAAGAACGTAATCTTCAAAATAATTCACACTGGCAAATAAATTAACAGTATTTTATTTATTTTTTTCTAAATGTAGGGTCACAAGAGATGGATAGCCCATTTTGGAACCAAACTCTTCAGTTTGAGTTAGTGTTGCACATATTATTCAGGCCCATTTTTTTATATTATTGGCCCATTCTTATTCAAGAGGGCATTTTTGGGACATTTGTTGAAGGTTGTTACAGTATGTAATAGTTATCCCTTTATTGTGTCAGTGTGTGGAGATTTGATATGAATGCTGGATGAGATATTAAGACCAGTTTTCCTTTTCAGAGTCACAGAGATGTTTTGTTACCTCCCATCATTCTTTCTCTTTCAGAGAAAATAAGGGAATAACCAGTGACTTTCGAAAGAAACAATGTTTAGAAAAAGATAATTAACTTGCCTAAAGAAACTGACTGATACACAATTAAGCCGACTTCCTAACTGAACCTGATTTGACCACCATGATAATTCTGTTGGGAACACTCGTGTCAATGGTAAAGAGAGACAAATATACAACTTGGTGTTGTGGTGGTAATTCTACGCTTGGGGAAGCCCCCTGCAGCAGTAATGCATGTAATACATAGCAACATGATAAATAACAAGCAGGAAACATTGTAAGTATTCTCTCAGTGGAATTAAAGACTCTCCCTCAGGGGAATGCAGGCTGTGGGGCAGAGGGCTTTTACAATAGCATCAGTAACAGAGGCAAAGCTTATATTAGCATACAGTGAGAGTGAAGGCATTCCTGTAGAATGCCATTGAATGCAGTCAGACACAAGGATTGTGGTGGGCTAGCTGTTAGCAGACACAGCGGAGCATGACGCACAGTGTCCAACAAGAATTACTCGATTAAAAAGCATGCCAGTAATGCATGCACTGTTGAAAACAAATGTTTCATATGTCAGTAGGCATATGAAGACTCTGGTTTAGTGATCAAGGTAATGGTTAAAAACACATTTTAACTCTAATGGCCTCCAAATTGTGTCTTTGACCATGGGAAAGCTTTATAATGCATACTGCATTGTGATGTTTTATTTTTACCTCCACCAAGGAGGTGATGTTTTTGCCCATGTCTTTCTGTTTGTTTGTCTGTCAGCAGGATTATGCAAAATCTACTGCAGTGATTTTCATGAAAATAAAGTGTAGGGCGTTAGCCAAGAAGGAAACCATTAAATCTTGGAGCAGATCCAGAAAAAAAAAAGGACAGATTCTATTTTCTTTTCCCTTTACATTGTGAGCTAGGGCCTTGGTGGAGTTTTGACCTTATAGTTCAATAATAATGAATTAATAATGACTTTATCTGGTCAAAATCACTTAATGCTTTTTTTTTTTTTTTTTTTTTTTTGGCAAGGAGAGGACATATCCAGTTTATAGAGTTTATATAAAGTATATCTTGGTTTCTCCTGCTTAATTTGTAAGGATTTGATACATTTTGCATAAAAATATAAACATTTGTCCAGATACTTACCATTATAATTCTGGTTTAATTTCATTTTGAGAATGTTTAAACTCTTTGAGGTGTATAGTTGGAGATTAAGAACCTTTAAAAAGCTTTTTTTTTTTTTCCTCTTTTTTTTTGCTGCTATATTTCATTTGCTGTCATATTTTATGATTACAGACAGTACACTAAATGATTCTTGAAGTATACCAATACTTAACACTATCACTTCAATCAATCTATATTATAAGACTTAAACTCCACCTTGATGCTACTTTGGCATCATAAATAATAAAGACAAATAAAACAGGGGAAACTGTTACATAAAGTTTTTGATCAACTCTTAATGGACCTAGATTCACCACAGAGCCATGTCAGAACAGACCACAGTGAACTGACATCTGCCCGGTCTGCTCTGAACTAAAACAGTGTTAATACTTACGACTTTTAGCGTCACGTCAAAACTGGAAACTGGAACTGCTTAAAATGCAAGAATTTTAGGCATTGACTGTAGACCATTTCAAACAGTTTAAAAATCCAATATGATAACTACATCTGATGTGAAGATCGGCTCCTAGCAGGACATTTCGGACAGTCAGACTTAATGTACAAAATAAAAGAAACGAAAGCTTCCTGACAGGGTGGAGGAGACCAACTATCTTTACCAGCTGGCCACCATCTCCTTCTGAGCGACCCCAACAGGTGGCTCTGTCTTTGATATCTGTACCGTCCAGTGTGTCGTAGTGCTGACTCAGTCTCCTCTGTATATAATAGTGCCATACAAGTGCCAAAGTGACACCATAGAAGTGTTCTGTAACGTCCTGCGGAGAACTTTGTCTCAACATGCTGGAGCTCAGAGCAGATCCTCCAGCTGTATGTAGCCTTTCTGTGATATCCCTCTACTTAACTGAAACCATATCATACAAAGGTGTCCCAAAACATATTGCCTATAAAATATTGTATATTGGTAGAAAACGATATTGTTTAGGATGTAATAACTGTTATAATATAGGACTTTTCTACTAGTAAAGGTATTGTCTAATTTAGATTAATCTCTTTCCATCAGTGGCAAAGCTGATAACTGTTTGTTGCTTTGGTCCAAATAAAAATATTTTGCTTGAAACAAGTGGCACCAATGTTAAGCTACAGCCTAACATTAGACACAGTAGATAAGGTTGAGTGTAGAATATCAGCCAAACTTCACCGATAGCAGTCCTGCACCTGTGCCTGGATATTAATCTCTACTCTGAGACTTTTTTTGGGAGCCTATGTTGTGCCATATCAACCTGTGCACTGTAACACTCACAAAGAAGAGGCCAACATATGTCAGGTCTGTGTAACGCGCTGACATGAGTGACAGTGTTTGCTCGACCTTGTATTCACCTGCAGTGACAGGACTGTTTCTTTTGGCACCTAAATGTGCTTGAGATGTTTTTTGCCTTGTGATGAGAAAATAACATTTGATCATAAATGGTTTTTTTTTAACATCCTATTTTTTATTTTTTTTTTTTCATTATTCTCTTTTGATGACCTTGCCTTGTGGTTACAGCAGGTAGAATTTTATAGTGGATCTTTAGTGATAGAAGTATTGACGTATGAAGAGTTTACTGCCAAAATACATTTGGGCAAAAAAGTCTTATCTGATGTGTATCATTTAAGACATTACTGACAGTTATCCTGTAAATAGGTTCATAATTGTATTGATCCTTTATTTTGCTATTAATTATTTCTATTGATAGTCACTTTTTGTAAATGATGGATGCTATTTTGGAAGGAGACTCTTCATGTGCAGATAGATAATCCTTTGGTTCGAGCCTTCAGGCAGCATGTTGCCTCTGATTAAAGTGAAACCATGTGCTAACCATGTTAGTGACGGTTCAAGAGTGATGTATTTGCTTATGTTGTGGGTGCTATTAAAAGTGTGAATTTCATGGCTCTTTGCAGGGGACCTTTCAAAAGGTAAAGGGCATTGAAATAAGAAAATATCACCTACTGTATATTTTCAAAGCATCACTTAAGAATTTTAGATACGCTTTACTGCTTATTTTGTTTTGGGTTTTTTTTTTTTTTGGTTTATTTTTTGTTTTTCAAATTACATGAATTTATATTTAAAGCATTTGTTCTGTATATTTCTTGAAAAAGATTACATGATTGTATGTTTATTGTAAATATATTAAATATACTATTTTTGTTTCTATATCGCCTCTAATAACTGATGATTATGAATTTATTTTTGTTTTTATTTTTAGTTTTTTAGCAACACGAGAACCAAAAACAAAAATCACTGAATCCCTCAAAAGATTTATAAACTTTATAATCCTTCAAAACTCAAATGTGTTTTTTGGGAGAATATTAATATAATCATTGTACTCTATTTTAACCCTAACAGTCCGTCCAAAATTGTGAGATTTCTCAGTTTGCGAGTTTTCACTGACAGTGACTGGACAATCAGTTTATGTCAGGATGTAAACACTTGCAGCAGCCACAAATAATAACAAGGAACTATTACATCTAATAATTTTAGTAGAAATCATTCAAAACCAGCACTGTAAACAGTATGCTAGAGTTATTTACCAGATCAGGGTTTTTCCAACATAGGCATGAGGGCCATAGAAGGGTCCGCATCAGATAACTTAAAAGATAGATAAATAGATAGATAGAAGTACTTTACTGATCCCAAGCTGGGAAATTGTCCTGTAACAGCAGCAGGATACAATAGACATGCAATCGAAATACAATATAGAGAAATCGTAAAATAAAATAAAATAAAATAAAACAAAACAGTAAAGTGCACAGGCAGGGTCTGATCAAGCAAAAGTGAGCATTGACATAATATAAATACAAATACAACATAACAACATACAACATAATTCAAATACGTACTCAAATATATATAATACATGCATATATGGTATTCTGCTTACGTGACAGACTGTTGAACACCAAATGTGTCCATATGTTGCAGCTTGACTTGGGGAAAAAAATAACATGAAAAAAATGTAATAGAGGAAAAATACCAGGAAAAACATTTAGTGGGGAAAACATTTAAAAAATTATGAGGAAAAACCATGAAAACTAAGTTGTAGGGAAAAAAATAGGAAACATTTAGAGGGGGAAAATACCAGGAAAAAATGTGTGGGGAAAAAATTGTGGGAGAAAAAACATGACAAAAATCTGTGGGAAAACAATACCAGAAAAAAAAATAGCTGGAAAAAATTTGTTGGAAAAATATACTAAAAAATGTTGTCGGAAACAATACCAGGAAAAAATAGTGGGGGAAAATACTGGAGAACAATTATTGTAAAAAAAAAAAAAAAAAAAAAAAAAAACATGGAAAAATGTAGTGGGGGAAAAATACCACAAAAAAACTTAAGAAAAAAAATATTTCTTTTAAAAATGTAGTGGGGGAAAAAATATCAGGGAAAAATGTTTGTGGGTAAAAAAAAAAAACAGGAAAAATGTTTAGTGGGAAAAACAGGATGATGTAGTAGGGAAAAACAGGGGAAAAATTATCAGAGAGAAAAGTACAAAGAAAAAAATTTAACGGAGGAAAAAATACCATAAAAATGTAGTAGGAAAAACATTATGGGGAAAAAAACATGAAAAAAATTAGTGTGGAAAAATATCATTACAAAAAAATTTAGAGAAAAAAATACTGGGGAAAAATAATGACACAAAATTTTGTGGGGAAAAAATACCAGGAAAAAAATTTGTGGGGGAAAAATACCAAGAAAATATCACAAAAAATAGTGGGAAAAAATGTCAGGAAAAAAAATATGGGAAAAAAATACCACGAACATTTTTAATAATAATAATAATAATAAAAATACCAGAAAAGAAATAGTGTGGAAAACCTATCAGAAAAAAATTGTGGGAAAAAAAATAACAGGAAAAAATTTGTAGGCAAAAAAAGTGAAAAACAAACAAACAAACAAAAAAACAGGAAAAACGCTTTGTCGGTTTTAAACAGTTTTAAGTACCTCAAATATCACTAATTGATGCCTTTGGGATTATGTACAACTGTCTTCTTCCCTGGAGTCTCTGTGCTTTATTGTCTCACAGGTTTTCCCTGGATCTTCTCTGGACCTGCTGCTGTGGTCCTGCCTCTCTTCTACCTCCATCCTCATCACTCATTTATCCATACATGCTGTGTGTTCCATAAGTGCCATAACCGGCAAGAAACCGAAAGTGAAACTTAGCTTTGGACTCCTGGCTTCTATGCCTCTCTTTTACTCCAGCGCTTACATGAAATTTTCACAATGCCTTACCTATATCCACTGGGCCCCATGAATTTGTCATGTTTACCCCGCCCCTTTTATGGCACCCCAGCCCTAAAGTAAATGAATCAAAAAAAGACTGAAGTTCCTCATCATACTTGAAGGCTGTGACAAGGTGTCCCCATTAGAAAGAATGGGAGCCATATGACACATAATAGAAAATATTGTTTTTGAATGTGTTCCGTTTATCTATATGACATATAGAGCCACGCTGGTGATAAAAGACGGATTTCACATGGTCAGTGCTTGGTCAAATGTGGAGTGAAAGGTCACTTTTTCCTCTCTAAATCACTGGCAGAGGAAGATAAATCCTGACATCAGTTTAATCGAAATGTGCTTGTGCTTTGCCATGATCTAATTTCCTGTCATCCAAGCCCTCTGGTTATCCACGAGCCTCCCGACTGCGCTACAACAGACAACGGAGATAATAGCTGGGGTATGGATTGACCGGTGAATCACCTTGTACTGTTGCTCTGAGGGAACGACGTACGTGTTCGTGGCCAGGTTGCAGCATTTCTTTATGTCACAGCCAGGGCTTCGGGCTCTCCTGTTTCTCGAGTGCAGACAGGGTCTTGCTCAGGCCACGGTGCAGTGAAATGGAAAGCATGCCATTCCCTGTTCCGCTTGATGGCGAGTGACTGTGAGAGGTTGTGTCATGTTCCTTGGCTATTGACTCAATGACTTGGGACTTCACGACAAAAGCCTGAACCCGTGCGGGCTCTCTGCGTGCTGACAGAGAAATGTGTCTTCCACTTTTCTTCACATTGACCCGAGGACTCTTCTGCACCGACGTGTCCACATCCCAAAGTCTCACCTCCTGAACCTTGAAATAACCTTTCCGTGACCTTGCCTGTCTCTCACACTCGATT
Organism: Maxillicosta whitleyi; assembly: GCA_029822895.1. Taxonomy (NCBI): domain Eukaryota; kingdom Metazoa; phylum Chordata; class Actinopteri; order Perciformes; family Neosebastidae; genus Maxillicosta; species Maxillicosta whitleyi. Next base: position 15,386,130 of record JAPSES010000001.1, read on the forward strand.
AGCTCTGGGTCTGGTCTCTATTGAAACAGTTCACTGAACTTGTGTTTTTTAACCGATATAGCTATAGATTACCTGTCTGTGGCAGTCAGCCTGTTCAGCTTCTGCTACATGGATGACATGGCGGAGAATTCAGCCTTATGTGCAGCATATAATTCACTGTCACTCTGGGTTGAAAAGTCAAGGCACAGAGTAAGCATAGGCCATTAGCTGGTACTGAAATGACAGCACAAAGAGCCAGACCTCCAGCCACACTCATGGCTGCCTCTGCCCTTTGGATCATCCGGCAGACAAAATCACCATATGCCCTTCATTTGTTGGAAAAATTAGAATACCTGGACTCTCCACAGTCCAAATAAATGATGATATATTCCTCTTTACGTTATATGCAAAAGGATCACTCTGCATATTTGACTAATGCCTTGTCCTGTGACGTGGCTCAGACAGCTGACCTGATTTATTGCAAGGTTCCCTGCATTGTTAAAAACATTCTCTGACTCAGTGACAACGGCCCAATTATCCCCTTCATGCAGAGAGGTTCCATATACAAAAGAGGCTGTGAATTGCAAATCCAGCTGCGGACTGTCCTTGCTCTAGTCTAATCTAATAATGTGATCCATCATTTCAGCAGCGACGTCCCTGCACCCCAGGAATGGGAGAAGAATCCCACAGAGGATTGGTATCAAGATGTTTGCATATCCATATATGCATTCCTGAGAGGCTGCTTGAAAAAAAAAAACCACACAAACATATTTATAATTCTGTGTCACTGTATTCCTTTGCATTCAGTTCTTCTCTGATTACCATCTATTAGTAATTTCACAAAACAAGTGGTGACCCGGTCTCACATAAACTCTTTGCGGTTGTGGCCAACCTTCCTACCATACACTTGACATCCATAACTAACCACAAGCTCATTTATTCTGACCAAAAAACCTCCCAAACTATAGAATTCTGTGTTTTTTGAGCAGGAGTGGCGCTGTTGGTTGAGAGATGGTCCTGTTACAGAATCATCCATTACCCTGATGAGGCTCCAGCCCCTGAGCTATGACAGCACAGCCACACGATGAACTAGACAGCCGACTGCCACTATTTGTGCCGCTAAAGCATTCATCACACTAATTACCCATGGTGCCAAGCAGCTCCTGCAGCCGCTGAAGCCTTGGCTGCTCGTTTGAAGCAGAGGTGAGGTAGAGAAACCTCAGATGAGTCTAAACACAAGGCTGTCCTCTTTTCTGGCTCTCCTGCACATAATTAACTCAGCACTCCAACAACTTGACAAATTGGAATGATGAATCTGGCCTCTATGAATAGATACAAATACATGATCAATCAAAATACCCGACAGTGTTCTCAGTTTGAGGAAATGTGGCACTGTGAAGGACAAAAGAAATGTCTTTGCTTTGAATGACATTTGGTCCTCTTGTGGAAAAGTGAAAGAGTGGTTTGTGTTGTTGTGTTTCTCTGCTGCAATAATGTAAAAACGAGTCAATGCGAAGAAAGTATTAAAGAAAACTAATCATTGCATCATTTAAAAAAAAAAAAAACCCAAAACAAATTAAAAGTCATGTATCTGTGCATAATATTTGCCTGAAGTACAACCTGCCCCTCCTTCTCCAGTAAGTCTGAATGCGGACAGATGCAAAGGGGCAGTCTCTCTGAATTACAGTCACTTATGCCACCTAACCTTGAAAAGCTCTAAGAAAAACTCCAGGTTTTTTTTGGAGTTTTTGCGTCATTTAGACTGCCTTTGTCCCTCCTGGCTTTCATGCAGCAGTCTTAAACAATTTAACTTCTAGTACTTCACAACATCCCAGCATCACCTCCCCGAGTGACCACCGAGCTACAAATCAGGGATATGGAAAGGTCCTGGAAACATAAATCTAGCGGGCTTTCTCCAGCTCATTGTCGCTGGTACATATGAAGTCTTATAATTGGGATGTTTTGCAGTTGGAACTATTTGTCATTAATCTTCTTGAACAGGTTACTCCATGATACGTAAGAGATTTGGAGTAAAATGTCCCACGTGTAGAGAGAAAAATGATCTTTTGAGTCATGGTATAAAGAAAATCTACAAAGTTACGGTGTCATAAACAATAACTACAGTTTAGAGCCATAGGTGACAAATGTTTTAAACAAAACACAATGATCTTGTATTCAGGAACTTTACTGTTATTCATAAAGACTGACAGCTTTAATACATCTACAGAAGAAAGGCCTTGTTTTTCATTTTCAGGTGAAATTGAAAGCGAGGTTTGTTATTTGCTTTAGAATCCTATTTACAAGGATGTAAGGGATGTAGTGAAATATTCTCAATTTTGGATGTCTTGTAAAATCATTAGAGGATCTTCATGTTTGCAAGACAATAAAAACTCCGTCTAGCCATACAATGTTCCCCAGTGCGTAGGAGTGAAGGACATAAATACAACATGCTACAAATATTATCCTACGACGTTCAACTACAGTACTTGAAAGTCTAAATTTAACATGAATCAGACAAGAACTGGACTTCTTTTGATGATTTCATCTTTAATATGTTTTTGGAACTTCACCAAGTTGTTTTACCCAGAAAGGTGAGTTAATCTTGTCCCAGATAATGAGTTCTAGTCTGAACAAAGGTTAAAGGCTAAGCAGGACTTTGACCACACCCTAATAAAGTTCTTGCTCCCCATGAAGGCACCATTCAGTGTATGTGGTGTTATCGTTGCAGACTGACCTGAGGTGCGGTGTGTGTCCCATCCAAGTGTGACGATGAGGTCAGTGGTCAGTGTGAGATTAATGAAAGGTGAGAGACAGATTAGTGGTCACAGGTGGAGCAGAGGTGAAGTGAGCTAATCTAACTTAAGAGCTATTGTAACACTCTGCCCAAGATTTGACCCGACTTAAGAGCTTACTTAAGAGATTGCTTATTTTGTTTTGGTGCCCAAGTTTCAACTAAAGGGATTTTTTTATCCTTATGCAGCAGTATTGGAGAGGGGTCTTTATGCCAAAGTATATTTTGACCACAACTACTTTTAATATCAAGCTGATGATAGACATTTTTGTCTGAAGTTCAACTCATAAAGACCCAGCACTACCTTTGTGCCAGTTCCCAAATGTGTTTTTTTTCTCTATATATAACCTCTCTTAAGTGATTTATCAACATTTATTATAATGTCATTCTACATTTTTTCAGAGAAAATCATGCATTTTCCTACATTTCATTTACTGATCATGTAGATGTACATAAAGGCTCAGATTAAAATTGAGGGTTATTAGATCAGAAATTATAGAAAATTAAAGAAAACATGACTTATTCAGCAAATACATCATTAAAAAAAAACAAGTGTGTTCATCTACTGTTATTGATCCAACTCCATGGGTAACTTTGATGGGTAAATCAAAATTGGACAATATGACAGTGTTTCCACGTTCTCTACAGAACCTCTGAATGTCCAAATGGGTTATATCTGATGACCATGAAAAGATGATAAACTGCATTTTACGCTAATTGTTTCCATGCATTAATAGGAATAGTGGCTCTAAAGTTATTAAAGAGTTTAGATCAGTACATGGCAAGGCAAGGCATGTTTATTTTTATAGCACATTTCATGTACAAGGCCATTCAAAGTGCTTTACATAAAACATTAAGAGCATTACAACAGGGAAGCAATAAAAAGCATAGGCATGAGATAAAAAAGATTGAAGATTAAAAAAAAAAAAAAAAGATACATATTTTTTAAAAAAAACAATTGTTTTAGCCGCCAGTGGCTGTTTGGCTCTTTATGCTGTTTCTTTTTACTACTCTCATTATAAGTGACCAAACCTTAATTTATTTACATGGAGGTTTTGATAAGATATATGTGGATAGAACACTATAAGGTAACATCTCCACTAACACATTATCACCTTAGTTATTTTCATAACTCATTATTACAATATGTTTGGTTAGCAGCACATTGTCTTTAATGACAGTCATTTAACCTACACAATTTATGGACTGGACTGCACTTACATAGCATATTTTCTACACCTTCATGGTGCCCAAGGTGCTTTACAAAGCCTCGCATTCACCTATTCACACGCACACAGACCCGACTGGGAGCAATTTAGGGTTCAGTGTCTTGCTCAAGGACACTTGGGCATGGTTTAAACCGCCAACCCTTTAGTCATTGGATGACCCACTCTACCAACTGACCCACAGCCACCCACACACTGCCCAGTTCATTTCATTTTGGATTTATTTCTTTTAATCATATATTGTTATATAGGTACCATTCTATTTGTTTTGTTATATTAATCCTTGTTGTTGTTTTTTTTTTTTTTGTTGGAGTTACTGTGTAGAGTGTCCTGACACCATCCTGTTGGTGACAGGGCGTGGCCAAGGGTTAGGGACAAACCATGGGCTATGATGTCATGGGGGGACTTAATGTTTTCAAGGCTTCAGTTGTATTTACGTAATTATAGTTGGTGTCTATTTTGTTTTCCCCTTTTCCATTTAATGGTTTGGCCAAACAGCTATATGTTCCCCTCTTTGTCATTTTGTTTGTGTGATGCCTCAGTTCTTGTTCTCAGCCTTATTTACTATTATTTTGAGTACAGTTATGGTCACTTCTTTTAAAATTACTTGTTAAAACTATCACTTGTATTAATTTTTGTGTATTTTTTGGACACTTTTGAGACTTTCAATCCTGTTTCCTATTAGCCTAGTAGTGCTAACAAACACACTTTCAGAACAACTGTCTGAAACTGTTCTTACTCTCACTTTCCTGCTCCATTTCAGCTTTTGGTTTTATTACCATTCATTAACCCCATACAACATCCCACCTCCACATACCCACCACAGGGTCAACATTATAACTGTTTAAATTTCCTGTAAAACTTCACATTTCCGGTTTTAAATCCTGGTGTAATATTCCTGGAAGACCATGACGCTTCACTAGTTCACTAGTGGGTGACATGTGTGCCTTTTTAGATCACAACCGTTTATCCTATTAACATAATGGGTTTATGCATTTACGCTGAGTACCAAGAATACTACCACATATCCCTTGGAAACCACACAGTAGAGTCAACAAATTTTAATTGCCGTTTTTTGGGGTTTTGTTTTGTTTTGCTCCAGCGATGGATAAAGGTTTTTGGACATCGCATTCATTTGCATTTGAATCACTCTTAAGTCACTGAACTGAAGTATTGTGCCATTTCTCCAAACCCACATGTTCCCTTCTGCACATGCCCTGTTCCATCGATGTTTCAACAAAAGAATGCCCCTTGATACACATCCAGGGCATGACACGTTGAAACTGCCAAGAATTTTTTTTTTTTTTTTTCATGTTAACAATAAACAAAAAAATAATTTGCATTTGTTTGAGTCTATCTGATGCAGCCACACCTTTTAAAACACAAAAAAGACATTCTCACATATATTAGTGACTGTGACTGTTTTATGGGAATCCGAAAACTTTTTCCACCACTGGAATTCATTATACCAGTTGTAGAGTAAGGTTTAATCTCTTATCTTCTGCATCCTAAATGTTCAATATAAAAGTACATTTTAGGTAAGAAATGTCGTTTACTGGCACTGTTTCCCCCTCCTCTTTAGGCGATCTCCAAAAGTCAAACACTGAACCCCTTATAATATCATTTCCTTCCTCCCTATTGCCCCTGTCATCCTCAGGTGCAGCCACCCTACTATTAAACACTTGGTGGATTTAACAGATGGCCATATGGTGCCACTAGTTGTTCAAAAGGCATAAAGAGCTTATAGAGATCAGTAATGAATTATGTTTTTTGAGCTACCTTGAAGCCTCAAAAAAACCCTATAGTTCTGAAGGCAGTAAGCCAGTGGTGCCTCCCACTGTGGTGTAAACAGCCACATCCTGGTGGTTTCGCACACACAGCAGGCCTCTTCTGACCAAACTCTTCCTCACTTTGTCTTCCAATTAGCTCCCTTTCAGCTCCCTGCTGATGATAAGTCTTAAAGACTTTTAAAGGGCACCAGACAAGGAGGATTTATCATCTTTAAACATCTTTAAACCCCTTGATATCTTTGACTCACGTTAACCCATCTTGTCAGAAGGATGAACGATGAGGGGAAAAGTTCAGAGACTTAAACTGTGGTTGGATGCATCATCCCTACGCAGTAAACACTGTGGCGTTGACCTTACGCTGTTCATTAGTCTTGGACTTCATGTGTGTGTTATAGCAAACACAGCAAAAGGCTTGTTTTTGTGTGTAAGCAGCCGCTGGACGGCTGTGAAGAACATGACAGCACATTCAGCCTGAGGACTCCTGATGCATGAGTCAACAGTGAAGTGGCCAAGCAGACATTATGGCTTCATATGAGTTGCTACCAAAGCGCTCTGTGGACATCAGAATAGCTGAGACTCTTAGTACAAAAGAAGCAGGGAATAATCTTAACATGGAACAAATGGAATCCACATACTTTACCTTATTATAACACCAGTGCACATAATATGCAGCTGTGTATTACTGTAAAACTGCAGTAATGTTAAATATTAGTCAAACCAATTGGAAAGGTTTTATCCAAATTTGTAGGGTAGAAATACCTTGTAACATAATTCTTATACTTTAAGAAAAAAAATATACATTAGTCCTCAAACTTATCATCCACTTTGTATTATTTGTGGCTTGAATAAGAATCATTTGCAGACTCTTCATTACATTTTAAGTCAGGCAAATGTACAAAAATGCACAGACTTTAAATTATCAAGGATAATATGCAGTCAAGCAGACTAGAACACCCTCACATAATTTAATTATAACACTAGGTGGCATCAAATTGCTGTAGTTATGATAACCTATGTTGTGTCTTAACTCCTTTTTTTTTTTTTTTTTTTACTTTCTTCACACTTTTCTGGTTTATCTATTGACCACTTATTTGCACAGTCTCTTATATTACAATAAGTTCAATAATAAAATAATAAACAAAACGGCAGAAGTAGGCCTACTGGAATTAAATATTTGAAGTGGCCAGTTGCCACATAGACATACTGACGGAGAGAGGAGGGATTTGGACAAAAAAAAAAAAAAATACTATGGCAGGATAGAAAAGGAAAAAAAATCAACTGCGTCTTCTCCACGTCGCTGTTCTCAGATCAGCTTGTGCGTGACTCCGCCCCAAACACCGACGTAACCGAGTCACAACCCGTGACGTTCAGACGCACCATTCTCTTCCTCCGTCCCGGAGCAAAGCATCATCAAAATCATCCATCCATCACCCTTCTCTCTCTCCCACCGCTGGCTTTTAATGTAACTTCTGACTGATCGGGAGAGCAGGGAGCGTCTGGAAAGCCTGGTCTGGCGACTCTATATCTGATGAAGGATCTGCTCGATGGGTAGCCCTTAAATCTGGACACACGGGACAGAAGGAATCAGATTGTAGGCTGTATTTTTGAGGATAAAATTTCTTCTCTCCGTGGATGTTCCCACTGTTTTGTCTGTCTTTATTTTTCCCTCTGTGGATGTTATAGTGCATTATCTCGGTCTGAATGAAGCTTCCTTTTTGGATTTCCACGGCGCCGAAGCAGTTTCAGGGTGACTGCCCATTCTTTAGTTGTGAAGTCGCGCGTTATAATTACACTGCCGGCATCTTATGAGGTCTGCGCCTGTTTTAAGACATAATTTGTGCGCAATTAGCTTCGATTTTGTCACAGATTCTTTAAAAGTGTAAATTCATGCCGACGTGTCGTGTGCGTTAATTATTGCGTAAAAAGAGTAAAGTTGGGCGCGTAAACTTTTGGAGACAGTAGATATGGCTATGGTGGCGTGGAGAAACACAGAAGGCGTAGGGGACACTCAGGGGACCCTCTCCTCCCCGGTGTCCCAGGTCGCCCCTCTGTCTCTGACTGGGGAGCTGACGGCACACATGAACCCGGCGCCTTCTCTGGAAATACCCCCGGGACCAGCGGCACCCCAGGGCGCACCGCAGCCCAACCCGCCCAATACCACGACCACGACGTCCAGCACCAACAATAACAACAACACGTCCTCTTCTTCCTCCTCCTCCTCGTCTATGGACAAACAACAGAGCCAGCAGATCGAGTGCATCGTGTGCGGGGATAAATCCAGCGGGAAACACTACGGACAGTTCACGTGTGAGGGATGTAAAAGCTTCTTTAAACGCAGCGTCAGGAGGAACCTGAGCTACACCTGCAGGGCCAACAGGAACTGTCCCGTAGACCAGCATCACCGCAACCAGTGCCAGTACTGTCGCCTCAAGAAATGCCTCAAAGTCGGCATGCGGAGGGAAGGTACTGGCATCCTCCTGTTGTCGCTATCGGTATTATCTTATCATATCACCCACCAGTGCACGGTGCATTCAGCTGCTTATTTTTTAAAGATATGTGCATTTATAGAAAATATTTGCAACCATATTTATGTGTTACGAACTGTGTTATGAATATGTGCAGCTCATGTATGTAATATAGGTTAGATCATCTCTCCCTGCGCACAGCCGCCTGTGTTGTCTTTGTCTATGGCCGTGATAGTAGACACTATTTCTGCGCCTATTCATGGAAACTCACTTCTAGCATCGCCCTGTTTTATTTTTTATTTTTTTTTAACCCTAACCTGTATATAGTCATATTCGTTTTATCACAGACATAACTAGATCGCAGAGCAAAAAAAGTAACACGTTCTGTGTACTATTGTCGTGAATCGCTCGCTTTGGACAGTCCTACAACGGCCATTGTGAAGCTGAAACATCCACTATCAGCTGTGAATGTCACATGTCCAAATTACGCGTCGTTTCCGTGGTTTGATTTTATATAGTTTTTGTCGCTTAAACTGTTTCCTTTAAGCGTACGACATAGCCTGTTTACATTATCTGAGCCCAAGTGGACCCAGTGACTGTGTAGTTGTTTATTATTCATGTGCAGGCCCAGCTTAGCCTACTGTAGGCCTACCGCAGGAGGCGAGCGTCCAAAGCAACTGCATGGCATTTTATTTAACACTCGCAGCCATTTTATTTATTTACATAGCTGGTTTATTTTACAGATGCTTTTTAATATCGTAGTTTGGCACAGTTTTTTTTTTTTTTTTTTACAAACAATAATTAAAAATAAATAAATAAATAAAGGCCTACTCACAGCCAATAAACAAAGTTAGTAACTCGTCAACATGGTGTAGCTGATTTTATTTTAAATGTTTAACCGCGTCAATGTAGATCTAGATAGTGTGGATCTAGAATTTTGCACAATTTGTTAATAATAAAAAAAGAAAAAAGAAAACCATTAAGGCAGGTCGTGGCCTTTTGAGCACGGGGCAGAATGTGGATGGTGTGTTTCCAGGAACTGTCCGAAACACTTACCCATGTCCATTTCTAATAAGTCAGTCAACCATTAACTAGCCAGCACTGTGTTCAATTTTTGTATGTGAGTGTGTGTGTATGTGTAT
>JAPSES010000001.1:15405956-15440427 GCA_029822895.1 Maxillicosta whitleyi
AGCCTTTAGAAAGTTCTCACATGTGGAAAGATGAAGATTTGACAGAAAGGTGACAGAGAGTTCAGCTTATGCGAGGCCTGTCGATTAGTGCGTTTGTGGCTGACAGGTGGAATCCCATGGGCGCGTCTGTCACTGCGTCTGCTGCCAGGCCCGGCCACAGCACCACCACGGGAGACACCCATGGGCGGCGCTAAACCGATATTTTACAGACACAGAGGCACCTCATTGGCCTGGCCCTGCAGCCCGGCCTCCTGCTCAGAGCCTAGATTAAAGCTTTATTGTGCACAGAAAGCAGGGCGAAAGTCATGTTAATCCCCCACTAATACATTGCTATCAGTGATCTGTTTTTACAACACAATCCAAACAAGCCTCCTGGAATGGGTATTAATCTGACGGAGGGCACAATATATTTTTCGGGCCCATGTGAAATTGTATTTTTTTTTGTTTTTTTGTTTTTGTTTTTTGTTTTTTTATCATGCACTGTTGTATCTCTGAAAAGCACAGTGTTCACAGGGCCTCTGCTGTTGCTAAGATCCATTAAGATGCAAATCTGCCTTTTTAGAAAGTTTTTTTTTTGCCACTGAAAAGACAACTGTGAGCAAAAAGGAAAAATCATACTGGGATGAAGAAAAACATGCCAAAGCAATGTATACAAATCATACATTGTAGCCAAGTTCAGACACAAATGTTGGCCTCAGAAGGGTCTGCAGATCTAGCAAAGACCTAAACTGTAGATAAACGGCCCAACTTTGTGGATATCCAAGGTAGAGTTCTGGAAGTCGAGGTGTAACAAGGACATGTAAATGCGGTTGCGTATAGAAGAAACTGTCAGGTTTGTAGTTCAGAGGTATAGGCAATTCATTTTCTTATGGGGCGACATAAGAAAACTGTTGTTAAATGTCAATACACCTGCAGTTCTGCTCAATACACGTCTGTATAAAAGCTGTAAATTAAACAATACAATGATATATTGAAAATGTGGAGCACGGATTCCAACTATTTAATGAATATTTACAAAAACGCTTTAAAAATGTGTAAAACAACTCCACTTTCAACTGTATATGAAACACAATAAATGAATCCAGCTTTGTTTGTTTGCATATCTCAGTTCTTTTTCTTTTTCTTTACCTCTGACTACACTGAAGAAATACTCAGAGGTCCATGTCTTGTTAAAAACTCTGCATTCTGAATCAATCTTTCTGTTTTTGATGTTAGCTGACAGCTGAAACTGACCAACAAACCAACCAGCGAATAAACCTTATGCTAAGTTTGGAGAGTACATGTGAAAAAAAAATGTTAATTTAGCGGATCCTTCAAAATAAAAGCACTTCTGTTTTATTGGCTGCATCTACAGTTGTGAAAAAAAATTATTAGACCACCCCTTTTCTTCTTCAATTTCTTGTTCATTTTAATGCCTGGTAGAACTAAAGGTACATTTATTTGGACAAATATAATGATACCAACAAAAATAGCTCATAATAGTTTAATTTCAGAACTGATATCTATCCATTTAAGTTAAGTTCTTCCATCAATATCTATGTCATTATACCGACAAAAACAGTGCTTTTATTCATTCCATGTTTTCTTTTCTGTCTGATTTAGTCACATGACACACACAAGTTAGGACTTGATTGCATAACCATTGTTTTTGAGGACTTTTGATGGTCTACTAATTCTCTTCGCGACTGTAGATTGACTATAAAGTTACAGTGATACCACATAATGTTGCATAAAAAAGGCAGGAATGGTGGTTTTTTTCAATCAGAATGTGTTGTTTTATTGTAAGTTTTGATTGAAAGATTGGTACAAAAACATAACCTCTTAATTGAACTTTGAATGTTACATTTAACTGTAGTAAAAACATGTGATTATACACATTTTTTACAACTTATTATGGTTTTACTACATGTTTTTTGTCTCCATCTTATCTTATCTGAAAATGCTGTGCTTTGTGCACTGAATCATGGTAAAATTGTAACGTACATTTATGTCCCATGTTTGTTGTAGCCCATAGAGAAGCATTGTTCCTGACTAAAAGGGAATGACTCTGATTTTCCTCTCAGTGCTCCTTAATCACCAACGATCATTCATGGGTCACTGGAATATTGTCTGAGCTCTGTGAACTTTGACCTGTTGATCTCAGGACTGAGGTGGTTGTTCATAATCTTACTGATCTTGGAAACTGGAAAACAGTGGTTAAGTGTATCGCTGAAATCCTCTGAAATGAAGTTGTGCTTTTTCATTCTTTGTCTGAGAATTTGTAGACAGTTTTACATAGACATATGGTGGAGGGGGTCAGAGTGGGGGTTGGGGATCTGGGGACTTTGCACCAGTGAAAGCGTGAGTTTGTGTTTTACTAAAACAGCACAATTATAAGGAAATGCACAAAAAAAAAACCTCAACATCTTTGGACTTTTGTTGTCGTTTTGATTGAGATTATTAATTGAGTGAGTTCTGATTGTGTGAATAAGACTCAAAGATATATTTCCATGGATTAAATGCTTGTATATGTTCTCTAAAATAAACAAATAAAAGATTAATTTTGCAGTGCTTTAGAGTTTTTATATGGACCTCTGTTGTCTTGACGGATGCATTTACTCATGGGAATCAATTTGCAGTGTCTGAATCTTGGCCATTATAATCCATCATAGAGTGAGTGAGTGCATGAAGCTTTTAGTTGATTTAGTCATAATTCCTATTTTATCAACATAATAATGCATCAAAAACTACATTTCATTTCACTATATAACATATATATTTGTGATGTAGGCGGCTTTGCTTTTCTGTTTGAATTATTTATTTCTATAGCATACATTTATTTATGCATTTGGGTAAATGGTACAAAACATATTTTACATTAATTTCTGGTTCAGGTTAGCCTTGAGGGAAAAATTATGTTTTCATCTGAAACACAGGAATATGAAGTATCAGCTAGGGACTCTGCATCTCTGATCCGACCAAAGCCACTTATTCACATAGCATTGACACTAACTTATATATGTTCCATTAGGTTTATGGGTGTCATTTAGAAATCCTTTGCAAACACAACACTAAAAAGTGTATGAGAAATGTAGCTAAACACACACTCAATAACGGACTTTATGTTTGACCTCAAAACAGGAAGCAGAGTTCAGAATGGATAAACTGTTGCATTGTTGTGACTATATTAAAGAAGCAATGCATCCTGTTTTAAAGCCAATTTAACCCTTAAAGACCTACAACTACTTGAAAAGGATTTTTTCTCCTCATGTAACCTCAATTTATCACCATTTACTTTTGCCTTTTGCATTCTGTGGTGAGAAGCAGGTATTTTTTTTGTACATTACTGACTATATACAGTAGATCAGAGATCTCAAACATGTGGCCCGGGGCCAAATCCAGCCCGCCAAAGGGTCCAGTCTGACCCATGGGATGAATTTGTGAAATACAAAAGTTACACTGAAGGGATTAATCATTTTAGTTCAGGTCCCACAAACAGACCAATTTAATCTTAAGTGAGTCAGATCAGTAAAATACTATCATAATTACCTATAAATACTCACAAATCCCAATTTTTGTCCTTGTAAATGGACACATTTTCATGTTATTTTATTGTATTTACACTAAAACCAACTATAATTTCACAAAAACACAAATAACCTGAACAAATACGAATATTTTGAAATGTCTGAAGTGCAAGTTTACCAATACTCTGCCTATTATTAAATGTTTTGTAAGTTGTAATTTACATGTGTAAATGATAACTTCAGACATATAATATCGTTAAAATTGCACTTAGTTTTCTTAAGAAATTTCATTTTGTTCATTTTATTCACATTGTTTTGAAGGCCAGTTGATAGATGTAAATGTTTTCATCACATAATTTTACTTTTTTTTTGCTCTAAATCCTAGAGGAAAGATTGGAGTTGACATTATTTATATATTATGTTATAATTTCACTGGTCCAGCCCACATCAGATCAAATATGGCTTAATGTGCCCCACGAACTAAAATGAGTTTGACACCCCTGACATAGATGTTCATAAAAGCTCAGAGTAAACAAAATAGTAATATCACAGCAGACAACTAGAAAAACTAAAAAAGCATCTATATCCGCTGCATGTTTTTTTTTTGTTTTTTTTTTTGTAAAGGCTCTGGAGGCTCTGAATGTCCAAAAAAGACAAATTTGATGGTAATGAAAAGCTAAAAAACTATATTTAATCAGAATTATCACTGGGTACTTTTGGTCACTCTGGCTTTTGAGGGTTAATAGTATCAGTACAATTATATACATTTCTTATAATCCCATAATTAATTGCATAAAGTCAAGAATGATTTGGTGTAAATCCAAAAATGAGCATTAATTTTGCATTTGGTTGCATGCAAAGGGGGTCTGACTGTTTGGGTAGGTTATGTAATAGGAGGCAGTAATCTGTTATGTAATGATGCTGTGCGTGAATGCACTACTCTTAAATTGGTGGACACCAAGATTTGTGTTAATATCCACTAGCCAGAATCATTTATGTCCTGTAAAAATCTGGAAGATCTGTGTATTTTTGAAGAAGTATTCTCCTAATGTGTAATTAGTCTGGTGCCACACAGAAGCTTCATGTACAAGCTAAGGATATAAGTTAAATTTTAGATTGGATTCTACTGTAAATCAGCATGGAAATTTTGTTTTTTCAACCAAGTGAAGTGAGAAAATAGTTGTGATTTTGTACATGGAAGAAAAAAAAAAGTGAGAGGAGAAAAAGGAGAGACCTACAATCCCGGAAATCACACTGCAGATGGTCTGTCAGCTTTATTCAAACAGCTAAATCAAACCACTGCTTCCCCTGTACCTGCTGGGGATGAAAATCTGACTTCATCTACAAAGAGAATTGTATGAATAAATAATGGTTTTCACACTGTCAGTTGGGAGAAGTTATTTCATCTTCATTAGATTGAGTCACATTCTGTCAGAGATGGCTTGAACCATTTAGTGTCTTTCTGCTGAGGATATTTTTGGCTCCAAAATGATGTGAGCCAAGACAGAGAAAGAGAGTGAGAGAGAGAGAGAGACACACAGAGAGAGAGAGAGAGAGAGACTGATGGCTGTCAGTGGGAGAGAGAGGCTCACAGAACTCCCCCGGCAGGCAGTGTGTGAGATCTGGGGCCCGGGGGCCCTTTGGATGGCTCACACTGAATGGGTGCCCTGGCGAGGTGACCAGGCTCATTGAGAGCAGGTTACGAGGGGAAGGGAATGCTTTTGCTCTGCATTTGGCCCCCTGACCCACTGTCCAACGTCTGCCTTGGCAGCTTTGAAACCCAACATATTTATTTGCAACGCTCTGAAGAGAGAGGGTGGAGCGGCTGTCAGAATAAAGTCATCGTCCTGCTGACAGCTTCATCTGCTGTTGAAGGGCAGCTATGACAGCCGCACAATGTCTCTGCATTGGCCAGCCCTGGGCGAAGGACTGTCATATGTGGACATGCTGGGAATCTAGCAGTCACCCCCCACTGTCCTCACACCCAAGCTCCCTTGGCACACCAGAATTATTTCATTGACCCACTTTGAAACGTTCCTCATCTCATTGTAAAAGGATGTCAACTGGGTAACATGTGGGAACTCTCCATTTCTATGCTAGTGAGTCCATGTTCGCTTTGTTGCTTTTATCATTCAGGAAGAATGAACAGCAAAGAAATGTAATTCCCTCCAAAAAAAAAAAAAAATCCTGAATATGAAGCGGATCTGTCGTGTCCCATCTGAGCTGATACTTCTGCTGCAGTTCAGAACATGCTGTAGTATTTTCTGTTTGTTCATAAGGAGGTTCAGTTGGCTATCAAATATGAACTAAATCAATCTAATATGAGCTTTAATGTGACGCTTTACATTAGTTTTTTTATGATTATGTATAGTCGTAGGCAAAAGTTTTGCATATTATACAATTTTGTGTTTGTACTTTTTTGTTATAATGCAATTGGAATCACGTTATGCGTTTCAAAGACTTTTATTTGACAAATAATTACATCCATATGAGTCAATTTGTGATGTTTTGTGATGTTAGGCCCATGACAACTATTACATGACATAAATGCCTTGTCACTATTTGAACCAACTGGAATTCTTTTTCACCACTGACCTGGATCAGCATTGATTGATGAAATTAACAATTTTTTTAACAAAATAATTTAATTTAGAACTCTCTAAGAAAATATCTTATCTCTCCACCTTAAACCATTTAACTTCTATTGTTACCATCAGGAATATGCTTGTATAACTCAATAAAAGGCTTTGTGTATTTCTTTAATTATTTCACTTTTGTCCTCTGTAATATTCATTCATAAAGAAAGAAGGTTTTTCAGTATTTTCAAATTCAGCATTGATGCATAGCTGGTCTTCGTCACTAGACTTATTATTTGCATACTAAAATTTATTGATTGGTTTAAACTACTCCCTAGGCTAGTGGTATAAAATGAACAGAAATGGAAAATTAAAATGTTTATCACATTGTCTACTTGTGTTTTCATCACCACTGCTGATGAGAATCTATCTGACAACCACAAATTATGCCTTCATACCAGTTGATATATTAAATTATATTCATATTATGTTGTTTCATTCTAACTGAATCTCCATAAGTAACACTAAACATTAGTTAAAATTTGTAAATGAACAAATGAAACACAATGAATAAAATTTAAGTTTGGGCGCATCTATGAAACTGGAAGTACTTTGGGTCTATTTAAAAAAATAAATACTCACTGAGATAGTAGAGGAAGTATTTTTCAGATAAAACACAAAAGTCCGCATGTAACACGGTCAAAAGGACACAAAGCAGAGGACTACTACTACTACTATTATTATTATTTTTTATCTCTATTCTCTCACAGGTACATTTTGGGAATCGAAGTAAACATGCAAGGCAGAGTGTTTCACATAAATGACCCCTGTTGCAAAATCATTCACGATTTATGTGTTTAAATGGGCAGGTTCCGTATGTAACGTAAGTGGACGAGATGGGTTACACACAAAACCTGGAAAGAGAATCTTGATTCAAGAAAAATGTCATTAATTTTGGGATGGCTCAGAGCAAGAGTGTAATTTTTTTTTTTTTGCATTTATCTTAAGTCACCATTAAGTACATTCTGGGGGAAAATATGTCTACATTTCTCTTATTATTGGGTGTAAAAAAGCTGGTAAAGTGCCAGATACCAAAAGGAACCTAGTTTCAAGCACCCATTTATTTTTTAAAGAAAAGGGAAAAAGTGAGTCTTGCAAAAATAAATAAATAAATAAATAAAATAAAATAAATCACAAGTTGACAAAGTCGTACAAAGATACAATAAGATGCTCATTGGTATGATTAACATCCCATGATGCACTGGGGGTTTACAGCTGGGTACAGCATTTTGTATTGGGCCCTGGTGAAGGCTCCAAAGTCTAAACACGTCAAGGAAATGTGCTGGACTTGTTTCCTGCTGTTGTATTGTTGCACTATTGACTTCCTCAACATCGATGAGTGACTTTTTGCAACAGGCCTTTTTGCCCATTTTTTTGTCTTTCATGTCTTCCATTTTTAACCAAGTGAAACAAATTTTTATCCACAAAATTACATATTTGTCTTAATTTGAAGATTGTTGGCAACATTTGACCTAATGTTATAGTACAGGTCTACAAAATACGAAAAACAGACCTTGCAATTTTTAGATATTAAAACGTCAAAATTTTACATATTGTAACTTTAACAATATTCTGCAGCGAAATATTACAAATTTCATTATTTCTTACCCAAACAGATAAAACATCATTGTTAAAATTAAGACACAAAGATAAGGTGACAGCAATGTGACTTCTGCATGCAAGTCATCCACAGATAATCACATTATAAATACATCTCAATGTTGATATCGTCCGACGGCGACCATCTGGCATCGTGCTAATATTCACTGGGCACCTAGCATCCTTCGCTATCAGTGAGTCATTATGTGAGCTGTGGCACTGATGGGCGTCCTGCAGCCCTGCAGCTCAGACAAAAAGGATGTGGTGAATGGAATGTTGCCAATGTATGAGGAGTTATTCATGCCACACAGACGCAGGAACACCATTTATGACATACCGATGTACGGGGTTAAAAAAAATGACCTGCGCTGGTGTGGGTGATTTCCTGCCTGCTTCAATCTGAAGAGAAAATGCAATCCAGAACAAGAGGGATGGGGCACTGCATCCCACGCACATTTTCCTAGTGTTTGTTTGAAGAAGCGCAAGTTCATCCAAAATATGACAAACACGACAGTCCATGATATCAAACATCAACTTTTTTTATCCCGTAATTCTGCAACTGTAAGGTTAAATAAACAAGAACGGGTCATGTGGAGGAACTATTTCATTTGATGCAATGTCATCCACAGTGTTGAAAAAATATTTCTAAAAATATGTACATTTACATTTGTTTTCTATAAGATGCTTATATTTATTTAACAGCCGGCGACATCAAGGTGACTGACTGTATAACATTGATTTTAATCTGTTTTTATTTATATGGTCAGTAGAAAAGTAACTAAAAGTAATAAAATAGATTACTAACTACTTAGCTGTACGCATTAATTAGTTGTACTATATTATTACATTTTATGACAAATGTATTGAGCGTTAAAAGCAGCAGAAAAAAAATAATTTCCATGAAGGAATTTATCATCAGTATTGATTATATTGCATTACTCTGTGGTGTTTTTTTGACGTAGCATGAACATACAAACTAAAGCTCCTTCGCTTCACATATGCTGCAACAACATTAATGACATTATCCCCCCCCACCCTCCTTACACCCACAACCCCACCGCTGCACCTCCCCACACCGTCTCCACCATCAGCTCATATTACCATCCACCTCTAATTGATATGAACAATAACAGAAGAAAGCTTGTTAATGGTGAACATAATTATCTCAGACAAAAGGCCAAACACCGCAAATCACACTTTACAGCAGGAGTGAGCAGAAGGCGACGTCTGGGCTGCAGCCAGTGAGCGGGGAGAGAGATTTCACTGCAGATATCCATCTACCACCTGAATCACATTTCATTACTGAGCCGCTCATTAAACAGCCTACGGAGGACTCCAGTTTAACAACCAGTCACACAACATGACATTGTTTCAGATCTAATGTTTATGAAAGTGCACAAGATTTAGGCAACATACTGTAATACCTTTTGTTTTGTATAAGTGTGTAGAATAAATATAACATAGAATATAAACTTAAAAATCTAATTAATAATATACTTTAACCTATAACGACCCAAACAATCACATACGACGAAAATCATTTACCGATCTAAAATGTTAAATACCTGCTGATCCATTAATCCTGTCAATAATTGGTGTAAAATACAGTTATTCATCTTTTCATGGTCATCAGATGTGACCCATTTGGATGTTCAGAGGCTTCGTAGTTACCGTGGAAACAGAGTCACGTTCTACAACAATGATTCACCAGTAAAACCCATGGAGTTGGATCAATGACAGAAGATGGAGGCTTTTGTTTTCTGTTTAGTTAATGGTGTATTTTGCTGAAAAAAAAAAAATCACTTTTTTGATACAATAACCATCAACTTTAATCTAAACTGTAATGAACACCCACATGATCAGTAAATTAAATATAGGGAAATATTTCATGAAATACTGAAATACTTGAAAAATGTAAAATATAGAGGATACGGTCATAATAAATGGTGCTAAATCAACTAAAAAAAGGCTAAATATAGAGGAAAAAAACATTTTGGAACTGCCACAAATGTAGCATCGGGTCTTTATGGGTTAAAAAGAGCAAATTCTAATGTTTTTAGTATAAAAACCATAATAAAATTTGCTAAAATTCAACAGGCTGTGAAGATATAACAGGTTGGATATCTAACAAGTCATTGTATCATCCTCCTTGGGTGTCTAATGATGTTATCATGCTAACCAGTGAGCTCCAGCCTGTCCTGTCCCGAAATACCACAAGTCTAGTCCAACACGGTAGCGCTGCCCAGAGGGAATATTCATACCTCTTCTCAGTCATGTGGAAGGACAGGTAGTCTCAGAGTGGAACAGTAAACACAACAGTCAACAGTAAAAATGATGGCTGAAGCTTTTGGCAAGCAGCCATTATCACCCCCAGCTGCTCCCGGCGAGAAACCACGCTCTTTGGCAAAGAAAAGAAGTAATAGAAATAGAGATAAAAGAAGCATTAGTGTTAGTGAACAGCTATTGGCAAGCAGGGTTATAGTAAAGACACAAAATGCTAAATAAAAATTAAGTTATTAAGTTATAACTAGCACACAAAAATCTATTTTGTTTTTATTTCCAGCATTTTGTTAGCCTCATAGCATAATTGCCTAAGTCATATTTTTTGGCTAAATTGTAATATCCGTGTAAAAGAAAGCAGCAGCGTTATCACAGTTTGGTCATAAATATTACTTCAATTTATGCTATGAGGCTAATGATATGGGATATTGAATAAACAATGGTTTTGTAAATCATACATTCTTTCTTTCATTGTATACAGTGTCTATAAAACAAGGCTCATTATATTATAAATCATAAAATGAATTCTACAACTCCATAAAAAAATCACATTAAAAATAGTCAAATATTCAAAAATAAAATATCTACTAGCTTGTAACCGTAAAACTAACTATAATCAAACTGAAAGAATAACTTAAAAAGGAAAATTATGGAAAATTTCATAATGTTTAAATCTGTAGATGAATGAAAGAATTTAGCAAATATTGAATGAATTTGCGATGTTTCTTCTAGATCAGTAAATTTAGAGATGATTATAACGGTAGCTAGCAGTTTAATGTAGGCAATTTTATGTCACAAGCGTCCAAAAAAGCGCTATACAAGTTCAATGTATTATCATTATTATTATTATTATTACAAATAAACCAGATAGAGATTTTTTTTGTACTATCCAAAGCAGATCTTTAGTCTTGACAACGCAAACCTTACAAAAGAAAAACATTCCAAATAGTGTTAGCTTGTTCTAAATTAAATACTATGAATACCAAAGCTCTCTGGTAAAATACTGCCCCCCTCTGTTCATAGCTGCAGTTAATTTTTGGCTGTTATTCTTACAAATTGTCGCTTTAAGAGAATTAAAATGATAAATGTGCCATGTTCAATATGATATGTATTAGAAGCAGTCAAGGGTCTCCAGTGGATGTCAGTGCTTTTCATTAGGTACATTGCATTCAGTTCTAAATGAACTGGCTCCAGCATGTTTTAGATGTTAAATGAGGTAGACAAGGCTTAAATCCTCCACTGCGTTGATAACTGGCTCTCAACTCGCTCTCTCTTTCTAACACACTGCTGAGAGGAGGAGGGTTAACTATCAGCTATAATGTGTAAGTGAATATCAGCCCACCACCCTCCCCCTCTCCTCCGGCTCCACTCCTCACACTCCCCCACTCCCACCCCTCCCAGCATCCCCTGCTTCCCCTGCTGCTGTTGTTGGGGTGGTCTCTGCTTCTGCTGTCACCAAGCCGCTAGTCTTTCAGTCGTCCTGCTCCTTCCCTCCCTCCCTTTTTCTTGCCGCTCTCTTAGGCGTCACAAGATTACTGAAGCAGTGCTGACATCTCTATCAGCCTGACCTAACACTCTGCCCTTTTCCTCCCTCCTCTCCTCTCCTCCTCCTGCACTCCAGGATCCATCACACTCTGCTTTGAGCAGCTCACTACAACTCGTGAAAAAATAAAAAGGGGAAAACAAAAACAGAGGAAAAAAAAATACAACTAAATTTCGCCTCTCCAGCAGATGAAATAAACACATTACTGCTGCCAGTCTTAGACAGTAATTTAGATAAGACTGTTCTAAGTCCCTGCGTCTTTCACACAGACATTTCCAGGAGGTATTTCCAGGGCATTCCTGTAGTTGAGTTGGCTATGGCATTATTTCCTGCAATATGCTGCTATGATATTTCTTTTCTGTCTTATACAATACTTAATGTCTATCAATACTGAAGGAAAGATAAATAAATGTTTGTGACCAAAAAAAAATGGGACTGTGAAAAGAGATTTGTTATTGAAGTAAAGTTAATAACAGTTCAAATTTTCTGTTCAAAGCCGTAGATAGAAAATGAAAGGAAGTGTGATGCAGTTTTCGAGCAGGGATGGAATCCTTTACGTGGCTTTGTTGATCTCTATAATCACGGTAATTATTGGATTTTATTGGTCTTTTAACATTAGAGTTGATGTTTAATATTATTAATGTAAACACCCAAGAATGGAGATGTTTTGGATCGAGAGATGAATGAAACCCTGTATTTTCCCTTCAAACTTGTTATGTGTCTTTTATGGCATTCTGTTTATGACGAGCCGTCTAAAAAGAACACCAAGGACGACAATTCAGTGTACATCAGTGTGCACCTGCATCTCTCACAGCTACTTTAACATCATCAAAACAGAGCTTGCACTGTAAAAGTACGAGGGCAATACACAATGTTCAAACATTTAAGCTAAAGAATATATAGATCATCTTTATCTGTTTAAGCTGTTTGTATCACAGATACAAGGGTTGAAGGTTTTTTTCATTTAAAGCCATCACAGTGATGATAGGCTACTATCTACGTCAATATCTGACTCATGCGTGGATCAGCGCCGATATATTAGCTGAATGTCTTGTCCTCTTACCATCTTGCATTGTCCTGCTGCTTGTGTGTCTGCATGGACAGGACGACTATTGGTGGTCAGTCCCTCTGTGGCTTAAGAAATTAGTAAAAGTAATTTTATTGTTCTTACTCAATGAAGTGATTTTAAGTCTAGTCTTTTCAGGCATATGACTGTTTTCTCTTTTCATAAGTTATATTGAATTTCCCTGGCTGAATGATGCCTTTGGTTGCTGGTTGCATTCATCCAATCACCCCCCAGTGTTAGCTTTTAAGATTTGTGAGGGGAATGATTTTCATCTGCAAACAAACTGCTGTTCTTGATAGAATTCCTTCATCAGACCAGCCTGTGTGTTGTTATTAAGCAACCTAAAATGACACAGTCTGCAGGGGGGCCTGCCAGTGGAAAGATGCTGTCCATTAGCTGTCAACAATGACCACTGGGCCTACCCTCCCATGGGACTGGCAAGCAAGGCATCGTCTCATCCCGAGTCTGGCTGAGAGATCACACAGGCCCCATTGTCTCAACCAGCCTGGGGTCTTATTGTAGCAGCGCCTCTGGGAAAGGACGAGCCTGCACGTCCATGGTCTGTTGAAGAATGGGCTTTCTCCAAGCTAAGGCCACGAAAACTGTAAGGGATAAATCTAGGGGAACACAGAGAGGCTACGGAGTAGATTTGGAAAAGGGGCACCCCTTCTTAGACAAGTTTGGAGTCCCCATCCAGACCTCCCTCTCCCTCTAACTCTCCCAATGCTGACCTCCCTTCTCCACCTCTGTTTAATAATGCCTGGGCCTTGGTCATTATTTTGGGCAGATGGAGACGGGGGCAGGCAGTGAAAGGAGCTGGTGTCACTCCTGAGGAGAGGATGGTAGGGATGACAGAGAAGAAAAAGCGAATCAGAGAAAAGATCAAAAGCAGAAGCTCGCCTTTCACTCGCCTGAAAGCACTAAAGAGGATAAGGAACGATCGGGCCTGGGGTCTCCTGTCCTCTCTGGCAATTAGACTCAGCTGATGGAGAGAAAGGCGTGAATGGCAGGGTTCAAGGCCCTCTCTAGGGCTCACACAACGGGAAGGAGTTTTTTCCCCGACGCCTCCTTTATCTTCCTCTCCTTTCAGAGTGTCAGAAATGCAGCTGAAATATCTCTCCAAAAAGACAGCACAATCCCCAATGCCAAACCTTAATCACGGTGGCTGATGAGATTGAGAGGGGTGGGGGGGGTGTTTGAGAGAAAACACACATTCTTTTCACAATTCATCTTTACACTTTATATGAGGCCAGGATTCAAGGGAGGTGTAGTAGGTTTACATGTGATAATTAAATTGAACAAATAAGAGTCCATATTTCTCCAGACAAGCTGGCATATTATGTCCTAGGTACCTAGTTAAATGGCAATGAACAAGTACATCTTATTGTGTTTTTGAAATGTATTATTAAAAAATCTGGGGGCGATTTCGAGGGCTTAGAAGGCTCATCTGAGATGAAAATCTTTTTGCTTCCAAGGTAAATAATTTTAAACAGACAAAATGCACACAGTGAAATTAAAAACTGTAATACGGTATAACATATAAATATAATTTAATGAAAATACATAAAGATCTAGCAAACATGAGTCAGTAGACCCATGTTATTAGGCTTCGAGTTCCTGCCATGAGTCGTTTGCACAATGGCTTGTTCTGCTTCAGACAATTTAGTATTCATTTTTTGAGTAGAGAGCTGTCTTGGGCATGGCCACAGCAACATGTCCCATAGGAACCTATTACCATCCTCTACATATGCAAGAGTTTCAATGGGCCGTCTATCATCCTCACAAAGGGACACACAGCTTTTGCTTCAATTTTAACAGCTTGTCATAAAAGGCGCACAGGGGATTTCAATTACGCAGGTCATCAGAGAGTGAAGGAACAGTATTTAGGTCACACAAATTTAATTTTAACATAGATACTTTGATAAAGGTCATAGAAAATCCAGCTGAAAACCAGTAGAGTTGAGTGTAGCTAAGGAGCAGTGTGACACATGAAGAAAATAAATGGAAGTAAAACTTGGTGGTGCTTGAGCCTGTGTTTTAGGAGTAGGTTTGTCTGTAAGTCTGTCATTTGAAGGTTTATTTAAAGCTAACAGTGTGGACCCCAGCCCATAAAACCCCTGCAGACACACCTGTAGTGGAGAGTATAAAGACCCTGGTGTGAGGTCAGACATCCGGCTTCCAGGAGTCTCCACGATCACCAGACCAATGGAGCCGGAAGATGAGTTCCTCTGTCGATCTGCTCCTGTTGGTCCCAGATGAGGATGATACTGTTGATATCACGACCAGGATTCTGACCTCCAGCAATGCCTCCAGACAGATCCTGCTGGAAGAAGGCCTGATGGGTCAAAGAACCAGAACCAACAGCAAGATGAGGATCCATCACAGTATTAGGGAGTGACTCCAGCAATTATGAAGAGCAGAAGATTAGATATGCCATGCAGGTCTTCAAGAACAAAACCTGCATGAACTTTGGCCCCTATCAGAACAGTTAGGGCTACATGAGCATCAAGTGCGACCTCTGGGAAAAACAGGAAGCAGACATGTCCCGTCTCAACAGGCTGGGCAACCTCTACCAACATCATCCAACATGAGATCAACCTCGATCAGGAGTGACTGCATCAAATACATCAAGATCAACTGGCACATATTTACTCGATGATGGCCTTCAACTTCCAGAAACATGAAAACAACAACCTGGACACTCTCTATGAGTCTGTCCTGCACTATGAACCAGGTACGGCAAGGTCTCCATTACCCCCATCCTAGACCTCAAAGTCCAGACCAGCCAAAGAAAGGGCTCATCTCTCTGGAACATCACAAGGATCAAAATGCTCTACAGCTGCCAAATTCAATACATGTCATACCTTCTGACCTAAACTACAATTTAAGAAAATAAGGTAGCTTAATGACAAACGTGATTTCCTAAGCAGACAAAAGAATGTTAAATTATAAGAATTAATCTGTCCAGGACTATTTTACTATTAGCTACAAAAAAAAAAATTAAAGCACTGCAGATCAATCTTTGTTACTCTTTTGCTTCTACTCATGAAATGAACTCGTGTAACAAAATAATGAAATGCATAACATGATCTTGTCTGGTTTACACTGAGGGGATGCTATATTAAAAATAACGCCACAAAATCAAATGTGAATCTTTTGTTTCTGAAGCACCAGTGGCCCACTGTTGCAACATGTTAAACAAACTTAATACTAAAGAAAACATGCACCACAGTTAATTTAGTCTCTTCCAACATTATACCATAAAGCAATTTTAGTAACAAATGTAGCATATTAACTTACCTCTTTTTAAAAGGAATAGACTTCAGTAGGATGACTGTCACAGAGGTTATTAGCATTAGTTTCTTGGTCTTTTTACAGGGATTATTAAAAAAAGATAGACATTTTATTGCAATATCTGCTTAGAGATGTAGTAAAATCATCTTCCCTTAAATGAAAATGAGTTTCTGTAAGAAATACAATTGTCTTGGTTACTTACGGAGGATAAATGCACTGTGCCTCAAGGAAAATCTTGAATCAAAAATAAAAATGGCAACTGACAAAATATTATTATAAATCATCTAGTTTCTTTGTGAGATCTTAGCCCGTGGAGCTCTTCACAAGATGAATATCTCACGTGTATCACAACTTTTCAAACATTTAGTTCTCAGTGTGAAATTTTGATAAACTTTCAGATATTCAGGTTTTATAAAATGAGTAAAGTCAGAATTTTCTGTTTCCTGAGAACACATTAGTAAGCAAAACACCCACAGAGGGCCAACTTAATGTCAGAATCTGTGTGTCTCTCACAAACCCATTTTTGATCTGATCTGTCAATCAGAGCCGTCAGCTGTTCGCAGCCTCAGGCTCTTGCAGATCAGCAGCTTTGATGTCGCTCTGCTTCAGGATGCCAGAGTCGCCCCACAGCCTCTGGGCTTCAGTAAAGCCAGTACAGACTGTGCCTGTGATTTACCTGGGCACAGACTCCCTGAGGGGTTGTTAACACTGTGGGAGGTGGGGGGGTCACACAGGGTCTCCACATGGCCAAAATCAAGCTCATTACTGAGACTACAAACAACTAATTACTTTTGAATATGAATGAAACAACCGTGATCAATTTTTTTTTTTTTTAAAGCCATGGTGAAGTATGTCAACAGCCGATGCAGATCACTGTGTTATTCTTTGGACGACAGCGTCCTCAAATGACTTTATGACAATGGACACATGTACTTTGTGTTTTTGCTCAGGTAATGTTACTGTTAAGTTATATTATACACAATGAAGTATACTTGTAGTACTAGTTTACCATTTTAATGTTAGACAGTTCAATTACTGTACGTTGTTGCACACAGCTACATACTCACTTACATACTTTTTTGAGCCAAACCATTTGCTGATGTGAGCCATCTCATACCACACATGCTATTTTGTTGCTCTTAATAGTTTGTACATAAATGAAGTAACAATAAAGTTGAGAACTTTATATTCTCTTTTTTTCTTTTGTATTTGATGTTTGTCTTGTACTGCTGTACATTTGAATTTCCCCCTTGAGGGATCAATAAAGTATATCTTAACTAGACTCTCTCTGCTGCTTTTAAGACCATTTTTTAATACTTACCAGTGAAATCCTTTGTAGATACCACACTTGTTTAAAAAATATGAAATCCTCACCAGTAGAGGTATGTAGCTTAGCATAAACACTGGAAGCAGTGAGAGAGAAATCTGCTTTCTAAACTTATTTCTACAACAGTCCCTCACTGTAACCATATGAAACCACTGACATGTTAAGTTGGTTAACTTTGGAGGGGCAGGTTATCCATTTCCCACATCTTCCACTGTTTGTGACTGTGGTTTGTCAAAACCAGAGGTCTGAGAAAAGGATCTTAAAATGAGTTTCTACTTTATTTGTATTTAAATAGTAACTAATTATAGAGAATGTAGTTATTCCAATTCTGTTGTTGACATGCAAAGATGCATCTTTTCAGCTACGGTCATGTTATTTGGAAAATCCCCTCAGCTTGATCTGAAAGTTATGTTGTGTTAAAATGTAACTGGAATGTGATTTCGTTGCCTTGAAATATGTTTATGTTTTATGTGCAATGACAATAAACGAAATCAATTCAATCAGGATGAGTTTTTTTTTTTTTTTTAACAAACCTAACAATATAATGAGCATACATGCATACTAATATTTTTAAATACAGCAATAAATGTAAAAAAAATTGCTGTCATCAACCAATATGAAAAGAAAAAAAGAAAAGAAGCTTAATACTGCTTACTAGTACAGTTGTATTGGGATCCAGTTAAATACTATTATGCCCATTAGTTCCCCTCATTGTGTACGCATACCCAGAAAAGGGCTTGAAATAGTTATTAATGACTCAATAAAGACTGTTAATGGATAATAATGGACATTCACCTCCTCTACAGAGCTTCGTAGTCAGCATCTCTCGGCCTCTCTCTGCGCTCACACACACACTCAAACACAGCTGAATGTTCTCAGGTCCAATATTGAGTTTTAACAAGTCTTTTGAGACCGATCAGTCGCTGTATTTGTGGCTCATCAGAATGCATGTGCCACATCACATTAGTCCCCACGTGTGAACCGTGATTTTACTTTGTAATTTTGAAGGTCTCGCCGCTTATACATATTCATGCTGAGCCTATAAGTGTCAAATTGAGATGTCCTTCCAGTGTCCTTGACAGCGGGTTATTAATATTGAATACGTAAGTCAACATTATAACTAGATGAAGAGATATACAGGTCATCGTCTGCCACATTCTCCACCCCCTTTGTCCTCAAGACAATTGGACAAATCAAATTATTTTATAAAAGTACAGCACTGTGTAAATGTAATGTAAAGCAGTTCTAGGATTTACAGTTAATTCCTTACATGAAGTGTCTAACAATGTATTTGCCAAACACTGAATGTTAAGAGTCAACAGACATCAGTTAAAGGCTAATAGCATTTTGACTATTTAATCAAGTCACTTATGATACAAGACATACTATTGTTTAGCTTTTAATACAAAAATTAGGAGATTCTTATTGTATTTGAGAGCAGATTTACTATAATTTAACTCATTTCTCTTTAAGAAGCTGCTAACTGTGAGCCCACGCGCTCTGCCGAAAAAGCCATAAATCCCAGGGTATTACTCTGAACGCCAACATCTTAACTATTCCAGCTCTGCAATCCCTAAATTGGTGCGGGTGTTGTTGCTTGTGGCTGGTTTTAAAATCCTCCTCCTGCACTCTGCAGCCCGGTACCGGAGGTTTGTCTGGCTGTTGTGCTTGATAGGATGCTGGCTGCAGGCATCTCGTCACAGCAACTGAGAGGAGGTCGTGGAGGTCCTCCTGCTTGTGGCGACGCCCAAGGGCCATCAACACAGCGGGGAGCCCGGGTGCCGGTGAGGTCTCGCACAGCCTCGCCTCACTTCATGAAAGCCTAATGAAGAGAGGAGCTCGGAAAGTGTGCTATTAGACGCCCACAATCCTGCACCACGGCAGCACAGAGGAGATGAATACAACGGTACAGGGGAATTAAAAGGAAGACGCAGAGCTGAGACAGAGACGCAAACACAGATTAAAGATTTTGCACTGTGTGATTGTGTTCATTTATTGCTGTAAGATATTAGAGACAAAAAAGTCTTCAGAGAATGTCATTAATAAATAAAGTGTGTACAGGTCTGACCCATTCCCGCTCACAAGCAAAGGGTAAAACACCATGTAGAGTTCAATGCGTGCATATGTGGGAGCAACCAAAAACAAACTAAAAGCATTTTGTATGAAGCCCGTACTGTAGCATCCAAGTAAAATTAGCCAGTCAACATTATATGCACAACTACATATGGCAATGTGTATTTTGGAAAAGTAACTGCAGTCTGAATGTCATTGGTTGTGTTTAAGACTGAAAAGACTTTCTACTTGAAAACACATGTAAAAAGATGAACCTTTACTGTTAACCCAACAATTACGTTACTGTTTTAAATGGTGAGTAATACATTTTGGTATATAAATCTTCACATGCTATTGTAAAATTATGAAAATATACATAGAAATGTTACATTCTTCTCATATACATTCAGAAAAGTACTCTGGAGAGAACGAGGGGCTGTGGGTATTAAATAAAGCAGCTTTTGATTTAAATTCTGAAAGAATAAACTACATAGAAGACAGATCTACAGTCTTTACAGATAATGCACAGATAGATACACTGATTTATTTATTTATTTTTGCAAAATATGATGAAGTAACCTCTGTCTATCAGGGATGTCAAGGTCTTTGTCTTTGGTTGAAATATTGTAAAAGTCCTGGTTGATATGTGCAGCATGGAGTGAAGCGTTACCACAGTTAAGATTTAAACCTGCCATATACAACCCAGAAACCACCAAAAAGTGAGTCTCGGCACACCTCCAGCAGTTTTCACATCCTCTGGAAGAAGCAGCACTGGGTGTGTTTACACAACACCTCGCTCTACGAGATCTTCTTCTTCCTGTTGCCTCTCATCTCACTGTACTGGACCTGCAGAAAAAAAAAATACTCAGTCCCAAAAATGTAATGTAAATCTTTATGACATTTCTTTTAGTTCACCTCACAGTGCCTTTGGTCGACAGCCATTACACAACAAATAATGTCATCTCTAGAGTCGTGAGAGATGAATTCCTGCTTCTATTGAGGATGATTATAGTTGTTGTAGACAGAATAACAACAGCCGGCAGAGAAACTACAGAGTCACGCTCACTAAAAACTGTGGCCCAAGGGTCTCGAAGAAGACAAGGAGGGAGACAAACGGGGTCAAATAGCTTAGAGAGAGAGAGGACAGACACAGAAGGGGAAAAGATGAGAGGAGACAGAGGGTAAGAAAAGAGAATGAACATAAAGCAGGGAGTGATGCAGGCGAAAAAGACCAGAGCAGAGAAGGAAAAAGAAAAAGAACGGCGCATGTATGCGACAAGATTAATATCGTGGGAAACTTTATAATTAAACAAAAGCTTAAAATGCTCATTCTCTTTTTGTTTGGATACAGGCTGCAGTGCAGTGACAGATATTTTGCTCTTCATCAGGTTGATAAGTTCACTCAGGAGACACCAGCAGCAGCAGCAGCAGCAGCGTGTCCTGTTGCAGCCTGGGAACAGCCAGCGCTGCAAAGCTGCTAAGCAGCAGACCTCCACCAGGGATGTATCATGACCAAAACACAACAGAAATTATACAGGGCTACATAATTATACAGACGAAGCTAATTATACAGAAAACAGCAAAGAATGCCTGGGAGTTGTTGTAGTAAGATGCAAAGCTAGAGGGCTCTGGGATTTTGGGCTTCCTGGCCGGCTGATCCGGCGGGGCTTACCTTCTGCACATCTGAAGGCACCCTCATCAGGAAATCAAGCACTTCATTGTTGTCAATGGAGTATGGGTTCCGTAATTTCTTGGTGAATTTATTGATACCTAAAACAGAAATTCACACCAACATATCATTAACAGTAGTCCCTCGTGGCTGCGCCCTTTGTTTCCACACAAACAAATATCTGCATGCTGTTCAAAAAAAAAAAATTGCTTCAAGTGCTGTTTGGCTTTTTTACTTTCACTTTTTCCATGCTGAATGAGTCACAATTACTAACTTACTTTACAATTCAGTAACATCCACTATCCTGAAAGACTTTTAACAGTAGGATATGCTTCAATGTATACACTGGAACCATTTCAGGAATTAATGGTATTGAAATAAAGAGGAAGAAGAAGGAAATATTCCGTAGAGTCCTCATGAATTATAGAAAGAGTAAAGATAGAAAATAAAAATATTAAGAAGAGTGTATGATGTGGAGGAGAGATATTTTATGAGATGAACGATCAAAGACAAGCAGATGGCAATGTTTGAGACTCACCCCATATTAAAACTATGTAGCGTAGCGGGATGTAGTATGTGAGGATTGTTGCGATGATGAAGATGAAGAAAGCCAAGCAGGACAGGAACGGCACGGACCAGTTGAACGTACTGACAATTTAAAACCATAAGTGTCAAAACCAGGATATCTGCTCCACTTCTAAAGTTACTTCTAACTTTACTTAAGTGACAGCATGAAAATAAAATATTGTGCTATTAATGAATATATCAAATATTTCAGGCATTTCTCATTTACACTAAACAATTAATGAGGCTAATTTAAATAACAATTTAAGGAATTAAGCATGCTGTACAAACACATAATTCCATACTATAATTATATCAATGTAAGAAACTGTCAGTAAATTCTAAAAACATTTTTAAATATAATGAACTGTAATTGTAAAAGCATTTTCAATTCTTACTTTTTAATCCTCTCTCCAAAGCTGGCGATATCGTCCAGGAGGTTTTGCAGGGTAACAATGGTGTCTTGGACCATGTGGATTTTCTCCATCAGCCCTTTTCTCTCCGACTCCTTACACCAGCAACAACATAAACAAAAACAACTGTCTGCAAAACACAATTTACTGAAAAACTGCAGGTGCAAGTTTGACATGATGTGTATTTTCACATCTGTTGAATGAACCAACCAGCCATAATTTTGCTATATTTTTCCCCCTTTTTTGATTTAATTTTACTGTGGAAATTATGTTTTCTTGTCTCACAAAATTACAAATGTCCGATCTGTCTCTATGAATTAATACAGATTACATGCCTCATTAACACATCTAATAAATCACACACAAACCATTGGATTCATACTTTTGTGTGATAGCATATTAATTGTAAATGTACCATTTGTTTGTGTTCTCTTTTGAATCGGGTTTACCATTATTTATCACTATTAGAAGAGTAGAAGCTATTTCTAGATTTCTAGAAATCCTTTGTGAATACAAGTATTATTTATTACAGAGATAAAGCCCAGTTTTTCTTGATTGTGTTTAGTTTTTATTTTTGGTGTGTACCCTAAAGCCTTATAAAAAATTAAATAAATAAACTGAGCACATTAAATTTCAGGAAAAACATGTGTTCATATTCTTTTCTGTTGTAATAGTAATGTGTACACAAATGCCTCTGAGTAAGAAACCAAACGCTGAAACAGACCAATTCAAAGTGGCTCTGGAGAAGATGGCAGAAAAATGTGAATGTGAAGGCAGATATCCTAAGAGCAACTTTGAAAAAGGCTTTTTGAAGTGAAGGCTCTTCAGAATGGGACTGGACTTCACATTATGAAAGAGATGAAGTGCCGTTCTCAGGCTAGTCCAGATCCCAGGAGGAAAAGAGGGCTTTAAAATAAACAACAGAGACCAGACACTCTGAAGATCCCTGGACTGAGAGCCAGAATCAGGCTGGGCTTCAGCCCTGCGTCCACATCAAACACAGACAGACTGGAGGAGGGTTACAGGACTGAAGAGAGGAGCCGGGGTCTATGGGGATGGAGGGGAAGCCGCAGTGGGTTCTGAGGGATTGTTTATTGGCCAAAACCATGGTCTTTGTCACTGTGTGATCTCAATGATATACGATGTTTGAATCTGTTCAAAAGCACAGACTTATCTCTACCTCTTATCCTCCAAAACTTAGAGGAAAAGCCCGGATAAGGCAGCAAAAGACAGACTCAACTGAGACAACATACAGGGCTGCACCGTTGTGAAATCCTATTCAGTCTGTAAAACTCAGCTGTATAGAAACTTAGTTTTATCTGAATCAAATATAAATCAAAATAACCTACTGTGGTGAACAACCTCAGGGTCATCTTCCCACTGAGACCAGTATGAGAACCACTTTGAACCAGACCGCACAGATCATTCAGAACCTTTACAATCAACCGCCGTCATTCTGAAGAAATATTTCATTGCCTAAAAGCATGGCAACACTTTCAACACCAACTTTCAAAACGAGCTTTAAAAAAGCATGTCTAAGTGCTGTCATTAGTTCCATATTGATGGTATTATATGGTGTGTTAAGCTCAGGGACTTTCCCAAATGCAGCAGAACCTTTTTCCCCACCCCTGTATTAGCATATGAATGTGTTGTGACATGTGGAAACAGGTCGATGAGGTCTTCATTAAGCCCAAATGTCTCTGGCAACAACAAGTTTACAAAAAAAAATACAAGTAGTAGATGTCAGGAGCCATAATCAGAAGATTTAGTTGTGAATAAAGAGTTTATCATCATCAAGTTACAAACATGTTTGTCAGCATTAAACAGTAAACCTCCTGTTTCATCTTTGCTTCGGCATTTGGAGACTTATGTTTAAAGATTTACACGGGTCAACAAAGAACTGTGAAAATAAGTAGTCAGCACATGTACATACCTTCTCATCATCCTCGTCTTCATCTGCAACATCAATATTGTCCTAAAAAACACACAGTGACACAGAGGTGAGGGTGACTGCATGATTTCCATCAATGGAACAAAACCGTGTCCTTTTGAGCTCAGGACTCTATATTAAGTCAAACATGCAGGGTTCAGTGGTGACCCTGAGGTCGGCCCCAAGAAACTGTCACAGACTGCACCGTCAGATGAGTGACAGGCCACATTGAGTCTTCCCACAACACACAAAGGCAACTAGAGGTGAAGAAAACTGAGACTGCTGTATGAAGCTTTACTGCAGCAAGTTTGCAGGAAAGATCAGGTAAGTTTGTTGATCGAATGAAAATCAATTAAGTGATCTTATTGATTTTTCAAGCTGAAGAACAAAACAATTATGCAATGAGTTTTTGGTCATAGTGGACAGTGCATTTCAGACACTGACCTATAATCTGCATGAATGATGTAATAATGAGCGAAAAAAGAGCTTGAAGTATTTGAATCCATCCCACCTAGCTGGCTTAATTTACAGTGTGAGATTTATTGATTAAAGCTGCAGAAGCAGAAATAAGAGGGGGGAGGAGGGTGCAGAATCTGAAAATACACACCTTCCTTCTGTAGCTCTCTCCTCTCTGTCCAAATTAAAAGATTAAACATGAATATACATGAGCAGCTCTCCAGAGTCAAGCCTGAGCAAAACTTCAAAGTGACTAGAAATCGCAGCTGTCAATCACATTTATCCCCTTACCTGTATGAAAACACCCAAGCCAAAGTTTGCATCACCGGGTAAATTTATTATAGCCATTTTTGACAGGAGTGGGCAGAATTCTTGTTTACTCTCAGAGCATTTTAATTATAACATGTTGAACAGTAATTATGGGATTTTTGCTCAGCGATGCCCAAAAAACTATCAAGAACTGTAAATATTTTGAGTATAATGTTGCGTGATCTAGATTTAATTAATTTAAGTATTTTCACTATGAATTCAGTTCACTGTTATTATGTGAGCCATTACCATGCAATATACATCAAACTCAAACTTATTTATTAATATATATATATATTTTTTTTTTTTGCCTTTTAGATAAATTATTAGTTGACTACCTACAAAATAAATCCAACAGTAGTTAGTTGAAATCATTATGTATAATATAATAAATGAAATATAACATTCAATTTGATTTGATCATATTGTTGTTCCCATAGTTGCTGGGATAGGCTCCAGCCCCCCCCCCCCCCGCGAACGGGGCTAAGGGGCTAAGAAAGGGACTAAGCGGTTGAAAATGGATGGATGGATGGATGGTTGTTCCAAATACTCTTATTTTATTTGTTTAATTTCAGCATACAGTTGTACATTATAATAAAGTCTATTGTTTCAACCAGCTGTCCACTCTTGTGCATTCTCATGCTATTTTAGGGTTTAACACATCATCTTTAATTAATTAATTTATTTAGCTTTTCAAGGAGAGTGGTTAAACTGAAAAAAAAAGGCTTGGTCCATTTCAGATTAATGTAGCAACAACTACAAACCAAATACAGTGAAGTTGATGATTCAGGACAATAACCAGAAATGGGATAAAAAAAATAAAGTGGTGTTAGCACGACCAAAGCACCGCGAATTAGCTTAGACTATAATGATATGTTGCTTCTGTCTATTCAGTGAGTATTCTTGCATTATGTGGTATTTCATTGTGTATTATGTGGCTTGTTGCGGCTGGTTGCTATGGAAACAAAGCAACTTTTAATTATGAGAAGAAAACCATAGACGTGATAGCCTCTATGGACAAAAAAAATGAAATAAAATAGACTCACCAGGTCTTGAGTGTTGGGACTGTTGTGGATCTGGATGTATTTCCATGAGATGAACAGGACCAGGAAGAGGGGCAGCATGTAAAACTCCAAATTCCAAACGGTCACAACAAACACCTGTGGGTAGAAGGCCGTGGAGGTCCGATATCAATTAGGTCAGACACAACAGGGGTGAGTAAATAATAAAACAAAATGTTCATCATTAAGTAACATCTAAAGACATTTTCAATACTTCTGATTCCCTGCTAGCTAAAGGTTGATCCGATTTCGTATTGATTACAAAAGCAATGGTCAAGATAATGAAAGCTACCCCACCACTATCAAAGCCTCATTTCCTACATATAGTAATTGTTGTGCAGGGTGGTGTGCTCAGTTGGACTGACTGTCCCTCCACCCCCTGCATATGCATTGACATTAACAACGTTAGTCTAATTGCTCCGCGCCTCTCATCTTGTGTACATTAAAGCTGACCGTGCCATTCAGTGCAACCATAGGGAGTCTGTGTGCGAATGTCATTAACGTCCACAATGGCACTTATGATGCACATCCCACCTGTGCAGATTAGGTGAAATAGATAAGAGGATAAAGAAACATGGCCTGTGATGTCTGAATTGCGCGACTAAATGGAACTATAAAATAATCCTGTCACAGAGGTAGCGCTGGCCAAAATGGCTCAGAGCCAAAAAGCATGGGGTGAGTTTGCATGTTTTTATATGCTAATAAAAATAGAAGTGAACATCTGGTAAAGACATCACTCTCCTTTGAGGCACCAACAGACATAAAAGATGGCAATCCCCCACCAACCCTCTACCAACACTACCACCATCAGCTTTAATGTGC
Source organism: Maxillicosta whitleyi (assembly GCA_029822895.1). Lineage (NCBI taxonomy): Eukaryota > Metazoa > Chordata > Actinopteri > Perciformes > Neosebastidae > Maxillicosta > Maxillicosta whitleyi. The sequence continues at coordinate 15,432,484 of JAPSES010000001.1, forward strand.
AAAAAGCCAAGCACGCTCTTGTCTGTGTTATCGCAAGCCAAAACAGGGCCTGGGAGAGGAGATGAAACCAGTTCCTCACTGAAAGGGTTATGTTTTATTAGTGAGGACTTTGTAATGACTGGGAGCACTGGAAAGAAGGGAAAGCCAAGTCACGCTTTAGTGGAAATGTATACTCAGCCCATAAAGATTGTGATAATTGCAGCCCATTTGAGCTTGAGAGGCGTTACACAGTGTTGGACAGAGAAAAGGCTCTGGAAATATAATCAAGATCAGAGGAAATTTAAGGAAAATGAAAGGCTACCTAATGTCGGGAGAGCTACCGTACCAAAGGGGAACACATTTTCAGATAGCAGCAAGATTTTCAAGTTGAGGGAAAGGGTTGCATCGTACCCAACAGCACTGAAACCACATGGGTCATTTACACTATTGATTATTTTAAGACTGGACAAGGTATTTCTCTAATGAAAATACTGGTCAGAGTTAAACAGTCTAGGATAGAGTGCTAAGATACTTAATTTTTGTTAGTTTCATTTTTGTTGAACTAATAATTATAATATTTAGAACACATCAAAGAAGAAAAAAAAAAAACCCTGCTCATTGATGGAGTAACTATGCAATCGCAGTTTCACTAATGATATATTTAATATTCATTTTATAAAGCTTATTTTCAAAAAGTGTTCTGACAAATTTTTCTCTAAACATATATAGAGGAATCTCTTTGAGCCCTTTGTTGTTGTTTTTTTCTGCTAATAATGTGCTGCACAAAAACACACAGGTGCTGTATTGAAAACCCCTGGATAAGGAGTGTGTTTAATAAAAAGTTAATAATTTGATATGCAAATGGAGATCTCCCTGTTTTCTTGACGGTTTCAGCAAGTTAAAAACAAATCTTGACACATTATAATGACCAAAAAAAATGAAAAGGCAAAAGCATGTGAAGTTCACTCTATCGATGAACACTAAGGTGGACCAAGGTGACAGTCAGAGTTGGTCCGTCAACATGCTTTGTCTTGTTCATAACTCGTTGTTCATCACTATATCTGTATGAAGTGGGCATTTATTTCTTCTCAGTGAAGCTTGAAAAGGCAGGAGGCAGTAGTGTGAAAACAGGACTACAGATGGTACTGTCTTTCAAATGCTGAGATGCAGTGGGAGGATATATACGCGTGTGTCAGTGTGTGTGCGTGCGCTGTGTGCTTGTATACTTGTATGGTTTGTATGAGTGTCTGTGTGAGCTGTCAGGCAAAACAATATTATCACAATATATGCAGTAACCACTCTTTTTCATTAATATGACACAAAGATAAGAGGATCCATTTTTCAGTCTGATGGCTTAGTGTGTGAGGTCAGTGCGATGACCCCTGACCCCATCCTCAATGCACAGATTCTCTGCTTCCAAGAAATCTGTATTCTTTCCATAAAATAAATGCATTTTAAAAGCTACAACGTAGAAAAGCGGCTTCCTTTCAGATGACATCTTAGCGTTACAGCTCCCATTTTACACAGTGCGCTGAACAAACTGTACTATTGGCTGGAGTACAGTATCTCCTTACCAGTATCATTAGAAGTTGCTATGATGCTGAGAAAAAAACTTTAGTGCCATCTAGTGGATTTCAGCTGTAAAAACAAAAGGAACTTTCTATGACCTTGATTGCCTGCATAGTTAATGCTCAACTTGCTGTGTGTACCATCTTTATCAAAGCTGGATGTGAAGAAGAGTTATGTCACGAAGACCAGCACCCACTTCACTTTGCAGTTTAAAGACATGGGCCAAAAGGCTACTATTGTGTGTCTGTCTTCACACTTGCTTAACACTTGTATTCCAACAATGGCAGTATGGAAAATCAGTCTTATCTCCGAAGAGTCTTTTAATTGGACTTCTGTCGGTATAATGGGGTCTAAATCAAACCAGGCACATACTGGACAGAGGGTTAATGAGTTGTCAGGGAAGTAGAACAAAAATAGACTCTATCTCGACTCCACCGGGACTCTGGTCTCTCCAGCTGAGGCTTAAATCTGCGTCCACAAGACACGCAACACTGAAACCTTCCATTTCAAGTCATGTATCCAAGGCCAAACCTGCATTTGTGCTGAGCCCAATGCCGCTTGATTAAGATTCTCTCAGGGAGAGTTCAAATGGGGGTTGGCCAGACTCTAGTTGTCTTCCGCAGCTTGGAGGGAAAACAGAGGGAAATGCAGATAGTGTGTTGATAAGCATTTAGACCACTTTACCAGGAAGGCTAGCAGGCTCCTCTGAATGCTCTCCCACTGGAAGCAGCTTTTGATGTACTGCAGAGTCGACATGATAGCTCTGTACAGCGCCTGAACACGCAGCACGTTCCTGGCTAAAGCCTGAAAGATACAGATTAACATGCAAAACAATTAAATAAACCAGTCATTTTGCTTGAAGTACTGATAAAATTGTGATTCTCGATGTTTTAATTAAATGAATTTCTGCTCTTGCAAAACAGGAAAGTCAGTCAAGATATAACAAATTAGCAGCCAGCAGGTAATCAACCATGCCTTGCACTGCTGTTCTGCTCTGAATGTCCAGCAGACATAGCGAGAGCAGCTGGAATATTTTGGCATGCATAAACTATTGTGGTCAGGGGGCAAAAAAAAAAAGAATCAGTAATCTGACCTGATTTTGTCAACCAAGACTTTCACAATTAAATCAGAGGGAAAACCTGCCTTGGTCCTCGGTGCGTAAGCCAATTTTAGTGCAAGCAAGCAACGTATTGTCTGAAAACAATGAGTCTTTGTGGCCAGGACAGACAGTCAGGCACCCTGTCTCGCACCCTGTCTTGCACACTGTATATCAAACTAATGTAGCAGAACACTGGGCAGGAACTCTGTCACAGTTGGGGTCAATTAAAGATCAAATCAACTAATTCAGGCAAAAGAGAGTCTTTGCTTTGATAGTTGTTGCTCTAGGACAAAAAGTAAAGCTGAAAGGAAAACTATTTGATAATATAAACAGTAGGATTTGTACCAGTTGGCCCTCCTCTGTCTTTTGGTATTTTCATGGTTTTCTTGGAAATTTCAAGGATCACAGAAAATTAGTTGGAATGCAGTGACCTCTCACCCTTGAGCGGTCACTGCTTGTTACATGTAATAATGTGGAGTTTGAAGGTATTCCATAACTGACACGTGTTTGCTGCCCTAGATGAGAGCGAATCAACAAAACAGCTCAAATTAAAGGTTCAGTGTGTTTGAATATCAGTTTAATTGACTTCTTTGACTAGATGAAAAAAAAAGCTGCAAACCTTTTTGGAAAATTTAGGGTTATCCTCCATGAAACGTCTTTGTTTGGGCTGAAATGTTCTTATACTTGCTCTGACCTAAAAAAAAAAAATAAATGAAGGGAGTGAAGCAGTCAGAATTAGGCCCCTCTTTCATATCCATCATGTTCTCGTGTTGTCATTGTGGCCTGAACCTTTACTTACAGGGTTAAAAATAACCTCCAGCTCCAGAGTGATGCACCCCTTCGCCAGGCCACCCAGGTCCTCTTTTTTCAGGGGGAAGGTGATCTGTTGTCCCCTGCGGATCTGCAGGACAGAAAGGGCATCAGGTGCTGAACTGAGCCATGAACCTGACCATCAGTCATGCTGGATTACATCTTAGCGAGTCTTCAACCTGCTGAAATGTCATCACCCTCTTCGCTTTAATTTAGACAGATAGTGTAAATAGATTAGTCTATTGTCCGAAAGATGAGCTAGTGAGGTAGAGAGTACCGAAAGAAGGGGAATGGCAACTTTTCCCAGAAAGTCTGGCGCCTTGTCTCCATCCTCATCAAAGATAGTCACCATCAGCACATCATGAATGTCTTTGACAGGACTGTGGAGACACACAAGGAAGTCAGAATCCACACTGAAACAACACACACAATAGCATTATGTCCCACTATTTACAAGGTTCCTACAGGTTTCTACAAGTAAAACATAAGCCTTTTAAAAACTACTTAGAGCACATTTTAAAGCCCATTTCACAGCCTATTTCATGGCCAGACGGACAAAAATAGAATTTAGGAAAATGTATTGGTTTTACTCCAACGCCTTGATTCCCATCATTTCAAGTTGAGTTCTTGAATAAGGTGCAGTGAACTTCAAACACATTCCACTCCTCGTCAACCAGGTGGAGATTGATTGAAATTATTCTTATTATTAATAATAATGATAATTTGTGCGCCTTCCCTTAAAGTTCCCAAACTCTGCTTTCTCAGGCGACACACAAATAATAGCTGCACGTGTATTAGGCTAAATGTTCTGTGATCTTTTCTGCAAAGTTGGCAATAATTGGTTCCTAATTTCAATACAAATTATTGGGTTGGAATGGGTGGAACCTAATAGACTAACGTTATTTTCTTTTTAGATCAGACTCATTTAAATGCTATACAGCCAGCAAGATTATAGCAACATCATTTCAGAATTAACATATCAAATGGAATACCATTTAAAGACTTTTTCAAAGCATTAAATGCAGATTTGTAAATTCAAGACTTTTGAGACCCTGAGGGAACCCTGTATTTAAGGTAAAAGAGCTTTACCTAACAGAATACATACATGAAGTAATACTAATTATGTTTGCATCTAAAGAAAAGAGTGTGTTTCAAACTGACAAAGTGAAGACTTTATTCCACTCAGGGTAAAGGGTCTTGTAGACTGTATGGGTCTGAAGTCTGTCATTCTCCAGTTCCAACACACAGAAGGGATCGCTCTTTCCTAAGAGACATGACAAAAAGAAACACTTCCAGTTTTGCTCTTCAATTCCTTTTCATTCTAAACATAAGAAAAATAAATTCTAATGCATGTATTACCATTTAAATCAGCTGCAATCAGATCTGCGGCCTTGATAACTTTGACTTGAAGGAAACCAACATCACTGAGGTTTTTTGTGGACCTTTTTAAACTCTAGAGTAAAAGGAAGCAGATGAGAAGCAGGTGAGGGAAAATACATCACCTCTTTAAAGTTTTCAGTATTTGTTGCTTTATACTCATCTGAAGTTTCTTTTGACATTTGTGACTTTCTAATTCAAGTGCAGAAACTTGCAAAATGTTCAATCATAACTTCTCAAAATATCAAACAATAAATGTTCGCAAACTGTTAAAGATCAATTCAGACAATAAGCCCATGTTCACATTCCTCAAATTCTTCTCTCCTCAGAAAAATAATAACTTTCTAAGGAGATAAAGTTGACTCTTCAACTGAGGTTAATTAACCTTTATTGGATTTAGTTGTGTGGAAATGCTCATTGCTCATGTCAAGGAGATTTGAAGGTTTTTTTTTATGTACATAAAGGTCTGACCTGTACTCCGATGAGGAAGTGCATAAAAGGTCTAAGATGACATAACAGAAAGAGTGAAGAATGAATTACGTTTAGTTAATGGGCCCTAACATAGAAAACCACTGGATGCCAAAACAATCCTAAGCTCACAAATGATAAAGCAGAAATAATTAACAGGTTTAAGAACATTTCCAGACAAATAGTGCCACCTGTTGGTTTTTCAGCAAAGGAGTGCATTAATTACTAACAAATGTGATAGGAAATGAAAAATGTCTTACTACACAAGGGGATTTTTATGAAGGTACGTGAATGGATAATTCAACTACTGTAGAGCCATCAGTTGTCAAGTACTATGAGAGCATCCAAAAAAAAATGTCAATAATCTAAAAAAATTACTTAGAAAAACTTAATTTAATGAATATACAATTAATGCTCCTTTTATAATATTTAAATACAAGGTCACTTACATATTTGTTTATCATCTAGAGCATGTAAGCTACAGTAAATTCTCATCTTTTTACATTTAAAGAAATGTTTTTGTAGATGTACTTTGCTCTTTTAATTTGATTATAGGTTTAGTGACATGTTATAGATACAGATACTGACATAGTTGTCCAGCTGGTTCTGTCTTTCACGAGGTTCGTCAAGCGGGGCGGCACAAAGGTCAGAGATAGAGACGCTACTGCAGGGATTCAACGTGACCAGGAAGACCAGGCATCCTCGGAACTGCTCCAGAGTGTGTGTGAACAGCTGCCTTTGATTGACAGGGATCCTGGACAGGTCCACTTCACACCTGGTCACACAAACACACACCACAGCTGCAGTCATGAACGTACACCTACAGCACGCCACTCATACTTGATTCAGTCGTCTTTACCTTGAGCCAACACTTACAGTAACTGCTCGACTGAATAAATTATGAATGTGTGATTCGCTGTAAATTAAGCTTAAGACATACAGCGTGATTTTCCAAGTATAGACACATGCACTGATAGGTTTAAAGGGCTGGATGGAGACTCACGTTCCCAAACATTCCTCATTTCTTCGTCCTTCTTTGGACCAAAGCTCCACCTCCATTATATCTGGACTGTCCATGAACTGGTTAAAGGTGAACCTCTCCCTCCACTGAGGATTGGCCACTTTGCAGTGATTCTGAATTAAAAAAAAAACAAAATTATTTCACATTAATGTCAAACTTTTCTTTAAAGCCGCTGTCAAGATGCAGTAAAAGAAAAAAGACCCACTTTAACCCATAAAGACCCACAGAGCCACCAATGACTAAAACCATCTATGGATCTAAAATGTTTAATAACTTCTGAACCACCGATCATATCAATACATGTAAATAATTGGTGTGAAATGCAGTTTGTCGTCTTTTAATAGTCATCATTCGGACGTTCAAAGGCTCCATAGTGAACATGAAAACATCATCATCTTCTAGAACATTGATTCACCAATAAAACCCATCAATGAAAGAGGACGGACAAACTGGGTTTATGTTCAGTTAGTGATATATTTTGGTGAAAAAGTCACTTTTTCTTGAGTTTTCTCTGTTTTTGATATAATGACCCTCATCTTTAATCTCAGATTTTCTGAACATCTGTATGATCAGTAAATTAAATATAGGAAAACACATATTATTCACTGAAAAACAAAAAAAAAAAACCCACAAAATACATGGGATTATGTCATATATTATAAGTCACTTGTGAAAAGTTAAATATACAGAGAAAAAATATTTTAGAAATGCCACAAAAGTAACACTGGGACTTTATGGGTTAAGTGTTACAATAAATTTTATGTTTTAAAAATGAAATGCCATGTGAATACATGATAGCGAATGCTTAAAAGAAAAACTAGTGAATGCATGTTGCATCAAAAAACTAATAAAGGGAAAACAGAAAGCCAAAGAGAGAAGAGATATGAGCGTGGGAGTTGAAGAGCCTTTATACCTTGCTTTTGTATCTCTGCTCTCCAAATTTGAAGCGAACAAAGAGCTGACCTCCTTGAGTGTCTAGTGCCAGCTCTCGACCTTCAACCAAAGTCACTGACACAACAGAAGTCCACAACTGACTCTTCCTCAACGTGTCAGACAGACGAAAGCTCTGAGGTGAATTTCCAGACTGCAGAGAAAAAAGGTCAAAGAAGCAGATTTTTTTTTAAATTGAAAAGGATATACACAGCCTGACCAAAAACAGCCCCTGGATTTATCTAAGCAAATGGGTAAGAGGCTTACTGCAAAAATGTATATGTTTTAGCTGCAAAAAGTTATTTAACATTAACTGATGCAACGAGTAGCTTCCCACTGCTTAAATAATGGTCAGTTTTCTAGAGCATAAAGATTGGACAGTGCCAGGATTCATCAGGCTCAAATAGTGAAAGAATGGTTCAGGGAGCATGAGACATTTTCACACATGCAGTGACCACCAGTGGGTCCAGACCTGGACCCCACTGAGAATCTCTGTGATGTGCAAAAGAAGATTCAGACTCTCCCACCATCAACACAAGACCTTGGTGAAAAATTAAAACAATTCTGGATGAAAACAAACAGAACATTTACAAGAACACTGCCTGAGCAATATTTGTGTCACAGTGAATGTGTCCAAGAGAAAAGCTAAAGGTAGTCTAATTGTGTATGTGTGGAGTTTTTTTTTTTTTTT
>JAPSES010000001.1:15454775-15468406 GCA_029822895.1 Maxillicosta whitleyi
GCAGAGACATAAATAAGTATGTCTACATTCTGTATCATAATGACACAGTCCACAGACTGACATTGTGTGAGTACTTGAACTTTTATACTTTAAAGTACATTTTAAAGTAAGTATTTAGTAATTTTACTTAAGTAACATTCTTGATGTAGTACTTCTACTTTTACTTGAGTAAATATTTTGCAGGGTATTTATATTTTTACTTAAATACTAAACTTCAGTACTTCCTCCACCCCTGTATACTATTCTTAACAAAAGTATTAGACCACCTGGCATGAAAACAAGAAAACATAAATAACTTCATAGTTTATCAAAATCTTGCTTCAAATTACCAATTTCATTGTTATTCATTAAGAAAATGTTCAATTGGAATAACAAAATAGTCCTTGTTGACAAATAATAACCAAAAATACCAATACTTTGATGTAGATAAAAGCTTCCATTCTTGTTGCCATTGTTTTTATGTAATTTTACACATGAATGAAAGATAATAACTGTGGAATTGTGCAACTTAATAAAAAAAAATCAGAAATTGGAAAAATTGGAAAACATTAAACTTGAAAATTTATGGATAACAACAATATTTCTATTTTAGCATTAAATATAGGGTTTTGATAGAAAAAATTTCTTGCATATACTGATGGATTAACCATTATAGAAACATAAAAAGATATTTAGGTCAAACAGAAATACTGTTAAATTATGGCAGCAGTGGAAAACACCTTATATTGAGTGGTGGTGGGATAGTACATTTGTTAAGAACTGTACATGGTTTGGTTCAATGTAAAATAGCAACTTTTGAGTCAAATCACCATGTAGTCTTTTCCACATAATGTGTTTGTTTGACTATGCTAACACCGAATTCTAATGACGACTAGTATGAACACAGTTGAACTAGAGTCACTAACGCTGCAGTGGAAGGAGACAGTACTTACCTGTCTGTTTCTCTCATCTACGATCCGGGTGATCTGAATCTTTTTCCTGCCCATTGCAAAACTGACTTCGGAATATGACTCAGAGAAGAATAGCAGAGGGCTCCAGGTAGCAAAGGTTCAAGAGAAAGTCCTTAATGCATAGTCCCAGTGTCAGCTCTGTTAGTCCAGCATCAGCTTGGCATGGCTTACTGGAAGAGAACCAGACAGACACTCAGCTCCACGAAACATTTAGTAACAGATACTAACTACATTTACATTCAGGCATATTTTCGTGCATGGTCAAACTAGTATTACTTATCAGAGTGTATACATTACTGACAGAGAATATCGTGAATTCAAAACACAATAACAAATAATGAATTAATTAACCTTTAGTTAAGAGTAAAGAAAACTGATGCAGCTCTCTGGAGAAATAAAGCTGCTCAAACCTTTCCCAGACATTTGGAAACGGTTATGCACCAAAGACTACAGGCTGTAAAACTGTTTATCTTGATCTTTGACAGATTATTCTGGCACTTAACAAGTAATTCTTGCAATGAATCTTCAGGCTTCCTCTTTTTTTTGCTCTTTTTCTTCCCTATTTGGTGTTGCCACCTCTGTTGAGTTTAAGTTTCCACTTTCATTCTGGGAAAGATAAGCACACCAGCTGCTTCTTCACATGAAAACTTCACCAGAACTGCACAACATGCCCTAAGATTCACTTTCAACCCACTTCTTTTCGTGCACGCTCTGATTTATAAGACGGATCTGCTGGTACACCGACTAGGATGTGAGCTCTCACTGGCTTCCTGCCCAAAGACATTTGATACAACACTCAACCTTCATATTAAGCCAATATCTTTTGTTGTGGAAGGGAAGTCATTACCCCATTCCTTCTTGACAGTGTAATTGTCTTCCAAATTATTTGTAGACACAGAATTGTCTTGGATATTGAACGAAACGCACAGCGCAGGGCATAAAAACGCAATAACTGAGAAGCCAAGAGACTTACTTTGGTTTAAATGCCTGCATCTACTTTTTCAAGCACCTCATCTGGCCGGGTTCTCCTGCTTTTTTCTGCAGCATCTCCCACTCATGAGCACCAGTGTGGGTTTTCAGCCCTGCAGTTAAACCCCTCCTCAGCTCTTGTGCTCGTCCTCCTGCAGGAGTCCCCACCTGCCTCGCCGTGTCCCTCCTCTCTCCTGCCTCACTGTTTCTGAGCCCTGCCTTCCCCCAGAGCTCCTTAGCTCCTTCCTAATCTCATCTGATCTGGGAGGAGGCAGCGAGTGAGGCGAAGCCAGGCTTTATCCTAACCCTCCCTGGATTACTGCAGCATGTGGAGCCCAGAGCTGAGCCACCAAACCCCCACTGTAGACCCAGTTCACTAGCTGATGGGACAAATACGTTTGTCATTCAGGGAATATTATTACATTTATGTTTATGTATAATGAACCCTACATCTGAAAACTTACTTTATTTTTAACATATAGCTATATAGACACATCTATACTTACAAATACAAATAAATACATGTGTTAAATTTAAAAAAAAAAATCATACATGTCTGAACAAATGTGCCATTTCTAAAACCCTTCTTTTTTTTTTTTTTTTACCCCTGTTCTCATCCCATTCAAATGTTTAATTCATAATGAAAATGCACTGCCTCCTCATATTTCAATATTTAGCTTTTTATTTTCCATGATAAGCTCAGCTGCAGGAAATGTAATTGATTTAAAGGATGTTGCCCAACTGACCCCGGGAAGTCACTTCAGGATATGCAGAAAAACAGACAAAGACTCCTTGCATATTTGGGATTTAAAGGTCACAGGGATTTATCTGTTCACCAATCTGGATGATTTGATGTCAAGACACAAATATTTTTAAAAAAAAACAACAGCGAGAGAGAAAAACTATCTTGCCCTCACTCCTCCATGCTGTTAAATTTCCTCAATCGGTGTTCTTGAATGATAATTTGGATTCACAATTCAAATTACTGGCAGCAGTGTAAAGGTAATCTACAGGGTTAGTTAGAACGGATGGACACACATAGTAGCTGCACAACAATGTTGCAATAATGCATTGATTACAACAGATGAATCTGATTAAATAAACAACTGAACTGCTCTGGCTTCAGTAATAAGTTGATGTGGAATGCTCTGAATGGCAAAGATTCAATTAAACAGAAATTTTTGCCTCTGCCAAAACCTGAAAACCTCAAAATGAAACTGATGCAACATTTTCACTTGTCATTTTCCGGCTTCTGGTTGTTTTTGATTGTACACCATTTCCTGCTAATGATACCACAACTATTTACTCTTAACTACCTGTAAAATGTGAAAGTCTTTAATAGGTTTGTTGTTTTCTTCTGTGAAGATTTGATTCCATATCTCCATCAGTCCATCAGTTTGGCACACTTATTTTTTTAAAGAAAATATCAGTTTTTTTATTTGTCCAGTACTTTTATTTAATATCAACCAATACAAACAGTGAGTGCATATATCAGTAAAACTCCAACTTGTACAATATATGGCATAGAATGTATGTGTCCGTCTAAAACATGGTCCACTCGACATCGCTGGTACACATGCTTCCCTAGACAAGTTGTCCTGATCAATGCAGATGTAATACTGTACGCTACTATTGCAGAAACTCTATCTGGGTGACGTGAAAATCAATATAACCCACAGGACGAGCTAACAGGCTTCAGCAGCCAACACTCACATAAAGATCGACATCACATTTTTACATAAAGAAAGTTCATTCCACAGATACTAACATTTTGACAAAAAAGTCGCACCTCCTGTAGTTTAGTTTTGGGCAGCACTATATAAAATCATTGAATTTCTTCTGGATACAGTATATTGTTTTGAAAATGAATAATATAATCTTATTTCATTTATTTTCCAGGGTCCATATGTTACAGAACATCTGCAGATCAGTAGGTTTCTACTTCACACTTGCTTTGACCTTCTCTATGCCGCTCTTTAACTTCACTGTACACCCCCCCCCCACCCCCCACCCTTCTTCTGGATGTCTCCTTAACAAGAAGTGTTAAGCCCCCAGAGCGAACCTCACAGCCAAACGCTCTCCTCTTTATCTCACCCATGAAATCCAATTCCTGTGGATCTCTGAATGCGTGACCATGCTTTGTGAGGGTGTGAAACACACTTTTCCAAGGTTTGATTGCACAGAATGGTATGTCTTTTATGCATATACAATAGTAGAATGTCACTTATTGTGCTTTGGGTAAAGGAGCCTTAGGGTTTCCACCAATTCTCTGCACATAGAGCATATCGAATGTTGCACATGACGAATAAACAGAAAAATTATCACACTCGTTGCTGAAAAGTGTTTCATGGTGGTCAAAATACTTGTCAATACAAGCTACCAATGCTGTTTTTGACAAGGAAGACTGCTGCTGTTATTGTCAAATCTGCTGCTGTTTTGCTCCATTATGCACCTTCTCAGCTCATTACTGGTACTGTATTGCACTACCTCTGCTATTGTAAGTAGATCTGATATACAGTACACCTTTTATATTCTGTTACGCTTCATCCTTTACACCACCATTTTAAAACTGCCTGACATTTAACAAGGTGAGAGAAACAGTATCTCAATTCTCTCCAGGCGATCTAGTGAACTGACAAAAAAAAAAGTATATATATCTTGTCGTATGTCATTAGAAACTTAATAAAAGTAACAGTATATATTACATCAGAACTTAATAATAATGGGTATATTTAGATATAAGAAATGTAATGGTCAGTCATTGACAGAAGACTGAATAATGAGTATAAAGATAGTTCATAGGAAAATGGGGGGGGAGGGCATGTTTAACAGATAATTGCTGACTACTAACTTCCCAGACACAATACAGTACATACATACTGGCTGATGCAATTACTAATACAGATATGGATTAGTCTGTTTCCTAGAATCCCACAGAATATTATTACTATATCTAGAAAATCCAAAATACAGTACACTGAACCACAAGTTCTAAGTGCATGTCTAATAAATGCTCAAAAAGCGAGGAGTGTCTTTTTGGATTCTAACACATTGCTTTGTGTTGTGGTTGTCATGTTCCTACTTGGCCTGTTTATATGTTATTATACAGGTGATTAACAGCTGTAATGTCCAATTCCTTTAAGACTCTTCCCTCATGCATCAAAAAAGGAACATGGCTTTAACCATAGGATTCTGGCTTCACCTTTCAAGAAGCAGAATTGCAGTGTCCATATAAACAAAGATAATCTTTAATACTGACCACAGCAGATGATTGGTCATTTCAAAGGAGTTTAAAAGCATTTTACTAATGTATAGAATCATGATAGGGTCAAACAGCAGAGGCAAACTGCTGCATACGGTCCACTTCCTTTTAGGTCTCACAGCTAATAATCAGCACTTCCTGCTTTATGACCTCCCTGCTGGCAGTGAAAGAGCGAGAATCAGTAAAAATCCCCTCCTCCTAACCTTCACAGCCATGACCACCACTCCTTTCACACACATACTTTTCAATCAGCTAAGCTTAAATTCACTCTTGTCGCACTTTGATCTTAAAGTGACAGCTTCTTTGAGATCCCATCCACAAACATGCATGACAGAGTCGCTCTAACAATGGCCTCTTGACTGTAATAAACCCCAATAAATAGGGTCAACGATAAGTGTCAAAAATAACCGTTATAACCTCCTGAGCACTAATTAGTCACCTCCTTCTCATGTAAAGACTAAACAAAGTTAGAGCTGCTGAAGGTTAATCACGCTGAGTCTTAACAGCACCAGGTTGTTTTCTGTACAAAGCAGCACAGAGTAATTGGGAATCCTTTCATCCCTCCTCCTCATTAATGACCATGGTTTCATCTCTAATTGTGTTGACCCCAATATAACCTCTGCTCCAGTCAGTCCAACACTGGATCAATGAGGCATCAAGCTGATGCTACCCAGCATGCAGCACAAGTTCGGAGGGAGTTACCTGCTACCAGCAGCATAAAGAACCCACTGTCCACCACAGATGCATGAGTGAAGATCATTTTTGTGCAGATTAGAGTTGAGTGCAGGAACAGCCATGGTGAAATTTGGCCTTTGCTTGAAGATGAAAGAGTCACTGTTTCACCCCTGTTTGCAAAAGTGTTAAAGACCAATGGCACATACTATTACACGTCTTATTTGTATCTTTACATTCCCTGCAGCTTTGTGCATCTCCTTGCTCTCTTCTGCTTTCCTTTTTGCTCAATCCTGTCGTTCTTCCTCTACTACCTTATTTGCATCATATCCATCAGGAGAGAGAGAGAGAGAGAGAGAGAGAGAGAGAGAGGTTTTCTAGCCCACGGCATAACGAGGCAGACTGATAGAAGATTCTTCTTCCCCCAGAGCGAGCCCAGACATTCTTTGAAGTTCTCATAAATGGAGTTGTTATAAAAGTTCTTAAGGGAACTTATACATGGTAAACAGACATGCTTCGTGGTGGACCTGCTCCCCCGGGGGAGGCGGAGTGAGATCAGGCTTGTTTACTGGCTGTAGTGTTTAACACTTCGCTGTTTACTGTAGCACTCAATGTGCCGACCCTCCCCACACACCCTGCTCTGAATGTGAGTTTTCTTTGAAGTGAGGAAAGCGAGTGACAATTTATGTAAAAACATAATGGAGTTGAAGAGAGTTAAAAGAAGCAGTGGTGAAATTAGCATTTTCTTATGCAAATAATGCTCTGAACAATGTGCAGTCTTTATATAAGCAGAAGTTAAATGACACGTCACAGCCAACAACAACAGCTGCAATGAGTCTCCTTGTAAATCTGCCCAATGACAAAACCTGAGATTCAATAAAATAAATCTTCAAATGTTCCACTTCGGCGTCTTTTGGGTTTTTTTTTATGACAGGAACATGGGTTTCATAGCAAGACAGGAGCAAGGAAAACTAAGTGTGGCTGGTGTCTGCTGCCAGGCACAGCAGGAGCATGGACTGTGATTAATTCTTCACCGAGTCGGGCAGGCTAGCCCCTGGAATCATGCTGCCTGAGTATCGACGTTGGCCTCTGCTGCTTTTCAGGTCAATGAGCTAATGAGTTCTTGCCTGAAATGTAATAATTAAACTCATCTTACTCGACCAGCAGCACAGTCATTTAATGCCAGGCTGAAGGCCAGATTAGATGGCTTAAACTGTCATCTGCCATACCATCCGACCCCCAGTCAGTCAGAAGGCTAAGATGTTCTGTAACCATTTATGAGGTTCTAACATAGAGAAATGGTGTTGTAAGGGGTATACTGTATGGTGCATGAGTGTGTTTGTATATTAATGACAGTTTCATTTGCTGTACATAACAGTTTGCTTATCTACTACCAATCCAAAACCCAACTCAAACAACAGCTAAGGTCTCGATACAATTTAACAAATTTATTGCAAAGCGAAAGAATAGAAAAATCAGTAGGAACAATTATAACATGAAAAATAGAAGTTGACTCATTTAATACACCTCTATAAGGGCAGCATTAGTGACATAAAACACATCAAGACGGAACTAGATTTGTTTCCATGATGGCTGTATCGTAGCCTCATTAAAGGGGTCATATTTTAATAAAGCCATTTGTATATTTGGAAACTAATAGTTCATAAAGTTTGAATTTTAACCCTTCAGGAGCTGCAAAGCTATATTTATATTCATTCATTTACATTCAAAAACCAAGTGGATTTCAACAACCTGTTTTATTTCCTGCTTAATTTGTTACATTTTATAACTAGTTACATCACAACATTTGCACATATAAGGTCAGAACATTTAAGATGAACATTTCTCTAAGTACGACATAATTGTTTGTCGGTGGCTGTAATTAAATCTGAAAATATATCCAAACTTCGAACTGATTACCTAAAATGTTCAGTTGCATTTAAAGGGCCAGTGTTCAAAACTACCTTTTTCGTGTCATTGCTTAGAAATAGATGGGCCTGTGGAGTTGAATTAATGAAGAATTCAGCCCCAAGCAGAGCATTTACAGTTCACGTAGACCACATTGAAATGGTTTAAAATGTATAATTCCATTTTTTAAAAAAAGCAAAACATCACTCCTTTAATGGTGTCAGTGGCATCAGTGACATTTTGCGTCAAGGCGTTGATGCCCTGTATCTTTGTTCAATACATATGTTTAACATAACCCCACAGAAAAAAGTCCAGGGCAGTGATATCTGGTGAACGTGGTGAACGGAGAATTGGGTCATCCCTTCCAATCCACCGATCTGGAAAAGTTTGGTTTAGAACCCACCAACCTGCAGTCCCCAATATGAAGGTATACCATCTACTTGGAAAATCAAGGTTGGTTGAAGGTCATCCAGTTGTGGTGACGCATATGAAGTCAAAAGCTCAAGGTAAACATTCACAGTAACTGATCTCTTATTGAAGAAAAATGAACTAGTGATTCAATTGCACATGATCCCACAAAAAAACTGTGATGAGTAAATAGTACAAATCTGATACAACATATGTCATCATTTGCTTTTGTAATGAATGTTTTAAAATATAAAGAGCCTTTGTGGACACCCTGTATATCATTTGAGCTGCGTGAATGAAATGTTTACATGTGAAACTCTTGCATCATACAGTTACAAGGTCAGGTTTCAAAAAGGCTGACGAAGAACAAACGCTACTATTTCATCCGCAGTACCTTCGTGGAGTGTCAACAATAAATTAAACAAGCTTATATCCATCTGAAATCACTATAGAAAAGTGGTCACAGTGTGCTGATGACTTTGTTTTTGGCACATTAAAACCAGTTATAAAGACCTTCAGTTATTACTGCAGTCATTCTAGGTCAAGGGTCCAAAAAAAAAAAAAAAAAACCTAATTACAAAAATGCTTGTTTTTCAGCATGGGGCAAAATATATTTATATTTGCATCTCAGTCAAAACTCATCTGATTAATTGACATACAATTTTATTTTCTTCGAGTTTAACTGATGTTAAGTATTTTACATCATGGTGGCATACACATAATGTGATTGCAGGGGATTTAGCTTCCTTGGTAGACATTTGCATACTCGTGTAATTTCTAGGTCTAAGCAGAAACATTCCACTGAAAAATGACATTAATATTTCAAGAAAAATTAATAATTTTCAAACAGACTATTGCACGTGCTGTACAGTGTATTTGGATGGGACCCCTACCAACTGTGCACATCCTTTTAAATAAAGCTCATAGCTAGTAACCTAATTAATATTTTCAAAAGAAGCTGTTAATTTGTTGGTCCTATTTATCAATAATCATATCTTTTAATTATTCATTACAAGGTATGATTAATGATGTGCATTAATCACATCTACATTGAACAAGTTTCTATTCTGTATTGTTTCATGCATAGTGATTCTTACATGTATTGTGTCATCTTTCAGAGTACAGCATAACTTTTATTAATCAAAGTTGCTATTGATACTGAACAGGTCTAACATATGTCATGGGAGGACAAAAAAAAAAAATAAAACCATGATGACAAACGTGTAACATCACACTTTGTTGACACTATGGTCGAGCTCAGAACTTCACTCACTGGCACAGTTTCCTCTGCACTGTTACTCACAATCTTCCAGCCTTCATACGCAGCTAGTAAAAACTCCAGGACAGCAGTCTGCTCATTTAATTACTGGCTCACTGTGATGTCATTTCATTATTGTGTTGCTTTTATGACAGTGGCAGTGGGATAAGATTTTCCTGTCTCAACACAGAGACACTGATGTCATGCCTGCAACACAGATTGAAACACAAGCTGCCCTGTAAAATACGGTTCCCCTTCCATGCTCTCTGTTCTTTTCATAAAAAAAAAAAAAAAAAAAAACTCTAATTGGTCTTCAGCTGAACAACTGAGTTTTTTCTGTCTTTTCTCTTGTTATGATTCCCTAGATATCTATCGGCGAAAAAACTGTCAAAGGCTTTTGGACTCCAGTGTAGTGACATTTCGAAATGACCCGTTTCCAAACTATAATCATGCAGTGAGTGCAGGATGATATTTATAACAGGCAAATGAGACCGCAGATTTGCTGTGCTACTAAAGTTATAATGGTATATTCCAAGTCACCACTGCACCCAAACAGTTCATTTCAAGGACACTGAAGTACTGGCAGGATCAGTCCCGTTATCACTCCCAAAGAGTGAAGTCAATGGGCTTTATACAAAAACCATTCATTCTAACAAATTTGTTCCGAAATGCCACGTACGAGTGACCTGCAGGTTGTGCTGCATTCACTGGTTATTATGCGTTTTCATTTTGATATTGTTTGACACACCTGGTAATTCATCATCTTTACACACTGAGCACATTATACTGAAATGACAAACACAAAGATGTTTTTGCATGAGAGCCAATAATGAAATCCAATTATCAGAGGTGGAAACTCCATTAAGAGCAACGCAACTCAATGTGTGATCACGTCAGCGGTGTTGTAATAAGTGGTAAGATATGGCAATGCACAATAATGGTTGTATTGAAATATAGTAATTATGTAAACTGATAATGTGATGTTAGTTTTGTTGAACGTGGCAAGTGAAAAATCTAAGACCCCATTTACACTTGGAATTCAAAATACCATCTGGATTCATACAAGTTATACAGATAACAAATGGTTGCGTCTTAGTTTTGCATTCACACTAGGCATTTTAAATTTTTTGCTATAGTTATTGAGATCAAATCTCTGTCAAAAAGTTTATTATAATATGATAGGGTTAGCAAAATAATCTGATTATAACAAAAGCCCATTATAAGGTCATAAGGTAAGGTCAATATTAGCCAAATTATTCAATTCATTTACTCACTTGAGTTAATATCTCTGTCAGTGTCTGGTTCTGCTCAATGGAAAATGGATATATTTTCCTTTGTTGCTTGTTTTTGAGTTGGTTATTTTTAAGCTGATGATGTACAGTCTTTGGATATTTGTCTTGTTTCCCATTTGCATTGCAGCCAGTTTTATTTGCTCTTATATTTGTTATGAAATGTCTCTATAAAAGCACCTGTTTCTGTAAAAAAAATAATTTAAAAAAAAAGCATCGAGTTTGGCCTCGACCACAATGTTAACACCTACATATATTAACCAGGTCAGAATTCAAAGAACTTAGTCCAGAAAGACTAATGATTTTTTTAAAGAAGCAAATCAGTATAAGTTATTTATGCAAACATTATGGGACAGATGTGACCTGACTGTGCATTTATACCTTAATAAATGCCAAGGGTGTAGGTTTGGTTGGAAAGTGGTGGGGACATAAGTTTGCCATATTGTCAGGGGCCTTTTTTTTTTTTCTTTAACAAAAGTCGCTTTGGCAAACATCCCAAGACTAGATATAGGCGGAGCCAAAGACAGACAGCACCAATCATCATCAGAATAGCTTTTTCAGGTGGGGAAAATACTGGGAAAATAGTAACATCCTATGGAAAATTCTCAAATAAAAAGGTCTAGCGCGATTTGTAAAAAAAAAAAAAGTAGTGGGGACAATTTAAGGTCATATCGAAAGTGGTAGGGACATGTCTCTACCGTCCATACTGTAAACTACGCCCATGATAAATGCACCATGAATGCAAGCTAGACTATCTCCAGATGTGATGCACATCCAATTAAATTTCAGTGCAACATATTTACACCTTGCATTCTGGATACCAGTGGATGCAGGTAAAATGGAATCTTAGTTTAATAACTCAAACACAGTGACAAACCTTCATACATGTGACATCAGACCAAGTCAAAGTGGCCGAAGAATCAGTCTAAACTGTATTTTACCAATAATATTTTCATGTTATTAGAAATGTGTCACTAACATAATTTGGGTTTAGTCAGGAGGTGTGTAACTGTGCTTCATGAGCAAATTTAAACATAAAGATAAAAAAAATAGCACACCTTTAAATAATATATTAGCCAAATGTCTACATTAGTTTCACCCAGCTATTCTTTAAAATTCCACAGAGGGATGTACGCTTTATTAAAGTGTCGTGGCAGTAACTCTGCACAGATTTAGGTGTACATTTAATGAATTCTCTGAAGTTTTCTTTGCCCCTCTCGTGCTCAGTGCAGATGAGTTTGCAGAGCCACAGAACTCCATCACTGGGAAATATCTGTAGCCTCAGCCCAATCTTTTGATCTACTAAATGATATTATAATGAATTCTTTAACTATTTTGTTTGTTCCTGCTCTCATCAAAATTCTGTGCTTTCAGCAAAGTGATTTCTTCCTTTTTATGTTGTGGAGCGATGGTAAGTAGATCTGAGGCCCCTATCCTGGGGGTCCTCCAGGCAATCTCATGGCCCCCCCTCCCATTTCACATCTGCACACACATACATATTACTGGCTAAATAGACAAATTCTGCAGTCTTTTTCAGGTTGGTGCATGTAAAGGACAGAGGAGTTCAATGAGAGGCTCCATACAAGCATGATTTACCATTCTCAATCGAATAACAACAACAACAATAATAATAATAATAATAATAATAATAATAATCCACAAGTTCTCCAGCATAATTTTATATTTTTATGTGTCAGCTGCTATTTCTCTTTAAAAATAAAGAAGAAAAAAAAGAGGGAAAAAAGTACGTTACAGTTGTTCTCAATATGAGTCGTAGGGTGAAAAGAATTTCACCCAGTATCTTTAAAAGTCGACACCTACATGAGGACCATTTGCACCAATAAGCACAATGTGTTCCTGAATCCCACCCATGTTGGCTTTGGGCCAATAGAAACTGATATGACTGATCTGAAATGATGTATCACATCAGTCGATCATGAATCAGTCCTTTCTATCATTAAACCGCCCCTGCTGCTGCTTGGTTTGGCATTAGCTATAAAGCTAGCTCTGAGAAGAGGGAATATTTTCAGAAGAGGATACATGTGTTCTTTAACACCGCTGTGGTAACTTATGTTATGACGTGTCCAGAGCGTTATGCCAATGATATGAATAAAGAGCGGTACGTTTATAACAATAATTCTTTTTAAAAGTTCACACAGTTAAAGTCAGCTTTAAACTGATCATAATAAATATCTGGTTTATTATGTCTACGCCAGTCTTGCTTCTCTAAAAGCTAAAAGAGTACATATGAGTTGACAAATGTACAGTGAAATCTGTTGTAATGTATCACTATGAGGCAGTTTTTGACAATTTAATTTCAGAATTCAAATACAAATAGTAATCACAAAACCAATAGTGTAAGAATTATATAGGGATCCGAAAACACTGAGACATCCTGGCATGTGAGTAAAGTAGAAGAGTAAATTTTACAATCTTGATGACTATGCAGTTTGTGGAAATTCTGCCAAAACTGTATACGAAATGTCTGCCAATACTAGTTCCATAATCTTTTATCTTATTTGGGACAAACAATCTACAGCAGGATGTGCATACATTTGTGTTGATACATATATGAGGGTACACATCTTTAGTCTTAGGGGCGTGAAGCTAGGCCAGGGGCGGGGGGCGCATGTGACCCTGGGGAACATGCTTTTTTTTTTTTTTTTTTTTTGCCGTTATGAAAAAAAATATAATTGCACAACAAATAAAGTAGTTGGCAGTGGCGCTCTTATTGTCCGAGTGTACGCAGGTAATATGAGCTCTATGGTGTAAAGTTTTTTATATATATGAAGTGCAGTAAACAAACCCTCAAGAGACAACATGAAAAACAAAAAGTTAACAACAAGTTAACATATTCTTTGTTGTAAGTTGAACTACATTTATTTCTTTTTTGTTTTCTTTAATGTTAATAAAGA
>JAPSES010000001.1:15480689-15501805 GCA_029822895.1 Maxillicosta whitleyi
ACTGTATTTGACCTTGAAAAAAATAGGTCAAGGTCAAATACAAGGTCACCAATGCAAAGCCCACATATTAATTACTAGATGTATTCTATAGTAACAAATCTATCTGCAATATTTAAAGCCAAAATAGGCCAAAAACATAACATTAGGTCAAGTTTGGACCCCTGTGACCTTGAAATTAGGTCAAGGTCAACCATCTTCTGTTCCGCCCTCTGCATGGACCCAAAGTACAATCATGCAAAGCTTGAAGAAAATTGGAGCAATAGCCTTAGAGAAATCTTCCGGACAAAGTTCAAGGCGGACGAGGACGCGGACGAGGACGCAGACGAGGACGCGGCTTCGGAAACGACACAAACACATATAGCTCTGCACTTACGTGGGAGCTAAATATCTACAAAGCAAGCCTCTATGAGATTTCTGTGCCTAGATGAATTTATGAAATGTCTGAAAGAAGTAAAACCAGCACCTTTCGACCTTCCTAGATGAAAAGCATTCTAGCCTTTCAGTGGATACAACTCTGTCATTTCTCAACAGGAACATGTTGTGGAAAAGTCATGTTTTCATTTTCATTTAAATTTCTGGCAGTCTGAGCCATTCGGCTCCAAGGTGCAGTTTTGGGAAAACTTTGTGCCGCATTCAAATACCGTCCAGACTATGGATGTCAAGTTATTTTAGTTCAGGGGCCCAGTTTGACCTCAAATGGGTCGGACCAGTAAAATAATAACATAATAACTCTCAAATAATGACAAGTCCAAATTTCTCATTGCTTTAGTGCAAAAAAAGCAAAATTACAGGATGAAAATATTCACACTTACAAATTCTATTTTCACATAAAATGTGAATAATCCAAACATGCATGAATAAGATGAAATTTGTTAAGAAAAATAAATCAAATTTTAACAATATTATGCCTTAGCTCATCATTAACACATGTGCATTACAACTTGCAGATCATAGTGCATCTACACAGACACAAAACATTTTGTAACGGGCATCTGGAACTGAAAAATATAGTATTTATTATCTAAGCAACTTGACTGTAGATTTCTTATGTGTAAGTTCTGCACTTTAAAAATTCATTCTGGCCCAATTGAGCCCTCTGGAGGGCAAGTTTTGGATCACAGTCTATGTGTTTGACACCCTTGGTATGGACATGAATACTACGACTGTAACAACTATAGTTATCATTTACAATGATAGATCTGACCACCATATTGGAAATATTTTACATATGATCAATGTTCTCACTATTTTTAGCAGAAGTTGCTAACCTCACATGAAAAATGAGCTCTCCATTTTTCCAGATGGTGCAATCTGCAACCTGTTAACATGGGCACCAAAACAGAAATCAAGAAGGTACATACATGTCCATCAGATGAGGGAGATCATGCGTTCCAGGCCTGAGTTTTTGGCCAATGCATGGGTTTGCATCCTTTTTTCCTATTACTTCAGTGACAAGTCCCCTTAAACGCCTAATGGCTGTTTGGCAAAGTGACAGATGTAGCTAATCTACACCGCAGTGCCTTTAACCAAGATTGTCTAGAGATGTGCATATCCAATATTTGCTCAATAAATAGCTTTTTCAACAAAATGACCAGTTAATTAGATCATTACTGTTTCCTTAATTAAACTCATATATCTCTGAAGCTTACAGATATACAGACTTGAAATCAGCACCAGAAAAAAGGGTTTCATTTGCTCGGATCAGCTAGTGTTACAGGGAATTCTGATCATATGGGAGTAACTGTCAGTGAAGTACGACAGGCTCTCCGACCTGGAAGTTTTCTCACATTGAAACTGAACAAAAGTTATGGAAGTTTTATGCCAGTCTTTTTAAAAAATGAGATGTTGCGCTGCTGTAAGATCATTAGAGCCTGAGCAGATTAATAAGAGATGTGATGACATTTAAGTCCAGTCACATTGGCAGAAAAAACAGAGTATATTGTCTCTGTTGTTAGATTATAGACTGTCTGTTGGGATAACGTGCACACTTTTGGATCAATTTAAATACCATTAATACTGGTTGTGTGCCAGGTTTAAATGTACTTTCACTTGGCTGTTTTTCACTGTGCAAATACAACAAAAGTAAAAGCAAGTTTGATGTATCAACTAAGCCACTGTTTTCCACCATGCAGGAGAAAAGAAAGCAGCAGAAAGATACCGTAATCAACCAAAACGTAACAGCTCAGAGCACGCAGCAAGTAATTATCTGTGTGAGTTATAATAGCTGGTGCATTAGAGCTCCTGTGTCATATGCTTTTCACACGTCAGCAACTGAAGCAATCAGCCTCCCTGTCTGGATTAAGTTAACCGCTTATTATAATTGGGGAATGCAATGCCAGGAAAAGACGACACAAAGACACAGAGCCTAGGGGTACAAATACAAAGCAAAGTTTGTGAAGGACGGGGGAAATTAAAAGGCAACAGAAGACATAAACCTGGTTGTTGCAACATAAAAGCTCATTCTACCTTTAGAATGTTAAATGTTATCGACGCAGACATCTTGTCTTCTCCGAATAGACCCTCATAAACTCCCTTGTCTGTTAATAATACCCATTTTGTTTTTTAATGCACGTTACCCTTGGCAACCACACCTATCATTACCTCCTATGAAGCCCCTCAGACAGAATATAAAGACAAATATACTGCTGTAAGAGAAGGAAACATCAATAGGAGCATCCAAGTGTGTATGTGTGATATTATCTGTGGTGAAAAAGACACAGTTCCAGTTTGGCCCAAACAGAAAGGCTCTGCTGCAGTTTCACCACCCCACAACATCTCCATTACAATTATAGTTTCACTAAGCTGCAGCCATCTCAGGATTTGGTCTATCTGTCTGCAACAGAACAACTCCCTGCTCACACTCCATGCCCTGTCAGCCCAGACACTATTATTCAATGTTATTCTGAGCAGTGGGGTTTACATTATAAAGCAGGTCTGGCTTTGGACAGCCTAAGAGAAGAACAGCAGCACTAGTATTAGACAATCAGACTATAATTATAGCTTTATGAGAGGCTAAGTCCCTCCTATTCCTAGTAAAAATGAGCAAGTATTCTATATACCACAATCAATTCAATCACAGATGCTGCAACAGGGTGGCTCAAGGCTAAAACAGTAATAGAGGTGGTTTGTGTCTAACATTGCACAACTCAAGGCTAATTTAAATCAGGTTATTCTTAGATCAATATCATAGGAGAAAGTCCAGGATCAAGTGTTTAATTTGATAGCCAGCAGCCTTTGGGCAATAGTTGGATGTCCATGAGGACCTTCTTACTGTCACCACACTTAACAAACAAGGTCTAGTGGAGTCTAAAATGCAGGCTGCTATTTGTTTGCAGCATAAATTATATTGTAACACTATGAGCAATAAACCTATCACCAGCAGTTTATTTTAGTGCTTTTGACAAATGGCATCTTGTTAGTGACTGCAGCACTACAAATGGATTATAGATTGTCTATGTGAGCTGAGTAGCAGCTTCTAGCAAAGCAGTCCTGCTGTCAATCCCTTTATCAATGCCAGACCTCAGTAACTACGTGACACAAAACAAAGCTTTCAAGAAAAGGTTGAATAGTATGGATACAAAAAGACACTAGCTGTTCTTGCAAATGTTGGCATAGAGTACCATCATTGTTAATGTCATCAGTCTGTTTAGCACTTGTCATTATAAGCTGAAGTGATTTTGTTACAATATGACTGGAAGACTACACAAAAAAAACAAAAACAAAACACCAATTGAGACAAGAAACAGAGAATCAACCAAACACTTCTCTTGTACTGTCTTGAGGAAAGAGTTTAAATCTGCTGGTAAAATGAGAAATTATTGAGAGCGAAAATGTGTTCGTCTGCATTCGTTAAGCAGTAGTATTAATTATGCATGTGGCTGCAAGTCATTAACATAACATAATGTCAGCATTTCACACTGTTTGCTTTTGAGTCTGTGAAAACAGGAGGTATTAATGCTGCAGCAATGACAGGATCCATGATCCAACTAATTTAGGATCAGATCATCTGAATGACTTTGCTCCCAAACTTCACCTTGTAGCTTAATAACAACAAGATATTTCAAATTACATACAAAAAGAAATCCACAAAGGTCTAATGAGGCAACTTCATTGAAATACAAAAACATATTACATTTAATTTGGAGAGATGTCAAAAATCACATTAACGCCGGAGTGGATGATATTCATGCATTTTAAACAATCCTACTTGTGCTGTGAATGGATTATATAATCAGGTTTACAGAAAGCTGACAGCTGAAAGAATTTAAATGAAGGCAAGGAATTTTTTCAAATATGAACAGAGAAGAAACTCTGCAGCTGCTATCTTTATAAAAGAGGCTGTAGCAGATCTTTCTATGTTTTGTGGCAGGATGGGAGACAGGTCTAGTTTAATAGAGAAAAAAGTGATCTGAAGGCTCAATCCCCGCCTGAGCTCCTAGAAGTCTCAGGCAGTGCAGCTTCCCTGGAGGCTACGCAGAACTCAGTAGGCAGGCGGTGATCACAACCTATCAGCATCTCTGCTGTGGTGACATATGCAGAATACAAAGCAGCAGATCAGAGAGAAAAGAAAATGATGCACCGAGAGATTTTTTCCTGTGTGCTGGGGTGAGACATTTGACTTCAGCCTTGTGGATCATAACTTAGCTGAACTCCTAATGCCCCAACTGAGAATAGATATCTTAAAACTAAAAGTAGGAAAGGAACTCATCTCCAGCTATTATCCTTACGGTTTTCAATTCTTGATGTGGCTGGAAATCCAGTTCAATCTAGCCGTCATGTAGAGGATAGTCAGGTTATGCATGAGAACCAACAGGTTAGGGAGCATGGCCAGGCCAAAGCTGACCTGATGGTTTAAACAGATTTGTACGCTGGAGCATGATGTGGTAAAACTGGTCGTTAAGTGGTCCTGAGTGATGGGTTTGATAGTGTGTGTGTGATCTGTTATTAGGCTACCCTCAGGACAGAACAGGACTGGATCTTCTAAAAAATCTGATTAGCTAGCTTTCATTTGATAGCAGCAGGCAGCAGGCCCAGAGACTGGGCTAAAAACAGACATACTAACAGGGGAATAAAAAGGAAGTGGTGGATTGTTTCAGAAGCAACAAAGCAGTTGTTTTTTCATAGAGAACAGTAGGAATATCTAAATTCTGTATCCTAAAACTAGACAATACACATCTTTAAGCTACAAAACAAAGCCCTGTCCTAACATTATGCATATGATATAGGACAAGAGCTTTGAGTATTTTGAGCAAAACTTCACACTATAAACATTAACCATTGAAATATAATTAGTAAATACCTGATTTGAGAAGATACAGGCTGGAATTAAGTGTGATTGTTTATCAGTGCAGTTAAATTATTTATGTTTGTTAAAAATAACATACGTTTGTGAAACAGCTTACACTTTTAAAGTAAGCAGTATTACATAGTGGTCCAAAAAAATTCATAACTAGCCAGTTTTTATTTCATAGTTTTCATTTCATGAAAGCCAGAGAAAACCAGCCCAAAATATAATTGGACTTGAGCAGCTGGGAATCAAACCCCCAGAGCTGCAGTCAGAAGATAACCAACTCTGACTTCAACATGAAAGACCTATAGACATAATAATGTGCAGAGAATAACTGTTAGAATGCAAGTAATGCAATATAGTTAAATTATTCACACTCATTATTTGAAAAAAGAATAAGATTCTCTGACACTGTCTCGGATAATCAGAAACGCAGTCGACATACAAAAACATTTCTGTGCTGGACAAAATAGAGGCTTTATGAGATTGTGTCTCAGTTTCAAAGACATAAAACTTACTAGATAATCTTTAAAGGAAGTGTGGCAAGCTGATAATCCTGATATCTATGATTTGTAATGGCTTTCAGATACATTTTTTATGTTCTGACATCACCAGTATTTGGAATGATAATGCAACTTAAAAATGTGATAAGTTATTGGACCACCACAAAATAAGTTCTCACGACAAAAAAAATAGGATCAAGGACCATTCATTTGACCATTCAAGATCGTCTTAGGTCGTGATACTGCTATATTTAATCATATTGCACATGCTGTTAATTTTGAATTTAGACTTTGGACTTAAGAAAAACTTCTTGTAGAATGGACTTTTTTGTGTTTCTTTTCTTGTGGCTTGTACATATTTTTAGCTGGATAGCCTGGGTTTGACCTTTCAAAGCCACTTACGGTCAAAGGTCATGGCCCCAAAATGAAAGCCTCAGCATTTATACTGGTTTAGGTTTTCTCCTGCCCCCTTAAATGAAAGTTTGAAAAAAATGAGTGATAAGTTTCAGTTTCATTTCCATGCTCTGCACCCCCAGAGAGGATATTATTGTAGTATAGAGATTGTTGCTCTGAATTCACTTTTCTTTAGGTTACATAATGAGATTAGATAAGACAGACAAATTCATTAAATTTTAGCTGGATCAGATAGCCAATAAGAGTTTGGCAGGCAAAAAACAGTGTCCAGGGTCCAAACAGACCCCACATGGTAGGATGAGGGTTAATGTTATTTAGGTTAATCTGTCTGTTTAAACATTATGTTTTTAACCTTTATTATCTCCGCCAAGGAGGTTACGTTTTTGCCAGGGTTTAGCAAGATAACTCAAAAAGTGATAAACGGATTTTAATTTAATTTTCAGGTAATGTTCGCTCTGAGACAAGGCACAGATGGTTAAAGTTTGGAGGTGATCCGAATCACAGTCTGGATGCAGGAATTTTTTAAATGATTCGTTATTATTATTATGGGTGTTTTTGTAGTACTAACAAATGTCCACCAGATGGCAGTGGAACTCCTGTTTTCTCATATAGAGGCTTTAAATGTGTGACCTGAACTGTGCTGCTTGGCGGAGGTTTGCGCTCTCTGAGTGCTTTTCTAGTTTTTACTAATGTGACACCATTAGTCAAACCTGTAGTCCAAACACTGCTTTACATTTGCCGCCAATTAGTTGTTGCTTATGTACTGTACCAGGGATCTGAATTTTGTTCTTCCAAAATAAAAGTCTGCCTGTGCATTCATCATCAGTATCATGTAAAAAGAATTTAGAAATTCATCTGATGACTGCTGTTAATGTCCTGTGACCCCCACTTTGGGAACCCGTGAAATAGACGAACTGACCTGAACATAGAGCCATTTGGTGGCAAATGCATCAGTAAAGAGATTAGCTTAAAGATAGCATCTCAGGGCCCCCCAGCTGTTCTGTGCACCCTCATTTACTGTGTGTTGTGTTGTTATTCTGTCATGTTCAGCTTAGCCTTGCAGTGATATGAGGTTTTCACAGTATGATAACAGTCTTGCAAATATTAAATATTGCAGGGTATTACACAAATACTATTGTTACAGTGAGCCTTGAAAACAAGAGTTTTTATTATGCTTCATCATGATTGAAACTAAAACTATTTCTAAAGGAGGTTTTGTCAAGAGTCTCCCTTCCAAAAATAATTGGAGCAATCAAATTAGGAGCAGAAAATTAGCAGCACTTTAAAAAATTATGTATTTAGAAATAAGTAACTCTAAACTTCTGAAAACCATCAATGAGAGAGGAAAAAAGTGCATTCGCAGATGAGATTCTCCTTGTGGTTGCTTTTTTAAAAATACCTTAGATAAGTACGTAAGTACATGATAACCATCAACTGAGTGAAACTGTAGAACGCTGCGGACGCTGTTTAGTCTAGAAAGCCAAGATATATGTTTATATGAATGCAATGTTAGGAATAAACTTACAACTTGACATTACAAATTACTTTTTGTGGTTACATATAGTTTATTTTAGTATTTTGTTTTGCAGAGTGGTCATTTTCATATTACATCTGCATCCATTTCTTTTTTAAAGAAAAGCTCATAGATGTACACTATAAGCTGTCTGCTGATGTAGACATCTTTCCCCGTTTCTAGTCAGTAATTGTTTTGTTAGGCTGGTGTGCCTCCATGCACTCCCTCTTGCTCTTCCTCCTTTTTTTAAGACACACACACACACACACAATTCCCCCTCTGTTTCTCCTCCTCTCATTCATACACTCCCACTATTCTCCTCCCTTCTCCTGCTCGCCTGCCTTTTACTTACTGTTTTTCCCCCTTCGCTGTCTCTCCTCCCTCCCCCTCTCTCTCTCTCCCTCTCTCTCTCTCTCCCCTCATTCCCCTCCTACCGTTTGGACTGCAGTAGTCTCTCTTCAGCCTCCTGTCTTTCTTTTAGCAGCCTCTGCAGGTGAAGGATCTCCCTCTGGTAAGAAGCTGTCTTCCCCTCTGCCGCCTCCTCCAGCACTGCCAGTCTGCTTGATGCCTGCCTCCGGTACACCTGCACAGAATGCACGCAAACACACATACATAGAGGAATGAGATGTGGCGTGTTGCTATGAAGGAGGTGGATTTACATGAAGGACAGCGCAGCAGAGACAACTGGAGTGGAGGAGGGGGAGTCACACATATTGGGACAAGGTGAGAGACAACACACACACTAATGTGCACATCTTCTATAGAAAGTGCCTTTGATGATTTTTTTTTTTTCTTAATTTCTTGGGAGAGTCTGTCATTGTGTGTCCAGTGAATAATACTTCTACTGCAGACTTATGTTAAAGTTGTTTGATCAACAGATCTGCAGTTTTCCAGCTGTTCAAAACTACTGCAGGTAGAGCACACTCATACAAGTGTATCAGTACATGTTCATAGCTGGGTGTTTATAGCTCTGGAAGCAGAGTAACAGTGATGCAGATGAAATAAAAAAAAGAAAAAGAAAAGACCAATGGATAAAAAAATAAATAATAAATAATAGTTAAAAAAAAAATCTATTGCAGCACGGGAGGCAAGTAGGAGGTGACTATTCAAACACACAGAGAGGGGAGACTGTTTGTGTAGCTGCTTTGTGCTCTGCAGTTGTTTGAGATCTAGTGGTGAGAAAAAAACAGGTCTGTGTACTGACAAAATATGCACTTGGCTTCTATTTATTACAGTTATATGATTTTCATCCGTCTGTTTCCACTACAAAATGAACACTTCCTTTAACTCTAGCTTCATGACCAAGGATTATAGAGTAGCTGAGATGTCTGAATTTCATTTTTAGCTATTTCATACAGTTTCAGCTTATAGATTTCATAAAGACTAGTTTTATGGCTCTGAGAAGGCTCTTTAAAATATAATATTTATGACATAGAACTGATGAGTTCTCATAAAATGTAGTTTTCTTCTCCTTACACACAGAAAGCAACAGGAAACCCCCACAAGGCATTTAGAACATCACAGCTCTACGGTACATACTAAAATGTTTTTTCATTAAAGTGTTGCATGTCAATTACTGCCAATGCCAATTAAGAGGAAATTATATCAGTTAAAAAGAAGAAAACCCTGGAGTACAGGTGGGAAAGCTAGTCATTTTAATTAGTACAATTTAAATACTATTAGTGTTAGAGAATCTGTCATTTTCATTCAGAATTTCTCCACCTAAATTGAATGAAAAAGTAGATTTTGGGATTACTGATGTCAGTGAAGACAAAATATTCTTTAAACAGTGAGGTTTATCGTAAGCATATGTGTTGGGATTAAAGTTAAATTAAAAATATATACATTGATAAGTATCAACAAGAACATTTTATCCAATTAGATACAAGGATAAAAGCAATTAATGTGATTTATGCTGAATTAAAGTGGGTTTGTTTGCAGTTGCTATTTGATACATTCATAAATGTGATTTGGTTGAGTAAAGCACAGCTGCAAGAAGGCTATTCTTATTGCTACTACTCTCACATGTTATCTAAAGACTAATAGCCGAAAAGAAAAGGAGGAAGAAAAAGACATAAAGCACATTTTCAAAATGGAAAAAATAATGTCCCTCATATAATATAATTCTATGAAGTATAATTTGTGCTTTCAAGCATTTTGTTTGATTAACCAGTACATGAAGCCACTTTCCTAAGAGGTTAGTCCACACATGGTTATTTATATGCATTTAATGTTGCTTAAGTTAACCCAGTGTCTCTGAGCATGACATGCTGTTTGCCATAATTATAATCCACAGAACATAAAACAAAACCCTGGTACATGACGCATCTGGAGCGTTATCAATAGGGAACTGCTCGACGTAATAAAGTAGGGTGTTTAACAGTGTGTAGATTAAATTGTATTGACAAAAGAGAAATGTTTTCAGAGTCCTGATGTCAGAATCATATGTGCATCATTTTTGTGTGAGTTGATTTTTTTTCCACACCAATTCCTTCAAAATGAGGGGAAAATTGAGTAGAAAATTCTCCATAGAGATCCTTCATTTCAGAGAACTGAAACAGTTTTGCCACGTACAGCACCTAATATATCAGTGCGCTATCATAGCAATGATGAGAGAGAGCTCCAATACTGTGCTCTTCGTGTAGATGTTGGGCTGTTTTACTGCATGCTGTACTGCTGTGTATCCACAAAAATGCATGTATGCAGGATCCCACAATTTGCAAACAGTGTTTCAGCAAGGCAGACAATATGCAAACTACAAGTTCAGCAATCAATCATTGTGTTGCAACTAATGTGTCTGATTGATTAAGTATCTGATCTGCTTCATTTACTGACACCTAACCAGAGTGCAGGAGGCATGTGTGTGTGCATGTGAATGACAGATACAAAAGGAACAGAAGAGCTCAGGTCTGAACACACAAAATAGAGTGAATATAAAAGTACCAGCAGTGATGGAAAACTGATGATCCACAGGGATCTGTTATAAGTACAACACTATTAGTACATGTAGCCTATGATGAATACAACAAGAAAAAACATCATTTGTCAGTTGTATAGCCACAAGGAGTTCATTTATTCCCACTCTCATACCTATTTCCGTCCAAAGAAATGTGTAAATGTTTTTTTTAGGTGGCAGCGAATACCCTCATCTGCCATCCTCTTACAGTCTGATCTACAACACAGGCTGCTTACTGGTTATTACTAATCTTAGAACATTTTGGAACCATTGAAACTGTTGTCTATCCAGGATTTTCTGACAAAGATGACTATACATAGTAGGATACAGACAGGGCAGGTTGCAAAATTATGGTCACAATAATGTATACATATTTATGAACATTGATATGTATTACAACACACAGTATATGGTGATAATACCTGAAACCTGAAGAAAGAGGATTTGTGAGTCTAAACTCTCAGTGTAGTGATATGTATAGGTCTATGTATCTAAAGAAAACATAATGGGAAAAAGTAAACTCATTTTACGCTCTGTGGGAACTGAAGATATATGCCTCAAAATACAATGCATCAAACATGAACAGACAAATGAATAAGTGAAAGACTAAAACATGGTGGAGATTCTCAGCAGGGTTTTTTTTTTTTTTTTTACTATAGGACTATAGTAAAAGGGTATCAGATAGTCATCTGAGATTTATACCTCAAACAGAAAATCTGTGTGCATATGGTGTTTCACAGGTCTGCAACAAGACCACCCTACACCCTCATGAATCTGATCTTTTTATATGGAGTCTTTTGCAACATTACAATTGCAAAGGCTGATATTGCAGTTACAATTCAAATTAAATTAACTGTAAACCTTTAGTAACCAATATGTTGAGCAATAACCAAATATGTACAAGGCTTCTCTTCTCAAACCAATACTATATCACCAGAGATTTCCTGGTTAGATAAAGTCCAACAAGCATGTCTCCACATAAAAAAGTATTACTTAATGATAGAAATGAATGATTTCTTGCACATAGAAAGGGCAGAGAAAGGTCAAAACATGTGGTAGCACACACCAATGTACAAAACAATTTGTTTTCACACTGAGAACAGGCAGAAATATCCTACCAGACTGGCAACAATGGCAACAAAGGCCCTGCTCAAGTAATTTCTGTATATTTATCCACATTTTCTAAAACTACTTGGCTCATACACTGACCCCATGTGGAAAGATTGTGTGAATAATGCCCTTGTGGTCTCTCCGACCAATATATCAATTCCCAGATGTACTATAATGAATGGAACTGTTATTTTCTGTCAGAGAGCTATAATCTAGAAGGCAAAACACCCCCAAGCTAAATTTCCATCAACACCCCAGGGAGGCAGCTGGGTGCCAGCATCAGCCCAGCTGAAGCACTGACATTTCGCCCTCACAGCAAGCTGAACTGAGCAAAGCCAAAGCAATGTATGCCTCCTCGAAGCTGTAACCCAGAGGCTGGCTGACCTTCTCCATGCAAGGACAACAAAAATACTAAAAGTCCACGCTGAATTATCAAAGATGTTTTTCATCATCTTTTAAGGCCTTCATAAAAGTTTTGCTAAACTCTATCTAAATAACCAAGGACTATTTCTTCCATATGAAATGCTTAGTGCTCTGATTAAACGGTTTGCCACAAGAGTTTTTGAGCATGGACTGAGATTCAATTAACTAGTAGACTCGCTTTCTCTAAGTCTCAAGGTAATACTAAGGCATTAATGCCTATAAAACATCCCCTTTGAGTGTCTATTAGGCTTTTTTTGTGTGCATTAAGTTTTAATACAAAAACCTTTAATTCAAAGTAAACAAATAGGCTAATAATGTTCATTTTAAATGTTGTACAAAATATAACTCCTTCACACTTAGCCCTTTTAAGACAGTTGTGTCAATAGTGCCACATTTTCGCACTCACCGCCTTTGCAATTACCATAATTCCATACCCTTTTGTGCTATTAAGGAATTTAAGAATCGAAGCATCAAGGAACACACTGCTTTTAGCAGCATTTTTATTTTTTAATAAATTATTTATTTCTTTTTATAATTTTCCATTGGCATGCTTTTCTTAAGTAGTTACAGTTTTTCATTCATACATTGTACATTCATTTGTATTTACATGTGCACTGTTGGTTAAATTTCACAAGTATGTATCACCTATGTACCCTTTCCTCAGACATCAATGGGCAGAAAGATTTCGCTTATTTGGAGTGTTCTACTAGTGTGTTTTGAAGTGTTTTTAGCAAGTTTAGCTATTTTCCCCACTTTGTTTTTTTCTGTATCTGTATATTTTATTGCAAAAACAAATAAACACTGAAGAAATAAAACTGACCTGTTATAATTGTAGTTCTTAAAGGGTTATGTCCATCCACTGCATACGAATTGAACTTTCTAATTGTATATACTAGCTTTAATGCCACATATAACAGCCATACAGTAAGAGCACACCTTTAACTCTTGAGATAAGCTTGAGTAGAGTAAAAATCAAAATAGATTAATGTCCAGCTATTGTAATATAGGAGATGTCAATTGTTAGATGAGCTACTTCAGTTATCCGAAATATATGGGAAAATGTTTAACGTTCATGTCACCCTAAGAAAACCTAGAGGCTACAGGTGCATGCATTTGAAGAGCACTGAATATGTGATGCAGCAGAACTGTCTAGCTCAACAGGCTCTGTGTGATTGTTTCATTAATTTTCTAAAATTGCCAAGCACCTGGTTCCTTTGTTTTTTGTTTTTCCCCATACGAGTGTTTTCCATATGATATAACATCAGGTGAAGTCAATTGTACCACATGCTGGAAGCCAACCATTTAATAACACTGCCATATGTTGCCTCTTATGCTGAAACACAATGTGTGCCACAGTCAACAAGTGGCTGAAGGCAATCATATATACATCCTCTCCTATTATCTTCCATCCTGCTGTTATTCAAATTAAAGCCACACAACCTTGCTAATGACCCTACACCCTTTGATCAAATTCATTCATTCATACATCCAAATGTTGTTTAAATTCCCTGCAGCAATAACTCCATTCCATCAGCTGTAAAACACCCCTGCCTCTGTAAACAGATTAACCTTTTCTGTTGAAATTGGCTGTCTTGTGCCATTAGCAAAACAAAACCCAGCAGAGGTAATGAAGCAGCTCCATTGGACAGGCAGCATTTGACCAAAACCCTGTATGTCAAACTGATACAACAAACATGGATGCACTGGAAGGGAGCTCAATGAGACATAAAAAAGCAAGATGTAAAAAGCATGTGTGCACGGAAAATCACATGCATCTTTTGGGGCATATATTCATCTCAACTCACTGGAATGTTTTTTTTAAAAGCACCTAGATTTTAATGCTGCACAATTCTCTATAGATCACGAAATTCATTTGTGTATAAACAAACCTTCTTAATCATTTTTTACTATTTTCACTCTCTTTTCTAGATAAACTTGCAATACTATCTTATACAAGCAAAGAGATATCAGCTACAGCAAGGTCTTCAATCATAACTGATGCAATAAGCAGCTTTGCCTGTCCTAAACAATGATTCATTTGCTTAAGAGCATCAAGATTGGACTGTGCAAAAAAGTCATGTAATCTTCTGAGGGGTTGCTTCAGTTGCTCAAGTCTAGATTTAGCAATGTTATGTGTCAAAAAAATGAAGTCATCTGAACCTGAATATACTGAATGCCCAGGTTTTTCCCTGATGACATATGCATATTTCAAGATGACAATGCCAGGATAAATCACACTAAAATTGTGAAAGAGTGGTTCAAGAAGCATGAAATCATTTTCACACCCCTTTTGAGAAACATTGGTATGTGCTAGTGAAAACTTTATGCTATGAACGAATAAATAAATAAATGTTGTGACTTACTGTAAAATTTGCATAAGCACTATGCGGCATAAACGGTACCACATCCCTTCATCATGTTAAAGGAATGCCAAGTAAATATTGTGGGTCTTTTTTCCAGCTAGGTTGTGCATGTTTTGCTAAGTAATATTCTATCGAAAGGACATAGACCTGTGAACCTCAATACTTGTAAAAATAGGACCATGAACCTATGCACAATTCTATGAGATGAAAAAAAAAAACATGCTTATGCACAGCTTCATAAATTATGCATATGTGGCCCAAGCAATTGAAATGAATAAAGGAATGACTAGTTCACAAGCAACCAACATCAAAGAAGCTGCAGTGAAACAAGGTGCTGAATGACTCCTGCAGCGTCCACTGGTAGCTCATCATATCTTCCCAAAACGTCAATGGAGTTGCATTTGTCAGCTGCCAATGGCTACGGAAACACTGAATATACTGGACTAAGAACAAAAGCCTCTGGTTGTCTGGGAATCTCCACAGTGTAAAGATAAAAGATAGTACGATTGTGAAGCAGGTAGGGTTAAAAAGAGCATTTACTGTAGCTCAGCCCAGTTTCCATGCTTCAGTAAAGGTTATACCAACTGACAATACAAAATTCAAACCCAGTGATGCGTCGTACACAACTGTGTCCAGTACTAGCCACTCACTACAGGTTGCTGTCATGCCCTTACGGCTAAAATCTTCTCACCTTTGCAGAGGAGTGAGACCCCACTTATCTTCCAAGTCCACAGGTGTTTTGTTTTTCCAAGTATGTGCAAAAGCAATGTCATATACACCAGAGTCTCAGAGAAGATCTAGACCCAGTCTGTCATTCTGCATCCAGTCTTTCGCCGTTATTAGTTTTGGCAAGGCAAATTCATTTGTATAGCACAATTCATAGACAGAGCAATTCACAGTGCTTTACAAGAATGGAAAACGGACAGGTTAAAAAACACACATTACAATTGCAAGATAGTCAATAAAACATGAATAATAATCATTTAAAATAGAGTAAAAGAGAATAGTGCAGATAAAATATTTTCAGTTGTTATATGCACAGATGGACAGAGCCATTTCCAGCCTGGACTTGAATATTGTCAGAGTAATTGTTAGTTTTGTTGAATACTTAAGGTAACAGATGTGCATATGTTGACCTATGTCACAATGGAACATTACTGAAAGCAAATACCTGTATATCTGGCCACTATGAATAAAGAATAACCACTATTTTTAAACTGAGTTCAGTTCTGCAGATATTGTGACAGTACTGAAATACACCTTCCCTTTATTTGACTATAAGGAATGAAAGCACAATTATCTTGGGTAAACTCTCAACGCGCTGTAATGATATTCTTAACACCAGAAGGAACACCCTGGCACAGAGGTATAAATCTGAAGAAAGAAAAAAAACAGCACCAGCCAAATGCTCTTATATACTGTTTAGATGCTCATTTAACACATGCAGCTTCCCTACATCCGTTCTGAGAATACATCCTCCGCGTAAAAAAACATCCAAAGTATTTTCTTTCTGTGTTTTTCTCAGGTAAAAATCTGTTCATATTGGTCTAAAATTTATAGTGCAGCTGCTGTTAGAGCAGATTCTGCAATGATAGTATTTGATTTGTTTGAATAGTTTGATACAGTATGTGTCTACATGGAAAGGCAAGTCGCTCCCACAACAGAGCCAAATCCCTAGATATATAGCATTTGTTACTTAGGATAAAATGCTGTGATGTGAAATCCAAACCTTTAAATCCCAACACCTATTTAACAAGAAGAGTGTCTACAAAGATAGAGAAATTACAAAATATGTAAAATCATCCTTTCTTTAACTTTAAAACATTTTCTTATTTCAACAATAAACCTGTTGAAAGCTTTTTCATGTCTAGTTGTTGTTAGCAATGGTTAAAATAGCTGCCTCAAGCAATTTGAACAAACTGTAATTCTGCAGATCAATGCTATAATTCAGAGGAGCATCTCTCAATAGACATAGTGACAGCAAAGGCCAAAGTAATCATCAACAAGGGGACAAATGAGCATGAAAAATGATGATCTGCATCACTACACACATTTACAATTATCATATGCTTCCTTTCTTGGTGTGTCAGTCAAGCCAGCAAGCTTGTTGAGGTTTAGTCGAATGCATGGAACAATGCTTGATTAATGAGGATACCCTGTGGCTCCTTCAAAGATGCAGCTAATTCCAGCTTAGAAGCTGTGCTAGCTTTATTAATTCATAAATAAGTGTATTCAGATCAGCTATGTGGTGCAGGTATACTCTGATCACATAAAAAAAGGAGGTTCAGCAGAGAAAAGAAATACAATATTACCCACAGCATTAAATTATTTAGATGAATGGAATAAGTGTAGATATAAAGCTTTGTTATTTTAAGTGGCTTTCTTGAGTTGTATTAAAGAAAGGATTGTACAACCTTTTACAAGCTAAAGCGGTGTAATGTGGAAAACATATATCATTTTGCCATTAAGTAAATGTAAACACTGTTCTAGTCCGTCTTGCCAGGATCTATGCAGAATATTGACTGTAGTGTAATCCTGGCTGTAAAAGCAAAATGTCTTGAACAGACTTTAGTAAGAGTGACAACCCTGCTTGTGCTTTTATCTTAGTGATCAAAGCCTTGTCCATTATACAACAAAATTAGTTGATCAAAGCCGTTTCTGCTTTAAAATACCAACTTGTTACCGGTAGGGGTTTGCGGAATAATTTAATGTGATGCTTCATTGATTCTGTACGTCATGAAGTTGTCGCCTGTACGACTATTATTTGAAAATCTGACACTCATTTGGAAAAATAAAAGGAATGATGTACAGATTCAGGTTCAGATGTACATATAATAGTGACTGGAAGTGTGTGTTCATTGTGATGCTCTTTTCTGAGAAAAAATGTCCAGACATGAGAGCTGGTATAGAATCTAAGGAAGTCAATTCCGTGTGGTTTCATCAGTGGTGTAATTGGTAATTTTATATCTTCTGAATAATCTTTCATTGTGAACTAACAGATAATGTGCTTCGTATAATGAAAGATTCTTCAGTATCTAGTATTAGTTATACACAATTTAGACTTTATCAAGGGTTTTGCACACCTCACTACCCATTGCCAAAAGGTTAACACAGCCAGGGATGAACAGATGGCCTACCTAAACCATTTTTTTTCATCTGTCATTTTGTAATTTTAAAGAGTGGTACCTCTGGGCTTGAAAATTGGAACCAGTGTGGAAGAGTCAAAATTTGCAGAACATTTGCAGAGCATCCACTGGGGCTGATTCCAGAAGTCTGTCAATCCCCATAGATTGCCACATGTTAAAATGGTTAACTTCCAGCTGATATTATAAACATGTTTACATAAACCCATTGTAGTTCTCTTACCTCCTCTGTGAATTTAACGTAACTCACCCATATAGATTATCCATATGCATAATTAATGGGGTGGCATGGTGATTGACAGGTGAGTGTGTCAGTGTCTGCTGTGATGTGTTGGCTTTGATTAACAGCTTGCAATAGCTCAGCAATGTGGTTCTACATCAGAGCTTTTGTTTATCTCCTTGACAGGCTCTTCCAACGTTGTCATGTTTTATGGAGCTACACTAATAAGACAGTGAAATGATTCTGTCATGAAGCTGACCAATACTTAATTACAAGAATTTGCACTACTTAGCTATACTGGCTGATTAATGCTGCATTAATTCAGATTGAATTCTAAGGTATGTCATCTTTAGGTCAGATAGCTGTAATCCGTGAGTACATTTCTACATTTCAGAATTGCTGTTATTTTAATTTTATATTTCTTTATGCAGCTGAAATGATTTGATGGCATTTATTGCTGTTAGTCAGTATGATTAAACTTCTCAGTGATTTTCAGATTTATTCCTCATTTTTCCCATTCCAACCACTTGTTTCTACAAAACCAATATGACAGTAATGTTGCTCATCTTCAGGCTTAAAAACTGTAGTTCACAAAGGCACAGATGATGACAATGATAAAGAAATTTCTTTCTCTTCTATACTTTTTTTTTTTTTTTTTAATTTCCCAAAGTAGGCAATGTGTAAAGTTTTCATAATGCTGATGTGATTGACCATGAAGCTTTGTATTTGTAATGAAGTGAACAGAATCAAATATAATAGGATAGGGAAAATATTAATGCTTTAAAGCTTCAAGCTTTGTGTACCTAAATAACACTGTGATTCATCTGAACATTTCCAGATTTGGGATATTTATGTTTAGTACCCTCGTATTTCATTCAAGGACACGTCACGCTAGCGTTGTCTTTCATCATTAAACACTGGGCACATCCTATCTGAAGTGTGATGGTAAGAATTCCAATGTAGTAAGAGCGACTTTGTAGTATTTAACAAAGAGTTTTGAGTGTCATAGTCCGGTGAAACAATAGTTGTAGTTATAACATTAATTACTATGAAGAAAAAAGCTCAAAACATCAATTCCCACAAGGATATTTCACTATTCTATCTGCAGTTCCTTAGTGTCAAATGCCAGCTTCGATCTACATTCTCCCTGGTAATGTTCTTATGCCATTGTTTTGAAATTAACATTAAACATCTAAATAATAAACAGGTTTACCTTAAAGGCAAAGTAATCACTCAGTTACTTGGCGTGTCAGTATCTTGTTGGTTAACTAGTCCATCGATCATTACATCCGTCGAAAAACCACTGAGTTTAACTCAACACAGGAGCAGGAAGCTGGTCTCTGACTATTTGTTTTCCTTTATGTGATCCCTAAAAGATACCTTCTCAGTATGAGGATGCTTAACGGGTTGCTATTTTTCTGGTGTTAATGTATGACACACTTACGACTCATAAGCCACTGCAATTCTTCACTATAACATGCTACACAGTGGTAATTGTACCAGTGTAGCTCACGACCTCCACAGCTTAGTGACCAATAACTGTGTCCAAAAGGAAACTGTATGGTGTGGGTATGTTATGACAGACAGAACACTGTACAGATGTGGGTAAAGCTTTCCTGGTATGTTTTCTCATGGCTGTGATCTCCAACTTAACTAATCTACAACAAATTTGAATAAATTAATTCAGGAGCTATATGGTTCAGATTCCACTGATTTTATCAAAACTTCTAAATCACCCCATTGTGTATATTACATTTCAGCATCACTGCAAGCCACAGTTAACCTTTATTTTGGTAGGATTTACAGCAGATCTGTTTTTTTTTTATTATTTTTTTTTTTAGACTGTATTATTTTTAGCTTTGTGGATCAAGTACGAAGGGAGGACACTAAGTATAATTATGGGAATGAATTTTCAGAGATCATATATGTGCTCAGCATTTAAAATAATGCATATTACAGTAAATAACAGATAAGGAAGAGTATGGTAAGCATTTTACTTACCAAAATAAACTTAATCTTATCGGGTTCTGCCTGGCTCTCTTTTCTGTCTGACCACAGGTGACCACATTAATAAAGCTGCTCTATATAATACAGGTGCAGCAAGGTGCTGAGTTTTGACCTGCTATCAGTTTCCCCCTATTTTCCAGGTAATTTGGAAGCACAAGAAGTTGTGCAACAAACTAACTTGTTTGTACTCTCTCACAAGCCTAGATTTTGTTAAAGAAAATTTTCTAAAACCAGCTCTGTATTTAACAGTGGTAGGCCATTAGGTCCAGCAAGTCCTTATCTACTAGCGTAAACATCGTCAGAAACACTGATCTACATTTACAACCTACATTCTAAGATGAAATTGTGTCAATTTATTCCCAATAGATGATACTCTTCATTTCTTAGCATTTCTCTCAGCTGCAGTGCTTCCTGTATGTGAATGTGAATGTAAGATATTTTGTCAAATCAAATTTCAGTCTACATATGTGTTGCCAGGGTTCATCTAATCTGCCCTAGGCCTTTAGAACGAGTAGTGAAAGCTCATGTAATTTAAAATGTATAGCATTGGGACTGTTTCCATTTCACAAGGCCAGCTAGCTGACCACCAGTGTCTTCAGCAATTATCCGTCCTCTAATTGGATGGTTAGAACAAAAGTCATTTTACATAACTAGCAATATTATTTTTAATTCATCCCAAAAAAAAAGCTTAATTAATTTAATTGAACTGTGAATACATTTGAGGTACATTTTTTATGCCCAGAATGGCTGACTGAGGAGAGGGAAATGATTTAGTCTCGACTCTCGACATACTTAAAAATCTTCAAATTTTCAAGGCGGATTTTTCCAGAAAAGCTGGACATCGCGGGGAGAGGTCGGCCAACCCCGACACTAGCTAGCTTATCAAACAGACATTCTCTACCCTTAAGAGAATAGAAATTTATGTCAGAAATATGACTGGACAGAGGAGACTCTCAGTTCTGGTCTCTATGTACATAGAAAAGGACTTATTGATCGAACTGAAACATATATATTACCAATAACCAGTGGCGAACCGTGAGCACTACAGCTGGGCCTTCTCATATTGAAGAGAAAATAAATAATCGCGGAAAAGGGGCAGGGGATGATTTGAAAGCGTTAAGTAACTGATTTAACAACGACAAGGATGTAAACAAACAGACCATAACATCACAACTTC
>JAPSES010000001.1:15505563-15550784 GCA_029822895.1 Maxillicosta whitleyi
AGGCAGCAGGTACAAGTGTTACAGAGAAAACGATAGGCAATGCACTCCACCGCCATGGCCTCTATGGACGCTCAGCCCGCAAGACTCCATTCCTCAAAAAAAGGCATGTTGAAGCTCGTTTAAAGTTTGCTAAACAGCATCTGGATAAGCCTGTGGAATACTGGGAGAATGTTGTCTGGTCAGATGAGACCAAAATTGAACTTTTTGGCTGTCATACTACACACCATGTTTGGAGGAGAAATGGCACTGCACATCACCCAAATAACACTATGCCAACAGTGAAGTTTGGTGGTGGAAACATCATGGCATGGGGTTGTTTCTCATCTCGGGGTACTGGCAGACTTCATATAATTGAAGGAGCAATGAATGGAAACATCTATCGGCAAATTCTTGAGATGAACCTGCTGCCATCCACCAGGATGATGAAGATGAAACGTGGCTGGACCTTTCAACAGGACAACGATCCGAAGCACACGGCAAAGTTGACTCTCGAATGGTTTAAAAAAAAGAAAATCAATGTGTTAGAATGGCCCAGTCAATCACCTGACTTAAATCCGATTGAACATTTGTGGAAAGAACTAAAGATAAGGGTTCACCAGAGGGCACCAAAGAATATTCCAGATTTGAAGACAATCTGTGCGGAGGAATGGGCAAAAATCACACCTGAGCAGTGTGGGCGATTAGTTCATACATACAAGAAGCGTCTGGAAGCAGTCATTGCAAACAAAGGCTTCTCCACAAAGTATTAAACGAGTCTCAGATAGTGTGTTCAATATTTTTTTCCTGTGTTATTGCACTTAATTCCACATAATC
Source organism: Maxillicosta whitleyi (assembly GCA_029822895.1). Classification (NCBI taxonomy): domain Eukaryota; kingdom Metazoa; phylum Chordata; class Actinopteri; order Perciformes; family Neosebastidae; genus Maxillicosta; species Maxillicosta whitleyi. The sequence continues at coordinate 15,506,377 of JAPSES010000001.1, forward strand.
ATTATTTATGGACTTGAATCTTGTGATTTCTTTTCATGTGTGGATTATTTGAGTTAATACCAGTGTCTGGAAGAAATGTCACATGAATGGCATCTTTGGAAATAAATATAATGAGAAAAAAGTTGACGTGTCCAATACTGATTTCCCCCATTGTATATAGTGGAAAAACAGAGTAACAGTAAGGAAAGAAACTGGAGCAAAACATAAAAAAAGCACTTAAAAAAAAAAGCACTTAATTTACTTATTTCATGCTATTAAAGCTCTTGCAACAAACACAGGGATGGGAAAGCCAAGACTCAGAAGTGAATAAATGAGGTATGTACATTTTTCAGTGTTAGGAACATGCAGTGTGAGAGTGTAGAGGAAAAACGTCTTCTCACCAGTCCTTCTGGCTGACCCCTCCGATCTTTGTAATTTCATCATGCAGTCTCTCATTTTCTTTGATCACCTCCTCAACATGGACACGCAATCTCTTCATCTCCTCCTGTGGCAAAATGAATACAGACATAAGGACTGAAAGTCAAATGGACTGTTTCATATTAGAGACAATAAAATGAAAACATCGTTGCAACCTTTTCATTTATATTAAGGACCCCCCTTTCAACATGACTGGGTACACCACTGCTCTTGCAGTACTAACAATTTTATTGCACAGTGTTTGAGAGTCTATTTTCTAGTAAACTGCTGTTTTATGTTTGTCATTTGTTGCCCATGTCTCTGACAGCTTTTTGGGTTTTTGTTTTAAACCTTGTGTTTATTGGATTTTTTCACATAGAAAAACAAAGAACATGGTTCAGTTTTTTGATCCAAAAGTCAAACAAATAGATAAACAACATGTGGAATAAACCCCCTCTCCCCTGGCACACATCCCCTCCAGATTACAAGACAGATAAAAAATAAATTAAAATATGAACAGTAAATAAATAAAAAAAATAATACAAAAGTACAAAATTTCCACTTTAAAATTTTACCCAAAAATAACTTTTAAAAAAAGTAAATAAATGAAAATAATAATAATAGTAATGATAATTCAAAACTGTGAAGGCACACGAATATTGTATAATACAATACTCGATCAAGTCAATCAAATTTTTTCCAGTGTGAGAAAATAGATCGACAGCTTTTTGTTTGAACAAAAAATACGAAAACTCATACACAGGCAATCCTTCACATGCACTCTACCTCTGTGGTTTGCAAAAGTGCCTCCTTTTCATTCATCCTGTCTTCATAGGACAGCAGCAGCGGTGATAAATACTTCAGGTCAAGCTATAGAAAAGAGCAAAAAACACTGACGAAAAACTAACATCAAATCCATCGCAGTGTGCCCATATAGGAGCTGCAGGAGGAAGAAATATGTTTCCAATCCCCACTAGGTACACTAATCCATAAACCTCTACATCTGTCTCTACCAGGTGCTAATAGGCTTTATTTTGTTTCACTTGTAATTGATGGATAGAGAACAGTCTCACACACAAAGATAGTCATTCAAGTGTCAATATATAGTGATACCTTCCACAGTAGGCTGGTTTCATGTAAAAGGGACAAACACTAGCACTATAGTACCTACATTAATGTAAGTATCACTTTATTACATAATAATACCACAAATTAAATTCAGCTACTGACCAGCCATGGAGGAGGTGACCCCGTCTTTGGTAAACCACTGATTTTGGCACTCTAGAGGAGACAGAAGAAAAGAAAGAGTGAGACATAAATGTCAGGATTTTTTTTATATCAATAATATGCATATATATGTATTGCTAGTTCTGCACAAGCTTTAAATTCTTTACAAAGACACTATGAATAAAGTGTCAATGCAAGGAAGACAAAGACAAACCACATTAGGGAGGCTGTATATGTGTTGGATAAGCTCTAACTAATATTAAACACTCTGTATTATAGAGTACATCTGTTTATGAATTTCATGGAAAAGCAACAGAGTAAGAAGAATATATTAATTTTGATAACAACAGAGCAAATGAAGAGCATGGTAATGTCTGTACAGCACATCACAAATGATTAAATCATAGCCAATTTAGATTTATTCTTCCAGTTTTTCCTGCATTAGAGTTCTACACAAAGATGCCCTGGTATTTCCCCTTATTCATTCCTTTGATCAACTGCACTTGAGTTGTCAGTAATGAGGACTAGCAGAGGCGTGTAGTTACATAGGAACCAAAATGGCATGATGAGAGTAGGAGATCATGGCATGAAGACTCAGCAGGAGGTGGCCATGATTAAAACTACAGGCCTGTTTTCTTATGGGATATAAAATACTCAGCAACCCAGAACCACAAGCCATGCTCAGACAGATCAAGAAAACCCTTTATTCCAACAAATCAGATGGATGGAGGGACAAAAAGAAAGCCTTTTTTGCTTGGTGGGGATCTGGATCCAACACAAATTTTCATCTTTGAGGCTTCGTTTAGAAGAAAGTTTTTCTCAATGCCAAAGCTGTGGATATGATGTGATTTATTTTTGATTCTGTGTAATGGCTGATTAGATGACATGAATGGGTGATGTAAAAAAAAGATTAGAGTATAAAAATGATCAGAAATTATTCTGTAAATGGGTAAGACAGAAAAGAAGGACAGATATATGAGGATATTAGAACATACATACATAATCTAAGAATAAAATCAAAATGTTCCTGTATGGTGGGATGAGGTCAAATGAATCTAAGGAACACAGATGTTAATGTACCATCTAAATGTTATTCAATATTAATACTGATTAATTGGCAGAGCAATATATTGAACTAACTCAATTATTCAAGGCTTTGCTTTATGAAATTTGGGAAAAATACCTATACCGCAAAATCAGTTTTCTTTCTTTAAATTCAGCGTGTTAGCTTCTTGTCGTATATCAAATGTGTTGTTTATCCATTCAGACACGGCATATAGTTTTAGTAAAGAAATTGTGTTTTTTTAAAATAATGTTTTATCTTTGGTTCATGCAGTCAGAAATTAACTGATTAAAGGCAGGAAATAATCCATTACATTGAAAACAACTGAGATCAAATTATTTGTCCCAATCACCCAACCCTTTATTAGTTCCCAGTAAGATTAATATACACAGGAACACAAAAAAGCGACAAGCTGTTTAACTTTTTTTTTTTTTTTTTTTGCTATTATTTCACCCTGTTAAAGCTTTAGTAACAGACCCAGGAAGAGGAAAGCCAAAGGTATATAAAGGTATATAAAGATTCTGCTTTAGAGAGGCACAGAACTGTCTTCTCACTACTGCTATTACAAATGAACCCTGCAATTTCATCATATAGTCTCTCATTTTCATTTATTGATATTAAATGTTATGATTTACTATTAAAGATTCCCTGTAACAGCTGATTAACTGAGATGAAAGGGATGTGTGATAAAAAAGATCATGGAAGGAAACTGATCAAAATGCCTCTTGCCTGTGATGAAAGCAGGGGAGAGAACAAGATAAGGACAGGCAAGTTTCTTTTTGTGCATTTCCAGCCATTTCAGGAGGGACTGTTGGACATTAGTGTGTGATTTCATCTAAATGTAACCTATTACTCTGGTTTGAAAACACAAATGGAAGTCAAACGAACCTTAGGAATATATACGAGTTAAGATAACAGTCAAATTATACCTCTTGTGGAGACAGCGGTCTGAAGCGGACTTGGTAGCGGCTCAACTCCACATTGAGACGATGAACTGTCATTTTGAGGGCATCATTTTCATCTACCAGTTCCTGAGCATGCCTCCTCAAATTCTGTAGCTCTGCCTGGCTTTCTGTAATCAAAGCACATCAAACTATTCACACGTTTGACTTTTACTGCCTATGACGTCTCATAGCTATTTGCTCCTGTGCGCTACCTGCAGAGGACCTCGTCATCTTTGAGAAGTCTTGGCTGTGGGTGATGTCTTGTTCAAGGTGTTGTCGGCTCTGCTCGAGTAATCTTTGTTTCTCCCCCATCCTCCTGTTCTTCTCTGGATGGGAACGCACCGTCTCTTTCTGCACCTCAGTGTAAGACGTGCTAGGCTTTGGAGACAGCTGGGTGGGATGTCTGGGGACTTTGACTTGGCTGCGTTGACTAGGAGAGTGTGTGGCTATATTGGATACAGTAGCTAAAATGACAGGTGTACGCAATGTTAATGGCATTATACATTCTAATATCAACAAAGTGAATATCCAGTGAGTGAATGGATAGTTTAGAATCAGAATTGTTTAACAAGTAAAAAAGGAAATCAGTATCTTAGAGATCAAACATTTTAACAATTATACACACAACAGACACTACAGCAGAGTAAGGGATCACAGTGATTACTCATAATTATTTGCTATTATACATAGACATTGTCAAAAGCCTGAAAATCTTATCTCTTTCCATGGTATTTTCAGCATTTCAGAACAACACTGTAGTCAGTAACTGCAAAATAACATGTATGGAATTATTTAGTGTGCCTTAAGAACAGCACTACACTACATCACTGTATATATGCAGTCTTCAATTTTAATCTCTGAGCAATAATCCAACATGGAATGAGAATAATCAAGAAGAAAAGGGGCAGAAATACATAGTAGACCGCAGAGAAATTTCAGACTTCAACTTACATGGCACATCTTTCTGACTTCCAGAGCTGTTTCTTACAGAGTCTCTCTTTTTGAAGGAATTACCACCAGTTTTTGGAGACTGCACACTGGATTCCTCAGTAAAATCTAAGAGATGAGAAACATGCCGGTATCACTAAATGAACACTTTTAGAGAAGGTACTAGATCATGCTGGCTAAAATTAGAAATTCAATTTTTACATAAACTGCATATCATTAGGGAAAAGAAAATTCCCTAGAGCACACTGAGTTTTGTTTTCTCATAACACACACAGGCTGCTCCAAACACACTTCAGTGATTAAGTTAGCATTTTGGGATATATTGAATATATTAATTCTGCACCAACAAAAGCCTGAGGCTATTGTGAGTACTTAGAGCTGCTGCATAATGATTCTTCCCATTTAACCCTAATAATGCAAGTTCACTTTGTGGCTGTTCTAAAACTACAGTGGGTCTTCTTTCCTGGCCTCAAACTGAGGAATCATATAACTGAGTTTCACTTCAGCGACTAAAAATACAATCATAACTGAGGAGTGGCATCTTTGGTGGCTGTTCATAATATAATGCCAATACTAAGGTAGGGTTTATTCTGCAGTAACTAATACATCAAACATTTCCTGAATTTTTAAAACTCAATCTACATTCCGTTATTTATTGTTACATACAAGTCTATAAGTTGAAAAACAGTGATCATATATTGACTAATAGTAAAAAGTGAATACCTGGAGAAGGCATTCTTCTTTCAGGTATCTCGAGTGGCTGCTGTATGTCAGCCTGGGGAGAATAGAGAGAATATACAGTCAGTAATTTGTGCTGAACAGTTTCCCAAAAGTAGCTGCCTGCATTCCTTTTCTGCAATTTCAGAGGGCAACACATTTATAGCCACTGTAAAAAATGTGGACACTAAGATTTTGTCGGTGCATTTATTGTTGTCTGAGCCTTCAAAGTTGCAGAGGTTCACTCCCAACACAAAGACAAAATTAAATATGCACTATATGGTGTGGAGACTTGACGATGCTGCAACCTTATGTAACAGCCAGAGGTACAAAACATAGCGATAAAGACGAAACCATATCAATTCACAATGAATAATAACAAACACTGCTGATAAATGTAAGCCTCTGATTGTCTTTTATATTCGTGAAGGCTGATTTATTTTAGCAACCTCTGCCACACAGGTTAGTGCTATTCTGAAAAGTCACCTTAGTGGCACAGAGAATACAAAGATGATGTGATATGCCCCTGAAATATTTTAGATAACTACAGTGGGTGACAGCAGGCAGCTAGCCCCTGTGATACTCAAGAAAGACAGACAACAGGAGGAAATAGAGCCCGCTGGGACTATTATGGGTTGGTAATTCAATGTAGCAGTACACCCCAATATCCCAAGAGTCGGTAAGAGCAGACTCTTGGGATGTAATCAGTAGGATATCGGAGAGAAATCACATTTACAGACCTCAGAATAGACTTGACACCAAGTAGGCAAGGGAGTTTTCAAATTTTCAGTGATTGAGAAACACTGCGAGGAAAACTGCAAAGCATTTTTCACAGACTACCTATCAGCTCAAACTTTAACAGAGTTTCAACCAAAAAAAATTAAGATTAAATTATGGTTCAAAGCTCAAACCTGGACAGTAGCTTTATTGTGAGGACAACTGTGCCCCCTAGTGGATCAGATCGGTATCATAATAAGAGCAAAACACTACAGCGACTCAAAACATCATAAAAAAATCAAAGCGTTATGAAAAAAATATTAGTGCAATGACTTTTTTATGCCAAGACAGTGAGCTTCAAATCACATACTATTTACAAAACTTCAAAGAAAAACTGAAAAAAAAGAGTATTTATACTTCCCTCTGTCAGACATCAAAATACACTTTGTGATTTGTGCAGTCAGTGAAGGAAAAGCATGTGTAGAAAAGTAACTCTAATGGTTGTTTTGTACCTCTGATATTCCTCCTTTAACTCTGAATGCTATTGTGAGCTACACTGTAGAGTTGCAGGTCAACTGGTTTCCATAAAGACTCACTGAGAGCAGTTCATTATTTATGTGGTTGGAATTAGGGCAACCTGTAGAATCTCACCTTAGCTTTTAGAGGTAGGGAATAAACAGGTTCTTTGAGTGGAATCTGCTCCTGTCTGTCCAGAGTTTGGTAGACATGACCCTCATTCTCATCATCCTCATCCTCCTCTTGTTGTTCTTCTGCTTCCTTGCCTTCCAATTCTCCTTCAGAGTGGTCAGGGGACGACAGACGTGGCCGGCTGTCAAGATCTTCTGACCATCTTTCTCTGAAAACAGTCAAGATAAATGAAAACTTTGAATAACTTTGAATAAATAATAGGACTGAAACCCACCTACAATATTAGATCATTTAGCAAGTCAAATGAGCCACACAGCACCACACAGCACAAGACATAAGAACTTAATTAATGCCTATATTCAATAATTTCTCCTGAAACTGCAGGAGAAGTACATTGGTGCTGCTAATATAGTATTTAACTGTGCTCAGGGGCCCATGGGAGAAAGCTATGAATCTTTTTACACTCATTTACCAATTATAATTTGGTTGCTTTGACAACAACTAATTCTAGGTTTGATTACAAAACTGTGAAGAAAAATTAATTGATTGAAATAATCATTTGCACAAAATTAAATGCAAACTTAGAATTAATCATGCAAGAATTAAAATTAATTCAAACAAAGTTAACTCAACTGTATCTTTCCAAATTTCAAGGAAGGAATTTTTTAGTATATAATGATTATTTATTTTGTTTAAAAATGACTGAGTATGAAAGTTAATGACCTAATTTACAGTGTGTTGGAACAATAATTAAAATAAAGTGTGATGTTAGTAAAATATGCATTTTTTTAGGCCAAATTGAGGATCTCACTGTTGTTCCATTGAATTCTAATAGAGATCCTAAAGTTCTCAATTTATTACAGCTTGATACTTGCACTAACAAATCTAAAATTAGAACCACAGAAGCATTATGTTGGACCATAATTAATACATATAGACCTTGCCCAAGCTGACTTGTGATTTTACACTTAATGTTGTTTTTCCCAAATCTAGGGTAATTAGATAGGTTTGGTTTACCGAGTATACAGTGCAGTGCTGATGTTTGGTTCAGATATGAAGGACTCTGATCTGTCAGTCTCAGAGAAAGACCTTGGCCGAGTAGGAGGGAGGGCCCATGTCTGACCAGTTAGGGAAGAAGACAAGATGGCTGCTGCAAGGGCTGACCTGTATATTTCAAAGATAAAATATAGATGAAAGAAGCACTGGATCAAAATGGTTGAGTCTTATTGTTTCTATCCAGCTGATGGGGAAGATCCCTCTGCAGTTTCAGATGCAATCTTGATAAAGCCATTGACTTTTAAGGAAAAATGCAAAAACACTACCCTGCATATAAAGTGTGTTTTGAAGAAAGGTTAATGTATGATGTAGAGTTGTGGATGAATAAATCAAGCAGACTTTTTTTTTTTTTTCACACTGCTGTGTCAAAGACTGACAATTTTTCCAGACTGAACCCAGGATTCTACTGCTTTGATACTGCATTTGATTCAGTTGCTATTTGGATCAGATTGTCAGTATATATATTTAGGAAATGACTGCATTTAATGTGAATAGCTACTGAGGTGTGTCTTTATTTTACACTGCTCTCTACTTTTATTCACACCAAATATTGCACTTTGTACTCCACTGCATTTGTCAGGTTGGACGGATCCATTTACTGTAAAGATTAAGAAAATGTGCCTCCTTCTTCAGCTGCTTCAAAACCATAAAACCTACTTGGAACAGCTGCAAAAAAAAAACCAAACAAAGGTTAGATTTTATGATCTCATGAATGCTCATGATTCTATAAGTATGACCTTGTACAATATGATCCATCAATGTATATTAAACTTCATAAGTTAATCAAAATGAGTTTGATATTGAATATGTACAGCAGTTTAAAGCAGCATTCACATTATTGCAGCATGGATACTAATTAAAAAAAAAACAAAAAAACACTAGCATATTTTAATTGGTAATACTACATGCAAGAAAGGGATCTGATTATTTTTCCATCAGTGTTGCAGACAGATAATGAACTAAACACACATACAACAGACTGTTAATATATAGATGCCAGTGATGGGTTTCATTCCCTACTACTTTACACAAAGACAAAACACAACAGGCACAAACAAAGGAAAATCAATGGAGTGGCAATAGATGAGGAGGCTGAATGGCAGAGGTACCTGGGTCTTTCAGGTGAAGGGTCTGGGCTGCGTGGGGGAGGGGTTCGGGGCACAGCAGGTTTGGGAGCAATGGATGCAGCAGGGATCAAACCATGAGATATATGCTTCTACATAACACATAGATGGAGATTACAGGGTATGAAACAGGGCAGCATCCCTGACGTAAAACACACAATCTGGGTTCTATGGGGATAATTAGGTGAGTGTTTATGATACTATAGAAACACAAACCAAACTAGAGGTAGGGGAAAATAGAAACAAAACAGAACCACAAAGTGACTATTCAATCCACGAAGCTGTTAAGTAAGTCATGTAATAATGAAAATGTGCCAAAAATCCAGTTTACGGATGTACTTGAAGTGCATTTTCATAAATTAAATCAACACGTTACAGTTCGACAAATTAGCTAAGGAAAATCATTTTCTCTAAGTTATCATAACACATTGACCTAGCGTAAGGTTAAAAAAAATAGTATAAATGTTAAGCTACATGACAGGATAAAGTCTATTTCGAGAGTTTAGCTAAACACGAAGTAATGAAACTTACAAAATCCTTGTCTTTCTCCCTCCTGAAGCTAAATTTTAACATTGCTGAAAGTTCTACGTTTTAGTAGATTAGTTGTTTCAACGGGTCTTATAGTCAAGCAGCAAGTTGTATCTCAAATGTAATTATCATTAACTTTAATAAAACTGAGAGCAGGCTAACTCTACATTCAACAGGCCGGCTCAAAATACGTTGTATCCAGACGCTTCTTCAATAGAATGCACTTCAAAACAAAAGTCATTATTATTGGCTGAAAGCAATGAGAGGAGCCAATCAGAGACGAGATATATTCACATAGCAACGACGTCCAACCCGTCGACGTCTTTGCCAATAGGGGGCATCATCGTTCTATAGCTGTCATCCAGACTCACTATAAATGCAGATATAGATGAAATTATAATTATTCTTAATGTTATTCTTGTTGTGCAGTATTGGTTACATTCTACCCATGTCAACCATTTTATTATCATCAGTTACAGAATCCAGTTAAACTTATCTACACTCAGTGTATTTTTCTCATTTCTACTCAAAATATCTCATTAAACTTACAATTAGACAATCACCTAAAGAGTCACTTTTAGTGAGATATAAAAACTTATTTTTAGACAATAGACCTTGAAAATCTTATTTCACGAAATTTAATTTTTTTTAAAGATAATTTTCACTTGTTCCATTGGACAATTTTTAAAATTAATAAATTTTTGCTTAATTCAAGCAAAAATATCTTGTATTAATTTCTTTTGTGAACTTGTTTTTAGAGGGGCATTTTTCCCACTCTATCAATGTCACTATACATTCTGACACTCTGTAAATGTTACTTTTTTTTTTTTTTAAATCAGCGAACAAAATTCAAGGTTGATAAACATGAGCATAAATAAACAGACCTATGCATTTGCTTTGTGAAGTGTTGTTTGCCTTTTAGTGACAGTAATCATCAGTTACATAAAGTAAGTTCTGCAACATCCACATGACCTGTCAAAATAGATTAAAAAAAAAAAACAATGAAAAGCGTTTGAACCACGGGATTCTGTTTTAAAGTTCACAGCCATGAGAAATGTTCAGAATTTTGATTCATGTTGAAAGCTCTTTCCTACATAGCCCACCAAAACACAAATGCACAAAGAAGGCAAAGTAGCCTATATAATAACAACACAGTTTGTTGAAAAGCACTCAGACATTACAAGCATCTGATGACATATGGTATGAGACTAGTGATGAAAGGATTGATGAATGAAACGTGTTTAAATCATGTGTTTCACTTCTGTTTCTATGATGGTGGATTAGGATATCATGTGAGTCCACTCCAGGCTCCCAACAGTTAAAAACACAGGAGTGTTGACTTGTGCTCACTGAAGGCCACGTCCAGCTTCATTCCAGTCATTCCCAACCTGCTTGGTAACTTCACCCTCCCACATACACAGAACCACAAAAAATGTACAATGAAAAGATCCAGGAAATTAGGTTTTTCCTCCCCTTTTATTGAGAATTCAGTTTACAGATATGACAATACCACAAAAGCATTCACACAACAGTTGCTATGCAGCACATAGATACAAAGTGCAGAAACAAGCAAAGGCTACCTGAAAGCTTTAACAACAGGTACCTTAACCGTCTGCATAAACACCCAGGGCATTTAGTTTCACTGTGAACTGTGAAAAGCATATGAAGATCTGTTAAGTTGACAACACCATCTGTGGGTACCTCCTGGAATAAGACAACGCTTGTCAGTATGAATCTAAATCTTACATTTTCCTTCATGATTTTGCATAAATGGCACTTAAGACACCACACAGGATAAACAGACATTAAAGAGTGTTACATCTTCTCAGTGTTTAAAAAACATTTATATTTTAAAATACCTTTACATAGACACAATGTACCAGTATATCAATTCACCAAAGGATTAAGCAAGGTTAGTAAAGTACATTCCTCCAGAAACCAACCAGGAAATCCAACGTGCAAAAATTCACAACTTGACCATTACAAACTACTTCAGAAATCTAAAACTTACAGGTACAAATACATATATATATATATTTTTGTGTTTTTTATTACATAAATAATTTGATTATCAAATGTGTATAATAATCTACTTTGTAGATAAAGACATGGTCCAACACTGTAAAGTGTCAGTAAAATGTGGGATGTGACTAGGATCTACACAGATAGAGACAAAAAAAAAAAAAAGAAACCCAACAGAGGGATTTGATCAGTCACTGTTGAGTGACCATCTGTCCAGGTGTTATGCAGGAATGTGATCAGTCTGCCCACATTCTTCCCTTCTGCAGACAAAATAACCTTTATCTACATTAAGATTCACATTATGAGAGGCACGCAGCTCATGCTCATCTTACAAATGGACATACTGCCATTCATTAATGAGAAAAGAGGGCCAGAAGTGGGTGAGTTCACTCAGAATGGTAATAGGACATCCTGGCATATCAGGGACACAGAGGCATTTTGGTCCGTGGCATAACTGGCGCATTAAGCAAACCTAAAATACCAATATTTCCATTTACGCTGTCCTATATGCATGGCACTATAATCCACAAAGGCTGTCTCAAAAAATAAAAGTGTGATGATAATAATACATAACCAAGGTACATAATAGATGATTTCATAGCAGCTTATAGTAAATTGCATTTATCAACCCTCCCGAGACTAAAAAACAAACGCACAGTACAATTTGTCTTCCCTCAATCACTGTTTAGCATACTGCGACAAGGTTAATTATATCTAGATATCTATTTAGAAAATATATGTATTGGAAACCCCCAAACTGATCAGTATCGACCGATTGTGATAATTAATGTGATAATGGCTGAATCCTTCACATATACTGTATGAAACTACACAGAGATCATGAGTACCATCTAACTGCACCGTGCACAGCTACTTCAGTCCACATTGGATCTTAGAAGGGACTGCTCAAGCCACAATAAAATCACACCCCTGCAGCCAAGTACAGCCCGACAGTGGGTGTGTTTGTACAAGTTTGTTTTTGTTCTTCAGTTAATCCGGAGTGTTTCTTCAAGAAAATGTACTGAGATGACAGTTTAGCTTAGGAGTCGGTCTCAGTGCTGTGTATATTATATGCAAACTGGAATGGTAACTGCTATGTTTTTCCCCACAGTGTTGTTGTACTGTGCTGTACTCATATTGGAAAGGTACAGAGAGTTACTGTATGATGGGCGTACAGTCCAGTTCACAGATACAAACCTGTGTTGGAAAGGCACCATAGGCACCTATATATAGTATGTGGCACAGCTAATTTACAAGGTAGCTGGATGAAATGTCATCATTGCAATGATAACATTAAAAGCTACATACCCTACTGTAGTCAAGTGGAATAAATCCCTGCATGGCACTGATACAGTAGCACAGCTGTAGCAGGTCCATTATGGGTACAGCACAGTACTAAGAGTGAACTTATCCCACAGTAGGTTGAATATGCTTTGTGCACATTGTTTACAGACAGTAAAAATCCTGCAGCTAGCTCAGTAGAGGGCACTGTCGTTGTTGTAAGAACTGGAGCTGGGGAAGGTGGGACAGGGTTTATTCCAGGGCAGAGCACCGGAGTGGTCAGCTGTGGGAAGGCTTAGCGTGCTGACACTCTTCAATTTGTTCTTCAGACCCCAGCTGAGGAAGGATGGTTTTTTGGTGACTTTGCGCACTTTAGGATTATTGTCATCATCATCATGTGCCAAGCAAATCATGGAGTAAGTCTTAGGTAGGTTCCCGCAGAAGGTGGCGCTCTTGGTAGGCTGAGGAGAGAAAGGGTGAAGGTGACATTTAGTGGAAAGAGGCAGGTGTGTTATTGTTTGTACATGTCACTGTGCAGAAGATGTACTGCCTACCATCAGCGAATGGGGTCAATGAGTTACCTTTACCATTTTAACTCAAATGCTAGTTTTTACTGTAAATAATAAACTGACGCATTCCTGAAATGTGCAAAGTACAGGTAGTGGACCAATAGAAGAAACACCTTCATACATGACTCCGGCAGCATAGATAAATCAACTCCTAATAACCTGTCTTTAAAAAACTACCTTTATTGTAGATGTAATTTGTTGGACTATATTTAGCTTTTTTTTGCTTCTGGATTATTTAAAAACCCCAAGAAATATTCAAAACCTGTTCTCATGGGAAACATTTTTGACCTAATTCCATGTCAGGTAACCCTATCTTGCAGGTGAAATTTGATATTCAGATAATGTTGCTCAGTCAAATAGCAGACAATTTCATCTGTCACTGTGTGTCAACCTAGAAAACCAGATTTGTGACTTTCCTCTTAGCTAAAAACAAGTGAAGGGGTCATGTCTTACCATGGGAGGATTGCTTTCCATCATGCTAACCACCTGGATGTCAATTCCCTCCTCATTCACATCCTTCAGCAGACGCATCACCTCACTCACACCCATCCATTTGCAGTCTGTGTCACCAACAGCAACAATGTAGTCACCCTCTTTTAGACCATCAGCCTGGAAAACACACAGATAAGCACAGGAGTTAGTGAATGGGGCCAACGATAAGTCCTGACACTGCAGCTGACCGAGTAAATATTTATAGCAGAAAGTTTGTTTGAATGGCAACAGTGTCAGGTTCATCTACTTTCCTAGAACGTCCTGCAGGTAGCTGGGCACAGAAAGGCAAACACTGAGGTTTGGCAATCCCACACATTGCCTTTTACAGCCAACAAAACACCTTGTAGTGTGTGTCTGCTGCAAGATTTCAACACTAGCTGTACCAGAGCACATATTAATTCATAGCTGTGGGAATTCTGCCTTATCAACACAGGCTCAGTATTTCTGCCTGATAAGTGGATGTATGTTCACCAGAGGCAGGTCAGCAACTCTGGAGAATCAGTCAGTTCTGAAATAAATCCTTGTAAATTAAGCATTAAAAGTTATAAGAGTTTGGCCTAGTTACACTTATGTAACATACTAATCTGCTTCTTCGTATAGCCTGCAGAGCCTAATAAGAGTCTGCTCTTTGTCAGCACCTCTTAATGAGCTGTCAGAGTAGAGAAGACTGTAAAGAGTAAATACTCTGTGATTCTTAATTAAATTAGTAGCCACAGCAGCTGTGGAGGGGTGGGTAGGAGTATCTCCGAGCGCTCTTTAATGCTGAATCTTGTTTAGATTTTATGAAAATAAGAACTTTATTTAATCCCATTTTTACTGCGGAGATAAGACTGAGTAATGTGAACTTATCAGATATCCAGCATGAAAACGGGTTAGAAACTTCAAGGCATCAGTTCTCAAATTACACACACAGCCGCTCCCTGCTAGGGATTAGCTCTGGAAGGACGGTTACTGCAAAGAATTCAAATCAAGCACCCTATGCACGGGGTTTTTTGTTAAAGTTTGACTAAAAGAAGTATTGAACTTTGCTCCTGGAATATTTTTGTGCCCTCACATGAAACCGTTTTTAGATTTTATCAGACAGAATGATGAAATCCACTGGTGACATATCAATGAAGGTGAGAGTTAATTGTGACCTCAAGTCTGTGATCATAGTTCACCCTCCTACAGCAAACAGACGTTAACATAAAAAACAGCCTGTGAGATTCTAGTATGTGGTTTTTCATTAAAATGGAAAAGTCAGACAAAAGAAATGTTGGCTAACTCACAGCAGCTGGGCAGAGGGGGTCCAGAGAAACCACTTGGACTGGTGTTTCTCCTTTTAGAGTGAAGCCAAGGTCTCTGTCCTCTGGGCAAAGTCGAATTGTCCGTGGGGCTGTCCATCTCTGTTTGGCTGAGAAGACCGCTAGAGGACCCTGAATAGACAGTGTGCGGACGATGAGGTTAATATGACTGAATGATTTGCAGAGTTTCACTGCCAGGGTTCGTACACATTTTTCAAGGTCAAATTCAAGCACTTTTCCAGCACTTTTAAGGGTCATTTTAAAATTTTCCAGCCCAGCACCTTATGACTGGGGCAAAATTTTCCACAGATTAAAATGACTAAATATTTTCTCTGTTCAAAGGTCATACTAGGAGATAGTGTTGGCATTACTATTGTACTTGTATGTGTTTAATTGTCTGCTGGAACAATTGTGCAACTATTTTAAAATGTAATGATGTAAAGTAAAATGACCCCAGGAAGAGTAGCCTACGCAAACTACTGCTGAGGCTAATGGGGATCATAATAAACATAAACATAAAATGCATATCTATAGGAATGGATATAGTCATTATTTTTTCAATGACGTATACTGTATTATTCTAAAAACATCTACAATTATGTTTCACAATAGCAAAATGTTTAGAAATTAAAGGAGAACACAAAGTTTTATCCACTTTAGCCACTTGGCGTTCTTCAGACACATTCGCACAGTGACAAAGATCAACATAAAAATATACCCGGAGTTGATCTGAAGTCACCAGCTAATTTTCTTTGTGGACATAAAGTTTTATTTTTCAAAATATATCACCTCTCTGCAAGTAGCTTTGGCTTGTCATCTAACCTGTCAGAGTTAATATTAAAAATAAATAGATCACGTAACAGAGTTATAATTCCAAGCACTTTCAAGCTCTTACACTAAAATGTAAGCATTTTTCAGACCTTGAAAACACAACATTAAAATTCAAATATTTTCAAGGATTTCAAGCACCTGTACAAACCCTGCACTGTGTTCCCTCCTAGTTTTGATGCAAGAAACCTGTTTGGTCACTCAGATAAAACTAACAAACCCTTCAAGTTGTCATATTCATGAAATCATCATTTGTTTTAGATCTGTATTCTTAGCAGACCAGTTATATTTCATTTTGACAAGACTCCATTCATTTGTGTTATCTTTAAGCAAAATGACAAATGTGAGAAACATTGTTAACATACCCTTCAGTACTGACATCTACTTCTATGGTGAATGCATAGAAGGGTTCTGGGATAAATAAAATCTATCTGCTAGTGTAAAAAAATGTAAAATTACCAAACACAAATAAATAAATATCGTATTTTGTCAGTTCAAGAGTTAAAGAAAAGCATTTTACTTCTAAATGACAGATAGGAATGTCTTTTACTTGTGTTAAAAACATACACGTTCCATTTAGGCTACTGATTCAGCTGCTATTTTGACTTAATACACAAGTTATCAGGTGGGAAAATCTCACAAAGCTAATCCTAACAATCAATTCTATGGCACACTAAGATGACCGGCGTCACGGCTGTTCCTTTAATCATCACCGCGAGGAATATACAAAGCAAATAGAGCTGCAGTCTTTGCATAGTCTCTGTTTTCCCTGCTGATCTAGAGAGATTACAGTTGTGTTGGTGAGACTGTTAGTGAAGTCAGACATAAAGAGATAGAAAGGATTTTACAACAGGGGACACAGTGGTACTTATCCACTGAGATCGACTACACCTGTTGTCAGGGAACTTTAGCTCTGACCTCTTAATCATTTGCTTGTAAAGCTAATTTACAGTATTTAAAAACAAACCATGACCTTCACATTGATCACCATGACAAAGGATAGTAATATGGCTTACCAATACCCCAAAAAAGTAACACTTTATATTAAGGTACACATACTGATTAATAAACTTTTAAAAATGTGCTTCTAGTGACAAACAAAAAACAAATAGTTAATTAATAAACAAATCTGAAACCCTTTTTCTGTGGGGTGGGACTTATAAAGATGTAGGACCCTATTAACACTTGTAATTTTTTTGTTACATAAGTCTTACACCTGCAATCAATAGGCCACCAAAAGGTCAAAGGTCACAGAAGGAAAATGGCCAAAATGTGGTCAAGTAGAAAAAGGCATTAATAAGTACTTTATGATAACTAATAAAGAGAAAATGTGCTACCAATGTGTAAACTCATGAATAGTAATACTTGTAAAAATTGTATGTGTACCTTAATATAAAGCATTCCAAAAATAAACATGAGCTGCAGAATTTATGTATAACCACATAATTTGTCAATTCAGATCTCCATGTTGACTTAAAGACTTCACCCATGACAGCAGCACTAAACTGTAAAAGCAATGCTTTTGTCAGACTGTTTGTCCAAAATAAACACCACTGGAACCCAAGTAGATTTAGAATTTAAGCCAGGACCAGGGTATGACCGTCCATGGTTAGTGTTAGTTTGGTATTTGTTGCTTTGGATGGAAGTCCAGGATGCTTTGGAAATGTGACAGGCCTTTGGATGGGCTGTTTGTTAAATACGCCAAAGCTTCCAGGAGGCTCACCCATGGTTGGTTATATTCAGAAATACCATGAAAAGGTAGTCTTTGAATAAGGAATCTTTATATCTTAAATTATAATTTCACCATTTGATGTAATTTTCTGAATAAACCAACCAATATGTACAGAAAAAAATAGCATTGTGAGTAGAAAATGATTAGTAACCCACATACCAGCCTCTGGAAAAAGTCGGTCACTTTCACCTTTGTGGTTGCAGGGACCTCCATCTCTGCTTTGTGCTCTGTCTTAGCTAAGAAAAAAAAAAAAAAACAGTTATACAACAATGTTTATTGTCCAACCACATTTCATCTGTCTCCTCATGAGTGGCAGTGTTAGTTGTATAAACATTACATCATCTGTACTTGGAAATAAATGGCACTTATCACATGTGATTGCAGCAGGTGTGGTTCAAAACACAGCAGCCTTGCGCAAACAGTTTCCTGAGATACAAACCTCTCAAATCAATACAAAGCACACTGGTCCTTCTTGGCATGAGTGCCCTTAGTCAAGTGTTTGTTGTGGTGACACTAAGGCGACTGAACAGTTTCTATGTCAGTGACGAAGAAGAATAGCTGTCACCTGAACAACACTGAATGGTAACCCAAATAAACTTTCTTAAACATACAAATACATATTCCTCAGCTGACATATTCATTTCAAGCTTTTTGTGTTTACATGGTCAAGATGTTTTTGTTCCTTGTGCGACTTATCTCAGTGAGACTCACAGATAATATCAGGGGCCTCCATGTAGTCGGTGAATTCATCTTCATTTTCATGTTCACTGTACTTGTGGAGAGAACGCTCATGACTAGCTTTTAGAATCTCCTCCAGGACATCCATCTGGCTATTGTGGCACAAACTGTAAATCCTTAGTGCCTCCTCATGACCCAAGATAGCCTTACGAATGTGTGCTTTACCTGGCGAAAAAAAAAAAAAAAGAGACCAAATGAGGATATGAGCAGAGAGAGTCAACACTGTTTTTCTCAGCCTTTGTGCTCACTCTTACCGATGCGGTCTCGTTCATCTTTTTTCTTAAGGATGTCCAGAGGAGAGCGTCCGTCGGGAATTCGATCATAGACCTGTGACAAGGTCTTCTCCTGCTGGTCCTCATCATCACTGGGACCCACTGGACACAAAAAAACAAAAACTATGTAACATCTATACACTGCTGTCAGTTTATGTTCTTTATTTATTGAATAAGCTAACCAAAACACATATCTCTAACAGCACCTGCCTACTGCGGCTCCTGATTTCTCAATTAAGAATCACAAATTCTGGAAACTCCATCTAACCAACATGCTTAATGGACAGACTGAAAGCATTTATTTAGCAGTGTTTGTGATTAATGTGTTTACTACAGCAGCCTCCAGTCCTGCCCCCGGTCTTTGGATCCTCTTTACAGTCCTGTGGTTAATTGCTCTATTCTCCTAAATGACACAGGAATCTGTTAATGAGGTGCCAAACCCAAAGTTGCTTCGCTCCACTGTTCCTCTATTCAACTCTGTCCCATTCACATCACTGAATAAACCTCTGCCCATCCACTCTACAGTTCAGTATAATCTCCTCTTTGTGATGTAATTTTGCTTTAAGTTTAATTTCTCCTACATTTACAAATACAACAAAATAAAAAAAATAATAAAAATAAAAAAAACTTCAGCATAAACTGAAATTATAGCATAGAAACCATTTTAAAGGTTGACTAAGCCATTTCTAACTGTTGATATTTATATATTGACCCAAACTAACTGGAACTAACTAGTATTATATGGCTCAATACAAACTAAATTTCTTCTCTATCCCGAACTAAAAGGACCTTGTGTTATGTAATTGTTATTGGAATGAGTATGTGGTTTACATGTTGGTCATCTTTTTGTTTTGAATGACAATAGTGTTATATAAGGCTATATGGGCTGGGCACACATGTGTATGACACTTAAATGAAATATTAATTCCTTCATTCTTTGCATTTACAGAGCCAGGGCGGTGTATGAACATCTGATGTTTTAATATATGCACCTAGCAGATTATGTGGAGATACTGAATTTGACAAAAAGTGTATTGGATTAGAATGCCTTTAAGTATAAAAGTAAAGATGACTTCCTTTAATTTAAAAAAATGGTTTATCTTTTGAAATAATTTGGTATTGGATATCATTGGGTATTATTGCGATTATGTAATTATGAGAATGTATTACGATGCTGTAAAATAGGAAATTAGCAGTATCACTAGTCAACGGGGGATTAGAGTTTTGTTCTCTCACATAACATCCCTGCCTTTGTCTCCTAGCGAAGCTCTGGGACTCTCACTTTCACTCTGGGCTACTTCATTATGTAGATAGTCTTAAGAGTCTGCATAACTTTAATCCCCCAGCAGACTATGGTACTTCTACCCAATTTCACTCGCTCCTGCCGTCTTATTTTCCCTTCCCCTTAAACTCTACTGCTGTCTTATTTCTGTATATCTGTGCCGTTGAGTAGAGTTCCTGGAAACATAGTCACTTTTACCACGATGTGTATCCGTGCAAGTGAGTGTGTCCGTCCTTAAATAGCTGTTATGTAATAACATTGTGGCCTGGCTGTGGCTCAGTCCAGCCCTCTGACATGACCAACCCAATGGCCCAAACAGCACTTTAAGAAAGAGATCAGGTTCCAGTCTGTGTTCAAAACTAAAGAGCTATAGAAGAAGAAGTTTGGCTCAAACTTAAAATAACAGTTACTGTAAATTAACACTTCTCCACCAGCTCTCTGAACAAAGGCAGGGTGGAGTTTATTCAACACTACAGTGGGTAAAATTATCCATATTTAGTGGTTTACAACAGCGTACAATAGAGAAGAAAATCTATACTTTGTCTCAGTTTATGGAGAATTCATCTGCCCCTGGTTTACTCAGGCCTCTTTAAGCTCTAGCATAATATTTGGCGTTCAAACACACAGTAAATCTGCCTTTTCCAAACTTAGGGTGAAGACCCAAATAAGGTGCTCACCAATTAGCAGCGTAAAATATTATATAATGCAAAGACAAGGGTGTCTTTTTGTTCTTGTGAATCTGAGTCTGAAAACATGATTACTCTCTCTACCAGAGGTAACATTCAGTCCAAGTGTGAGATTCCCTCACTCTCAACCCCATGCATGATGTCAAAACAAAGGTTTGTAAATATTAGCTTTACCAACACCATTTGGGCTGGAGGGAAGAGGCAGCAGGGTTTTACAAATATCTCCAAACACCACTTTCACAATGTCAGAATAAATCACAAGATTTTTTTTGCTAGACAGTGTGTTGACAGTTTGAAGTATGTAAGAAATATGTTTCCTTGTGTATGTTCACTTTTGAAGGCAAACAGTTCAACACAAATAATAATATCTAGTTAAGTAAATGTTACTTGTCAGTGATTACCGACGTAACCTCACTAGGCATGAATGCCATTCTAATATTCCGTTTTGAGGTAAAGAAGCTGTCCAAATGTAAATGTTATTCATCACCTTTTTTGGGTCTCTAACTGACTGGAAAACCATAAACTATATTAACGTGCCCATGATATGCTGCACAGTTGTCTCTTTGAAATGGAGTCTGTGTAAATAGCGTTTCTTACACTGATGGTCCAGCAGTGCAGAGGCTACAAAGAAGTGAGCCATGGAGCGGTAGTGGTTGGTTTTGATCTGCGCCACAGTGGACCATAACAACGGGACATTATCTTTGATGGGTGTCTGGATCATGGACTGGTGGACTTGATCATAGATGTCTGAGACCTGGCAGGAAAAGAAGGATAGTGTTACTGAGAGGACATTAAAAGCACTGATCTCTCTGGGCTGACATTATTACTTTACACTTCAAGTACATCCCACTCCATCCACAATTAAAGCTACAGACACTGAAGATGTTTTTTTTTTAAATGCAGTTTACTTCACCTTTGCAGCCTCCTGGGCCATTTTGAGCAGAGAGTAGAACTGGTTTCGGATCCCAGGCAGGGCAGTCTTCTCAAATAAGCACTCCTGAGCCTGAGCAAGCATCATCCGAATCAGCATACTAAGCATGGCTGGACTCATGTCATAGCTGGGGGTGTGGGTGAATGTCTCCTTCAGATGGTTCAGGGTACCTGAGGACAAAGTGTCAGCACAGGTTAAAACTAAGTAAACTTTTACATTCACATTTACTGCGTCACTTTATTGACTATTTGATTCAAACTATACAATCTGTTAGTTCTAGATATTGTTACTATGCAATTCACAGAATCAAAGAGACAACAGAAATAAAATGGTTTTTTTTCTTGATTATTGATGTTATATTTAATTATTGATTTCTTCAGTAAGTATCCATATAACTCAGTGAATAATGGAATGACAGCAAACCAGTCAATATTGCCAAAACATTTCCACTTTCACATTCGCTGAGCATAAACTCAAAAGTCCTTTCCTTAAACTCAAAATTTAACATAAGCAGAATCTGGGGTTGAGAGACGCATTAGACACATAGTGGTACATACAGACACAGAGCATTTAGATACAGACAGTGTACAACAAAAAAGAGAAAAGCTCACTGCTAGCAGCGAGGCCAACATCTGTGTGCTTCTTTAAAATTAAGTCAAAATCTAAACCTTGTTAAATAGATTTTTCATGTTAGATGGGATCACTACAACCATCTGCATTCCAACTGAGAATGCCTCCCCTCTAGTTTACAGATTAAAAACCTGGCAGCAGAATGTTGTAGACAACTTAATAACAGAGCACAGTCTACATCTAAGGTTCTGCCTTTGGAGGATGACTCCTCCCATCTTCGAAACCTCTTAGTGCCCCTGGCTAAAGGGACGTCCGGTGGCCAAAAATCTTCCTTGTTCCTCTCAGCTACAGCTTGCATCCCTGCCTATCATCTTAGTTTATTACTGACTCTATACTCAAGCAAATGTTTCTCCTAAGAGCGTAATTGTTTTATTTCATACAACCCCCAATTATAGTCATCAAAGTGACATAAGCAAGGCCTGGCAAGTTCAGAGCAGTAATTATACTGCAATAGTCCAAGTCATAATTCCATCGAGACTTGTCTGAGCTTTGTTAAACCCCAGAGGGTTGGGAAACCAGTTTGCATGACTGGTGCTTCAGTGGAACGCAGCCACATGGCAAGGACCCAAAGGAGTATCAACTGCATTAATTATTCATCATGTAGCAAAAGTCAGAGGGTGGTGGATGGCACATACTTGAAAAGTACGACTGTGCTTGGACTGGTTGTCCTGTTCTGAGCAGTGTGTGCATTTTTAATGTTGAGGTCATTGGGAGATGCCTACAAGAGGGTTTGATTAAGATCTGGATAAACCACTGGGCAGGTCTGTTTCAAGGTTGTATTTACAAACACATCAACCCAAGTAACACAGACAGTTTCTTCTGTCGTGTTAATTATTGTGCATCTTTTACCTGATTTGCTCAGGTCTAACACACAGAATAGTATTTTTAATTGATATCTCTCCACATTAGTGTCTTTTGTTGTTTGATGAAATTTAAAGAATCTTTTAAACTCTAAACAATGACTTCCTTCTACATACCTGCAGCTTTCTGGAAGGCTGAGATGGCCTCTTCCAGACCAACGATGGTCTGCCGGTCACAACGAGTACCGATCTGAGAGTAGAGGGCGCCCATGTTGAAGAGGATACTGGCCTTCTCCAGCGACAGGTTCTGTTGGCACACCGGCACTCCAGTGAAAGAATCGTACCTACAGGAAAGCAATGGTGACCAACATTTATATTTATGAATATAAAATACCATCTATATGAATTTTCTTTTTGCTTCATCTTTTCCATTCACAGTTTTTTAAGGTTTAAGTCTTTCTTTATACTGCATCTGTATAAGTTTCATACTCTGGTATTAATAAAGTGTTGCTTCTTCTCTCACCATCTCAAACCTAGTGTCTCCCTTCAGCGTATGAGAGGACCTTATAATAGGTATGTCTCACCAAAGAACTGAAAAATCATCTGTTATCTTTTGGTAATAAGGCACTAGTTGACTATAGAATTTACAGAGTTCACCCAGCTGTCTGCTACCTGTTCTTTTCATGCTACCTCACAAAAAGGTTAGGCTATTAAACATGGTTTATTATTACTGTCAGTGTTCTTAACTTGAAGTGAATGGAAATTTTCTGATGGAAATAATGTGTGTACCAGGTGAAGAAGATGCCTGTCTGGCGGGTTGGGGAGAAGAATCGACTCTCTATTAATGGAAGGTGGCTGAAATATTTTGCCAGCAGCTCCACCCCGGCCTCGTTTCGGCTTGGAGTTCTGCATGCCTAAGATATGAAAGGAAAGACATCTGATACAGACTGCAATAACAGATAGCATCTGGCAGTGAAAGATATCTAGCAATGTGGAGAGTTCTGCTTTATGTCCTGAGTCTGTGAGCTATCCTTCTCTGAAGAACTGTGTCACTCCCCAAAACACAAAGGATGTACAGGCTGCAAACCACTTTGAAAAACTCATCAATAGGATGTCCTTTTGCAACAATAACCCAGCTACTGGGGAACATGCACAGGCAGCATTATCATTGCTTTGTTACAATATGGCATCAATGAAAACTGTGGATTAGAAAGACAAACCAGGAAATTGATTCTGGAAACACATGCTACTTCTAAAATTCCCTCTGGACATGTGGCAGAGATCTCAGACACACATTTCCTCTAAATAATAAACTGTCTAAACAGGCTGTGTGGGTTTCTAAACACACAAGTCAAATCAAAACTAATGTCTGTCTGTTTGGCTTCTAAAAAGTCCCATAGGTATTTATATATTTTAACCCCTTTTCACCAGGTTCCAAGGAAATTGTATTATTAGCAACTTCTTTACTTTACTGTTTCTGCAAAACAACATTTTTACATTTGGAAAACTGAGCAAAAAGGAGCTATAGGTTTTAGGACTGACTTTTGCAACCAGTTATTTTTTAATTTGCAGACTTTTTCATGTTCATTCACTCTTAACCTATATCTTGATGTGAAATTGAACATGTAGGATTTATGGTTTTACCTTGTTCTTTATGTTAGATTTTACCATTTTAGTATCTTTACTGCTGCACTGCTGTTCATGTCCCAAATGACAGTAATCTAAAAATCAAACCAAAACTGTCCAATTAAATTCTACATTACCTGTCGCAGATCCATCAGGTCTGAAATCTCATCTTCAAAATTGCTCCCATCTTCACTGTAGTGCTCCAAGATTAAATCCTGTTACAAACAAACACAGTTGAGCATCATTTAAAACTGTATATTTTTTGCCCGCTGCAAGTGAGTTTTCTGCAGTCTAAACCTTTAGCCTATACTTCTCAAGTGTCCTCAGAACAAGTTCACTTTTCCTTATCGTTTCCACACTGTCACAGAAGCCCAGTCCAACTCTGCCGTGCCAACTAGGCCGGCGAGTTACAGCTAGCCAGATGTAAGAGACACCTGTTCATTAGGACTAACTACAGTGCGATTACAGCCAATAAGTAGGTCGGCAATAATCTGACACGATGATCATCAAGTCACGTCTATGATGCATACCAGCGACCCAGAACAGGATGCAAAACACACCATAAATATGACACTGAAATATTTATGAACCTCCCAGAGACAGAGCATAGCGAAAGGTTATCGTAAGTCTTCTGGTCTTAATAATGGCCTGTGTTTGCTTTAATTAGTGGGTCAAATGTCTTATTAGTGTCTATTGTTTGTGAATGAAATCAAGAACACTTAGAATTTACTGGTCACTAAATCCAACTATTAAGCTTACTGCCAATGTAAGTCCTACTTGATCCATTCAAATCAGCCAAGGCTGTACCCCACACTATCTGAGTATTTCTCACTTGCAGTTACTGTAACAATATTATTCCTCCTTCTCCTCTTGCAGTTCTGCTTAATGGGTTGCATGTGAGCATCAGCAATGACCACTTCGGACCTCAGTTAAATCTTCACTGCTGCTCTGAGAATATGGCTTGTAAACTGCTGCTTGAACTTATAAATTAATTTGATTCCAAAATGTGGGTATTGTTTGTTTTATACCTTGAATGGAGTAGTGAAGTCCATGTCTTTTGTCTCCTTCAGACCAAGAGCTATCAGGGGGATGTTGGCTGTTTCACTGTTCACAAAACACAGAGACACAAAACACATGCGTTATCCTCATGTAATGTTAATATAAAAATACAATTTATCTAATTTGTAAAACCTGTTTATTACGTGATTCTGCCATTACAAAAGGAGGGAATGTACCAGTTATCCAATTAACAATAATTACCAAAGACAAATGTAAGCAAATCCAAGAAAAGCAAGTAAAACACTATAAATATCCATCATAATTTCAATGACGCATTAAAATGATATCAGTGAAGGAGGGTTCAAGGAGTGGTACATCATACAAGAGAAACTCCCTGTAACCACAGACCAAGCCCTTGGAACAGTTATCTTTAATTTAATCACTAGCATAGCTACATACAGGGGGAGTTTGGATTAGACAGATGGTGCTACAGAAGTTAGGATTAGAAGGTGAATGGGGCCCATGTCTCGTTGTAATGCAAAGCTGCACAACTCTCTGCTTATTAACCTGCCCGGAGTTGCACTGTTTCTTTTTAAGAGCTTCAGTCAGAGCAGTTTTTTTTCACCTTCTGCCATTTTAATCAACCAAACAGGAAACATAAGCTGCAGTTAAACAGCAGGTAGATCCTCCCCTCCGGTGTGAGCTGTAGCTGTAATGTTTTGAAGCTTTTTGTGGTTGTGAAAAGCCTGGAGGTCCTCGCCGCCGGCAGATGGAAAGCAGGTTTAACTTGTTGCCAGAGCTGAGGGAATATAACCTGACAGATACCTGCTGCTGATTACAAAGCGTCTATAAAACCCCTACTCCTTTAGAAAGCAGGAGAATGAGGTGTTATAAGTGAATAAAGTGCCTTTTGATGTGATGTGTATGGCAGTGATAGTAGCAAAAACAATTAAATATACCAGCTATGTCTCTGCTAACTCAAATCAGTTGTATTGAGAGTACCGAACAGGACGTCAAAAGCACAGAAAACTCCTAAAACATATTCATGACTCAGTGATAAGGTGGCATTCCTCTGGCGCACTGGTTCTGTGAATCACAGAAAACCTCATTCATCAGCAACACTGACAGAGCAAGATAGAGGAGCGTAATCCATTAGGACTTGTAGATGAGATCACTGGTCTTTTCTGTGGCTCAACAGGAGGAGGGGCTTGGGGGATGAGGATATCTGTTCTGCTGGGAATCTGAAATGTTAAAAGCCTCTCAGCAGCTCACTCCCCCTCTGCGCACACACACACATACACCTTCACAATCCAACTTAATGTGCCAGTGTGTGAGACATGGACCAGACACAGCTACCGCCAGCCGAGATCTGGGTAAAGCCTCTACTAACCACCAAAACCATGCACAATCAGGTCTGGTCAGATTCTAAAAAAAAACCCCAAGTGCTCATGTAATCCTGAGACAAGGTACCTTTTCCATCAAAACTGGAATTTATTATGAGTACACGTCAGAGAAATCAACCCTTGGCTGTTCTTTCACTAGTCAGCTAAAACTACAGCTCGTAAAGAATCCAGTACTAGAAATTTTCCTGATGTTTGCTTCTATTTTTTTTTTTTTTACAGTCACCAACATGTTATTTTTCAGGGCTGTTACTGATACTGTTACTTTGAATCACTGTACAGTCATTAAATCTTGATAAGTTTAGAAAAAAAAGCTTTGAAGGTAACTGTCAAATCTAACAATTTAATGTTTATTTAATAACAATACTTATAGTCAGCTTTCCTATTGAATCCAGTGTTCGTGCTTTATTTTATTTAACTGCAATTTGCAGTTGATTATTTGCCTACTTATTTTATTTTGTTTTTAGAGAAGCTTTCCAACATCTGGCCATGAAAAAGAGAAGAATATTAGCCTCGTTGGCTCATTTTCAATTCTCTATGTGTTTGTTGCTAATTAGCATTATTTATTTACCTGTCAAATATATCAATAAATGAAATAAAACATTCTCATACATACAGCAAACTCTGAATATGTAAAATAAAAATGTTTTATTAAAAAGTACAATAAATCAGTTTTCAGCAGTCACAGAAGCTAAATATCTACTGATTTTGAAATATTATTGAGGATAGCAGAGTGCAAATTATTTTCCACTTCATCACAATGCAAAATACTGACTATGGAGCTTTTTTCTTTGTACCTGTTTTCACTTGTCATCACTTCAGCTGTGATGATTCAGGAAGATTTTCAGGAAGTCCATTTTTTTGCCCAGGCAGGGAACATTTTACACAAGAACTGAACAAACCCATAATGACAGTGCAAGTAAGATAACTGCTACTGTGACACACTCTGAAGTGTCTTTTTTTGTGCAGAACAGAGTAGAAATAAAGTGGATGTGAATTATTGTTAAGGTGTTCTCATAGTTGATAAGACACAGTGTTTTGCTGAAGTCACTGATATTCTATATATATAAATAAATATACACGTGTAACCTTCTGCAAACAAACATGTAAGCTTTCTGTTATGCATTACCTCATGCCGAAACTAGCTGAATCTGGTGTAAAGGGATAAATAACCTCAAAGAGATGCTATTCAGAGGACAGTAACCCTGTGGGAAAAACCTAGAAAGGAAAGGAGTTTTTTGTTTCCGTACTTAAGGCTGAGCTTGTATTTCAGGTTGAGAGGAGGAGGCTAACCCTCCATTGTGGCTGCACAGCGTCATCTCACTGTGAAAGCCACTCATAAATGATGAGAGAAGGGTTTCTCATCATATCTTATGTTCCTATGTATTGTGCCCTCTCTGCCTGTGTATGGCCTTTTGAGGACGTGGTTGTGTGTATATGACAATGTGAACAGTGCACGTGTTAAGCTTTACTGTTAAAACAGACACAAGGTGGAGTACAGGTGACAATTGTTTCATAGTGTGTCTATTGTCCATTGTGGATCAAGCAGGGAGCAGGTGTTTTTCTAAGAGCCTGTCAGGAACACTGGTGAGAGGCTGAATGTTCCCACAGTTTTGTTTGTCTGATCCCATGTGACTCAGGCTCAGGCCTTGAGACAGCAAAAAAAAAAAAAAAAAAAAACACTGTTAATGGATTTAGAGGGTATCAGTGCAAAGCAAAGTTTATTTGTTAACCCTATAACCAGAGCATTAAAACAATAGAGACATATTAAAAGAAAGTGAGACAATTTTACATAATAAGCGATGCAATCCTGAGGTTCTTCTACAAAGAAAAGAACTGTCAATCACTGCACTGCATCCAGTAGATCTCATACACCCACACCCTACTGTATATACAATACTGATTTTTCTTTACCTATGCAATGTTTTCTTTACAATTATTACAACTATTATAGAATATATGTCACTTTGTAAGATGCAAAAGTTGCTGTTTCATACTGTGTCCTTTTATGTTTTCTGCACTTATTTATTATTGCTGTTTATGCAAAGTGCTACTTTAAATGTTATATATATACATACATATATATACTTTTTACATTTCTTTATTTCTTTTACTCTATGCTGATGTAATAGTACAAAATTTCCATAATTTTTTTTCTAATTTCTACATTTCTATATATTACTTTCTATTTCTAAACACAAATCTAGAAATATTTTCTTATTTTCATTTATTTTTCTTAGTTTAAAGGGAAATTCAATTTGACAAAAGATACAATTCAAAAATCTAATAAAGTATACGTTCTATAAGAGCAATATCAACAAAAACAGCACTTGAAACACTGTCAGCATGCATTATTCATAAAAAAACAAATGCAAAAATTGTAAATATAAAGCACTAGATAGCATTACATAATGCTGTCCGCTTCTACTTAAAGAGAAAAATATCTCTCAGTGAAGCACTAATTTAATCTAAATCAAAAATCTATATTATTAAATGGAAATGTACTTATTTTTATTTCTTTTCTTTTTTTTACTTGAATCAAAATAAACAAAAAAACCCAATTCTAATTTAGATACAAGACATGTAAACAGCATATTCAATTTGGACATTATTAATATGTACTGAAAATATTCTGTTTTTATGACAGCACATTGAAAATATGTGTCTTTGTTGGTGTTTGTGGTTTGTGATATCTTTACAAATAGTCTCTGTAGTTTCATTTTACAATTTTACTGTTGCTTGTTACTTACATTTTATTATTGCTGTACTTAGTTCATTTTATGCGAATATTATGTTTAATAACTGATGTTCATGTTATTTCATGTGCCTGTGACCCATGACCTGACTGTATAAATAAAGTTTGACTGATTGACTGAAGGAATGAAGGCTGTGTTTGCATAGTCAAACACAGTAGAAAAGAGAAAAAAATACTACTTATTATTCACAGCTACATGTAAACAGGAACATACATTTCCATAAAAAAGTAAATAGCTTTTCTTTTAGAGACTGGGAGTAAAATCTGGAATATGTGGTGTTCCTAAATGTATTCAGCCTGCATTTGTGTTACTTGTGTTTATTTTTGCCAAACGCCTTTGGCTTAGAACAATATTAGCTAAATCATAGAGAGTAGAAAATAAATAAAGGAAAATATTTCCCTCCCCAGATTCCTGAAGGAGAAAGTTGTCTTGTTACAGACGAACGCCGGGATTCCTGTCTGCTGTCCTGCTGTAATGATTTATTAAACCAGGTTAAATCCTCTTGACCTTTACTGCACTGAGACTGGGGGCAAAACAGATTAATCTGGCCTGTTTGTGGTGCCAATGAAAGTTTTCTGTTTTATAACATCATAAGCAGATTAATGCCATAGTTTCAAGGGGAAACCAGAAAACTAGGTATGTAGTTCATTAAAAATAGGGTTTTTAGAGCAGGCTTACAACAGTAGCTACCATGACAAATTTTTGTCAATGACCTCTCTGAACCGTTGCCATGGTCACCGCTTTACAAGAACCTATCCCCACCAATCCTGCACGATCTACCCACTTCTCTCATCACTTTATTCTTCTGTTGTGATTGGTTGTCATTGGTAACGCAGCCTCTTCAGATGTGTGCAAGCGCTTCTTGGTTGTGATTCCCGTTGAATCTTATGTGCAGCTCTGGAAAAAAATTAAGAGACCACTCCACTGTTTTCCAGACCTGAACCCCATTGTAAATCACTGGAATGTGATCAACAGGAAGATGGATGGTCACAAACCAGCAAACAAAGCTGAGCTGGTTAGATTTTTGCACCAAGAGAGTGTGACGGTCAAGTGAAAGACAGTGGAGGTCGTGAAAGCTGAGAATAATGATCCATACACTGCATGGACTTCAGAATGTCTAAATGCTCTGAAAGGCTCATTTTTTATGTCGAATCGGAGAGAAATGTTGTCAATACCTACAAGAAACCCAAAACACAATAACAAACCTATGAACAGGAAAACAAGTGGTCAGTGCCTCCTTTTCCAGATGCACTATATCATAGACTGGTCTAATTATAGATGTTTTCCTCTCGGTGAGCCATGCGGATATGAAGTGCATGCTTGCATTTATAGCAGAGCACAGTGTTTGTGCGTGTCCCATGGTTTATGGAGGTTTGAAGTGTTCTTAACATGAAGGACCACCTGGAGGTAGGACACACTTGAATCCAAGGGTGTCTGAATCATTGAGGTTTGCACGAATGCACGCAAAGATGCATCGCCAGACTTTTGTTGTAAAATGAAAGAAGACCTTTATCGCCGAAAGCTTTTTGTCTGCCAGTATTGTCAGGAAATTAACTGCACAGATTCCAATTTTTCTGTCAACACTCACACAAGTCTCTGCACCATGTTATTATCTTCAAGTCTTTTGTTTCTTCAGCTCTCTTGACATGCGACTGAAGCATCGCGTGTATCTCCTTGACATATACATATATATATATATATATATACACCTATATATGTTATTTTCATACACACCCTATAAACTTGGCTTGTGATTAAAGGAAGAATACACTAGTGCCTATCACTGTCACACACACACCCACGCACACCCTTTCATCAGACAGTGCTGTGAGAGGCCGTGCATACAAATTCAGCCCTTGGTTTCCTTGTTCCTCTTATTCATTGTGTCCTAAAAACCAGCTGGTCCAGTCCAACAACAACAAATGTCTTGTGTCTGTGTTTCTCTATACGTGCTTCTCTCCGACACTTCCATTCTCTGCTCCTGTGTCACTGCATGTCTTTACACCCAAAGGGCAAAGGGTATGGGATGACTTCACCTCAGCCTACCAGAGTTATCAGTCTCTTCTTGGATGCCAGTGTGCTATGTTTGTCTGTGTTTTTCTACTTTTATGTCACTGGCAATCTGAGTTTTTAATCAAAAATAGAACAAATATCAGATTTTAGGACAACTTTGTCTTTTTCAGCCCAGTTGTGAATGATGCAGGAAGTTTTAACCTACTTTGTCTAAAAATGAACCTTTAGTTTAGAGTAACATCTAAGCCTTTTCATTTAGATTTTCATTTGCCAACAGATGAATTGCCAAAGCCGCAATGTTCTTTAATGCTGAAGCCAATTGTTATATAACAAAACAAAAGTGGCAAGCTCACAACACGCAATCTCAACTTTCATCTCATATGTAAGTTGTAATACTAAAAGCAAAAGTAATTTTATTTCATTTCACTCACTGGGTGTTTTGGTAGACCTCCACTGAGCTGTTCAGTCCTTCCAGCTGTCCCATCAGCAGCTGCAGGTTGGAGTTGACGTAACTGAGCTCCAACAGCACCATGTCTTTAACTTTGTTGTTGGATGTTGCTCTGCACATAGAATAGTTCACAGATAGAAAGAATGCAGAAAAGGAAGAAAGAAAGAAACAGAAGGGAGACAGACACATCAAAAAAGGTTAACATAAGGAGAGAAGACAAAAAATAATAATATCAGCCTGTAATTATCCACTCTGCAAACCAAACGCTCCTGCAGCTGATTATTAAAACATGCGTGTCTCCTCTGGTGTTCTGGACCGCAGACCTGCGTCACTGTGTCCCGATGGGCACCACGATCTGTGAATCACTACCCCCATTTACAGTACACACTCATTCCAATGGTAGAAAATAATCCACGGACACGTGATATGATTACACTCAGACAACGTCCACTTTGCCCTATATTATTTTTGGGCTTGTTTACATGTTTGGAACATCTACAAACCATTACTTTCACTGTCATTCAATCTGCTGATTATTTTCTCATTTTTATCTCTTGATTGCATCTTTGACCAGAAAATACCAGAAAATGGTGAAAAATATCAGTGCTTCCCAAAGCCAGGGATGAAATGGGTTTTACTTGTCCACAAACCACAAAGATATTGAGTTAAGGGTCACAGAGGACGAATAAAGCAGAACACATTACTATTTAAGCACCTGAGTTTGTTTTTTTCTTTGAATGCTAGTTCGAAAAATGAATTAATTGTCAAAATACTTGAAATAGTGTACATTTAATAGCTGACAACTAATCTTGTTGTCTCCAATGTTTAAGGAACAACACATAGAGGTCAGGACCCTCTGAAACACAAAGATAAGGCTGTAACGATGCCTCTGTCCATGACAGTGTGTGTGTGTGTTAACCCAAACACCTGTTAGACCGTTTGTTAAGGATAATTCATGACTCATTGTTAGCTTATTGTTGTCACTATGTTCTTATCTCAGCTTTGCACATTTACTGTCATCCTTGAACTAACAGAAACCGACACCTGCATACGCCCGGATAAAACCTGTCAATGTAGGGATGCTTCAGTGCTGTCAGTCAGCATCTGAATGTCAGCTGCTCTGCTTCTCTACCCTGTAATTACAGAGGAAGTGATATTTAACAAGAAAACTGATACAGTGAGGCAGTCCTGGCAGGAGTTCCACATATATTCCATATATAGTAGTTTAGGCAAAGGTAAAAATGGGACGAAATAGGATTTTATGAAAATAACAATACACTGCATATGTTTTTGAGAATCCAAAATTCATTAATAACATGGAAAGGTGGAGGTGGACAGTTCATTCAGTGTCATAATCTATCTACAGCCTACTTTATTTGCTCCTCTGTTTCTGTTGTCTGAAATTCTCACGCCCCCCCCCCACCCCACACACACAAATTAAAAATACATTTTACTCATTATTTTGTTGTAGTATTCCAATAACTTCAATAGTGATGCATTTTATATTATGATAAACAGCCCTAAGAGCTATAGTAATAAACTTTAACATAGACTCTGATGACAATTTATTGCAAAAAAAAAAAAAAAAAAAGAGTCTTGCACCAGGAAATATACTGTACATTAACAAAAAGCTTAATTTAAAAAAATAATGATATAATTTAATATTTACAACCTTGCAGAAATAACTGGAGTCACGATTCAACTACTCTGATCTTTTGAATGGGTACACTGAGGTCTTGACACATGTTCTTACAGCCATATTATTTCCTTGTAAGACTGACCACAGTGCGTTACCACATTACTGACTGCAGTGCTTCTCTCCATACAACACACAGAGGAACATAACGCCAATGCCATTAAGCATTCACACCACACCAGCAGTTCCTTTTGGCCTGCTGAAGGATTACCGAATAGGTTTTGGTCTGGGGAAACCATCAGAGTGGAGGTGGTGGACGTGCTGTGGTTTGGTCTGAACAGTTGCCATGTTGTGAGCCTTGAAGCTGTTATTAATATCTAATTTAATATCCAATACTATCCAAAAGAGTATGGGAATCACTGTAAAGCAGGAAGTGTGGTTATAGTAAAGTATTCCATATCCTCTTGGAAAGGTTGTTTTTCATATTTTTTGGCTTGTGGATGTTTTGTCTTGTTTTGTTTTTTTCCTGAGGCCTCTGATTGAAGTACTTTCTACTTTTCCCAATGTCTTTTTTTATTCACCATGTATACAGGTGATAGGAAAATTTGAGAAGAGAAGAGAAGAGAAGAGAAGAGAAGAGAAGAGAAGAGAAGAGAAGAGAAGAGAAGAGAAACTGGTCCAACCAGCCTGGCTTCTGATGGTTGCTGATAGTGTTTGGTATGCAAAACAAGAGACAAGGGAAAAAAAACATAGCAGGGAATAACACTTCCAAATTTCAAAACCTTTTCTGCACCATAGTGACTATTCAATATGATCAAAAACCAAAACAAAAATAAAAGTAAAAATCATTGTACATTATCCTGTGCTTTAGTACAACATGTATACATTCTGAAATTCAATACCAACCCTGCAGAACAAAACAAGTGTGCAGATGGAAGCTCACAGGTGAAACTAGAATTCAGACTGCGTTTGATTTAAGGGCTTAAAATAAATCTGAGAGCATACCTGAAGCTCAAAAATGCATACAGGCTGTCTGTTCTGCAGCCGGGTTGGCAAAGACACACACATACAGAGTCCATCTGTCCATGCCCTTAGCTGTGCAGACTATGTGAAGTACTGAAGGAATGTGGAGGCTTCTGAGGCTGACAGTGAGCTTAGATGAGCCTAACACACACACACACACACACACACACAAAAACAAGCTATCCTCCTTAAACTAATCTCAACACAAAGGAACAGAGAGACGATCACTGTGGGAGAAGCTGAGGCTGCAATCATTGGGAGAAAATGTGCCATGTGGTATCCTTTTGTTGCTCTTTACAGGAAGCTCCAGCTTCAGTGGCCAAAGACAGAATGGGACACTTTGTTTCAGATGGCGGACATTTCCCTTAACACCAGGCACAATGTTGCACAAGCATGCCAACAGATGATATCAGATCTACACACATTTTTTTCCCCCTCCAAAACTCTAAACTAAACCCTGAAAAAAGTATTAGACCATCAAAAGTCATCAAGAATAATGGATATACAATGAAGTACTAACTTCTGTGTGTATCATGTGACTAAAACAGACAGAAAAGAAAACATGGAATGTCTAAAAGCACTATTTTTGTCAGTACAATGTCATAGATATTCATGCAAGAACGGAACTGATTTTCATTATTATCAAGAAAACATGGAAAGTGGCTAGATATCAGCTCTGAAATTAAACTATTATGAACTATTTTTGTTGTTATCATTATAGCTGTCCAAACAAAGATACCTTTAGTTGTACCAGGCATTAAAATGAACAAGAAATTGGAGAAAAACAAGGGTGGACTAATACTTTTTTCCACAACTGTACACCTGCCATCCTTCATTTGTTCTTCATTTCTATCCTTTTGAGTACACAGGACATCTATGAGTCTTACCTAATTTCTGTAAAATTACTCTTAATGCATAGTGATGTTGTAAATATGAAAAAAAAAAAGCATTTGTTTAAACTAAAGAAGAATGATTACAGGGCAGGCGAGACAAATTACAAAGGATTTCATAGTCAGCTTTTGTCTGTACACAATCAAAAGCATTTTCTTTGAAGTCAATAGAAGAGAATAACATTAAAATAGAAGGGCACAGCAAAGGTTGCACGATTACATCATATTTTAGCTGGTTCAGGTTTCTTGGCATCCTTATACTGCCCTTTCTGAAACTTTACTACACAGAAAATCCACACATTTTTGTTTTATGCCAAGGTTTTTCCTGTATAGGGACTTACAACATGTTTTTGTCAAAACCATGATGGTGTCCTTCATAATAAATAATATTCTCTGGCACATTCCTCTTGTTGTGAAACTGCCGTTGGAGCATTTTACCAGAAGTGTGAAAAATATGTTTTTACACTTTCTTGCGGTGTGTTAAAGCCTTTGCCACACTGATCCTTCCAATAAATGTTGCCGTCTCAAATGTAAAAAATTCATTCATTAACATGTACCTTCTTGTTTTATTCACATTTAACGAAGCAACAAAATTCAGTATCATAATAAAACTGGTAACATTGTTGGCACCATCTCCACCTCATTGTTACTAGGAAAAACCTTGCATTCTTAAATCTGCACACTTTCAAAAAAACAACAGCTGCACATTGGACATGAGAGATAGGTTGCAATTGCAGCATTAAAAATGATCATTTTGCCCAAAGTTACATAAAACTATCCTCAGACACAAAAACAGCCTGAACCAGACATACCAGCCAGTGGTGTGTTAACTGAGAGTACACCTTATTGTTTTTCTTTTTTGTTGTTTTGTACCCGTGGCGAAACCTGATCTTAAATTTGGCTACTCTACACGACTAGATCATGTGCCTCAAAGGGTGGAATATTGATTTACGATGCTCACTGTAGTCCAAAAAACAAGTACTAGCAGTGTACATGACTGGAAATATGAAAATACAAGAGTTCAGCAAAGTTTTAACATCTTATGTGGTTTAGTCCTCTGAGCTACTTATCACAGTGGCTCCTTGTTTCGGGATGTCATGAATGCTTCTCTACAAGATCCCTATCACATAATTCCATCTGCTGCTTCTCTTGTTTGAAATCTGTCCGAGAACACATGACAACTCATGACAGAACGATGAAGGATGCTCTGCCAAACTTAACTGGCAGACGAACTGGGGTTTACAGGAGGTCAAATTTGCACAGTTACCACAGTGACATAACTTAGTGTCATTATAGTTGATAGAGGAATGAGTGATGGACAAATGAATGATGTGAGGCAGACAAACTAAAAGCAATAGGTTTCAGATTACATAACAAATGACAATACATGTAAGCATGTGTGAGTTCATTACAGAGTTCAACAATCAATCAATCAAACAAACCACCCAATAACTTTGGTTTTATTTTACCTACCATAATACCCACTTTGTATCCAAATTACACAGCCACTAAAGGTTGCATTTGTAATATGTATGCATGCATTATCAGTTTTGTCCTTACTTCAGCAGGTTCTCCGCTCCAGCCCTCATCCTCATCTGTTTGATGATCTGCTGGTTCAGACTGGCTCTCTTGTTCTGCAATTTGCTTCTTCCAGTCTGAGCAAATGGGTTACAGCCCTGAGACAAGGAGAGGAATAAACATGTCAACAGAAGATAATAATTCACTGAAACACAAGCATATGCATAAAAACAGGGGCAGAATTAGAATAAAGTAATTCAACTATGTGCTTATTGTCAAGTTTCTTCAGTCCATATATCACAATGATTCTAATATGTGTAATGAGTGAAATTTGAGTGAAACTGCAGTACTAAACACCTGCATAAGTAATGCTCCCATCAGGCTCTACCACCTGATACCTGATACCTGCTTAGCATCAGCATTTTCCTCTAAAAAACCTGTTTGGATTTGTAGACTTTGAGTTACATTTTCACTTTGGCTTGTGGCAAAAGCAAGCATAAATCATCTCTTAGTTGCAGGCATCTGCCAGGACGTCAAGTTGCAGTTTACATCCATATCCACCCAGATTCATATGTATATATAGTCAAGAGTTAGAAGGAATTATTCAGAACCTATTAACTGTGTTTACTGTGTATGATGACAAACATACATCTTCACTTTGACAGTCTTCATAGAGGCAATGAATAATGTGCAGTTTTAGTTGATGTTTCATGATCTGTTTTCTATACTGAAAATAATTTGGTTCTTACCCAGATTTAGATTTGAAAGCGTTAGAAAATTGATCTTGTTTTAAGAGTTAATTTTAATTTTAAGTGTCCATACATCTGTAGACTTATTTCTAGATTTATCCTAATTCAAGAAATCTTGTCAAGTAAAATACATAAATTATATTAAAGTGTGACTCAATGATTTGGACACAGAGACCTGAAAGCATGATGATTCCATCCAGCTAAGTGGCAAAATAAAATCAAAGTCTATGTTGGGTGTGGAGTGACCATCCCTTCACATGGTCTCTCACTCATGTCTCAGTGTTTACATCCACTGGTTTGTATGTGGCTAGAATGTTTGTCCTTGTCCCTATCACAACCACAAGTGTCCCAGCCTTACAAAGTCAACATTCTGTTCGTCAGGGCAGTACAGATAAATGCGCCTGTGACATTCATGCTGTCTGACTCACGGCTCAGCAGAGGTGTGGTCCATACTTGCGTCAGGTACAGACACAATGCAAAATGATGCAGAGACTATTCAGCTCAGTAAAACCAGTTAGTTCACAGTCCACGACTTACAAATATTTTAATTGCAGCTTTAATTATGGTTATTTAATCAGCTACAGCTTGAGGGCAAATTCAAAATTAGTTACCATGGCAGTTCTAAACTATAATAACCAATTTGGTAAAGCATGGAAACAAGCACATCTGAACATCACAAGTAACAAACATCCTGGTAAAAACAGTGAGAGGGATGAAATAGAGGGTGTAAAGGTGATAATGTCCTCAGACCTTTTAACTCTACAGGTCAAATAGTTCCACCAAAGGTCACATTTTCACTTATAACCCACTCTGGGGCTACTTTGCTATAATCTCTTGGGTGTTCCTGTGCAAACGCTCTAGTGCTTAAGGCAGTTTAATCATTAACCGTTCATTCAAATAAAAACCAACAGCCATATCGAGGCTGCCGACAGTAGGGGTGGACAATTAATTCAGTAGGGACATTAGCCAAAAGAGGGCATGGCTAAATGTCAATGTGCCACTCATTACATCAAAGGTAGGGTTTATATGTGTAAAATAACAAGGGAGTGGTTAGCAATTGATACTGACTACAACACTGTGTTCTGTTTCCAGTTTTAGTATGCACTAAACAATGAAACATCAGTACAAGCT
Source organism: Maxillicosta whitleyi (assembly GCA_029822895.1). Classification (NCBI taxonomy): domain Eukaryota; kingdom Metazoa; phylum Chordata; class Actinopteri; order Perciformes; family Neosebastidae; genus Maxillicosta; species Maxillicosta whitleyi. Next base: position 15,545,480 of record JAPSES010000001.1, read on the forward strand.
GGCATTCCAAAGGCATGATTTGCATCCTGTGAACTACTTTTATCAATGGCCACTACATTTTGTCTCATTGTCATGACGTCTGTATGGGAAGTACACCGCATTCAGACTCTTATTTCACCTTCGCATCAGCGGCTCTGTGGGGTGACTGCCATTGTTATAGGGTGTGTAATCCCAATCCCAGTCTTCTGTATCTTAATAACTAATTTAACATGATATTGAGTGACAGAGAATGTGCCCTGCTGTCTAACCTGCTGAACCACTCAGAGAACTAACCCCCCCACCCCCCTCTTCCCACTGGCCCACTCAAACAGGGCAGCCTTTCTCCAAGAGCGTACAAAACACTTCATTAGAGAAAAGCACAAAGACTGTCCGGGCCACGATCGTATCCACTGGAAAGCAAATAATTTTACAGTTGTATAACCATGGATTCATAAAGAAAACGTTGAGCAACAATTCATGGGATAGTTGCTCCATACAATTACTGATTAAGACTGAACACTGCCCATTACCCACTGATGGAAAAACAGACTACTGCCTGTTAGGCTCAGAAGTACAAACTTTTTTAGGATGAAAATTAAAAATTCTAATATTTTTGGGGTGGACATTTTAGAAAACAAACAAATTAAAAAAAAAATGCAATTCCATTACAGATGACAATGCAATACTCAATACCTCCCATTTTAACAAAACACTACAATGTGATGAAATCTGAACAAAAAACAAAATCATATACTTCATTTGCCCGGTTTATTAAATGGTTTGTATGTAAAAGAATAAAAATTAAGGACTGATGAAGAGTTTTACATAGGTCACAGTGAAGCCAAGAGGAGAATGGGTCTTGATAAATGGCATCCGTGTAAGAGTTCTATGTGGTTAGAGTGACCACATGTACAAAGTGGACTACATTAAAGCCTTTGGGTAACATTACACGAGATGTAGATGGAGGTTCCAATACAGTTTAGATGTTTTCTAATGCTGAATAAGTTATTAAGCATAATTTGTCATTATATCCATGCTTTGCCACTGCATACACAGAGACATCTATTAACATCACATCAATAAATATCAATGCAAAGCAGCACTGATGACATTTAGTCCTTAGGCATTGAATTTGAGTGTTGTTTTTTGGGTTTTTTTTTTAAAGAATCTAAACCCTATTTGTAATGAAGTGAATGTATCCAAATGTGTTAGTTAGCTCTGTTTTCAAATTGACTTCACAAATTACATCTACTACACAACACAGAGATGCTCACAAGTCGGGAGGCTTCATTCAGTCCTAGGAGAAATATCGCCATATTTAACGACTGATAGAGAGAACATTTCATCATATGGCTTTTTCTACAACATGCCCTGCAGAGGGAATTAAAGTGCGTCTGAGTGGAGAGAGCCATGCAGGTCTGTGAACCAGGACACATGTTGTCGATTTGTGTCTGTGGTCTGGCTGAAGGACGGCCTCGGGCCAGATGCTACGTCAATGCAGTTGTTGGCCAAGGAGGATAAAGAGAAGAAACATGCCGAATCGGCTTTTTGTTCTGCCATTTTTCCATTCTGCAGCCATGCAGGCGGACCTCAGCCAGCTGGAGGTGAAACAGTGGACGGCTGGGAAGGGAGCCCTGAACCACAACAGCTCCCTGGAGCATCAACCATCCCAGTGAGGCCGTGTAAATCATTAGACTCATTTTCACCCAAGAGAAACTGGGGCACAGAGAACGGAGGCAAAGATCATCTTGGCTCCACTTGGTTAAAATTTGACCAAACTCTTTCCAAATTGCAAATCTCTTTAACATGACCAAATGAAGAACTCATTGCTCTGTGGTTTCAGAGAATGTGCAAGCCTTTTCATACTGAGAGAGGATCCGGTAATGAAAGTAAAGACTCCTGACTGCTTTACAGTGAGAAAAATAAAAGGACAGAGTCAGTATACTGAAGCTGGGAGCAAAGGAAACAGTAGGAGGATAACTTGGTGTGTGTTTCAGCAATAAAGAAAACAGTTTATGATAGAGGCACCCGGCTCCCATCATGTCCTGTGGTGGTGCCAGACCTCGGCTCCCACTGACCTTTGTATAGACACAGGAAGTGCAGCACAGAGCCTAAATCCAGACAGCGTTCAGAGTGGGATTCGGGGGGATTGAAAGGCACAAAGGCTCTGTTCAGATGCCCATCTAAACATGCTTGTCTCCAAAAACACTCTGGTTGAGGACACCAGTACTAATGTGGAGGGAATGAGACACAGACTATGGCACTGCAGACAGGCAACAGAAAAAAACACTTGAGAAAAAATCAGTCAACCATTGCCAGGGGTCTCTCTCATCATTTTACTATTCAGCGTCACAGCACATATGACCAAAACATCTCTTGAGATATAGAAACTGATGCACTGTGATGTGGTTTCATTTACACGTTAAGCAAGTTTTAATGAAAAACATAGGAAATGAGTTCTCTTATCAGACTGGCAATTAAGATACCCTGCCACATGCATTTACATTTCAATTACTTAGCCGATGCCATTGCACAGAGCACGTCCCACCTTTACATACATGCATCTAAATAAGGAGGTCAGAGTCTTACACTGCTGCTTTAATCAAGACATTAGTGATCAAGATCTAAGGAAATAAATCTGTACCAAGAAAGCAGATGAAGCTGAATTTAGGCCTCCTGAATTGTGTCAGGGTTTACAGGAACTCATCAATCACCACCTCACAGGAAACAGATAATGTTAACGATGGGATGTGTGGTCACTGCCCTTCCAGTCTCACTATCAGTCACTGCAGGAGATATTGCTATTCTTAGAGTTAACACACACAAAACACACAAAGCACAGTGACACCTGAAGCTGACAGTAATGTGTGATGTGTTCTGCTGCTGTTGGTGACACATCAGGAACAGGAGCATATCTAGGAATACATTTAATAGCCTATGACACTGAAAATAGAACGGTTAACAATGAATTACGCGTATTCTTGTGTGGTGAATGGGTTCCAAAGTTACAATTATCCTTAATAAACATGTCAAACCCGAATCCAATTTCTTGTGGTAACTTCTGCTTTTTTAATTATTATTATTTCTGGGTGGGGGGGGAAATGTTTGTTTGTATACGTAAGTTTCGCTACTACTGTTTTTACGCACGGATCGTTCGTTGTGCGGACGTGCCAAGCTTACCTTTCTGAAATAAGAGCTGTCTCCTCCTCCGTCTTGAATGCCGTTGGGTAACAGTGTGTCTGTCATCCTCAAACACCAGGTTGTGAGGGTCTCCAATAGAAGAAAAACGACTTATTTTGACTTTTACTTGAACTTCACTGCTGCTGCTGCTCAACAGGTGAGTTTCCCCCCTCTCTCTCTTCCTCTCTCTCTCTATCTATCTCTATCTCTCTCTCTCTCTCCACCGACAATGTGTCTACTGTGACTTCACCAACTCAAACAGGGACTTTTCCAGCACGGATCACAAACTCCGCCCAAACGGAAAAAGGAAAAAAAAAAAAGAAAGAAAGAAAAAAAAAAAAGGTGGGTGATTCAGTCAGTCATCCAGAAACGCACCTGTTTTATGTTTATTATAGATAAAACATGGTTTGCTGAACATCTTAATAAAACAATGTAAGCTTCATTTGGATACGCACTGTCTTTAAAGGTACAAGTTGAACCATCTGTTGCGCAGCTCAGCCAGGAAAATAAACCACGTTTCTACAAAAATAGCTCCAACCCCAGGCAGTCTCTGATGTGGCTCTAGCCTAATATTAAAGAAAATTTTGATGTATAATGTTAAAGCATATGATCTAATACTGGTTTGTGTTAACCAATAGGCTACAGGGTAATAGTGCCATAAACATTTATCCAACGCTCTGGGAAATACTCACTATAATAAACCACATTAATGCGTAAAAAACCACCCGGGAAACTCTAAAAACGGTGGATCTTTCAGTTTGTTTTTTGTTTTTTTTTAATCAATGTATTTTTTTTTATCAAGTTTTTCAAACATAAAACAAGCAAGAGAACCACAGACATAACAGATTTAAGACGCCACAAAAATAATAATAAAATAAAATTAAAATAATAATAATAAAATAAAAAAAAATAAAGGGTTTCACTGTGTAAATCACTTTGTACACAGCACACATTATCCAGAGTTAAGTTGCATTGTCAGCTGTTCCAAATAAGAAATAAAAGGATGCCATACCTCATTAAACTTCCCCATGGATCCTTTCAATGTGTATCTAATCTTCAGGGATTGTTTTTTTTTTATATATATATATAATTTTCACGCCTTCCTTCAAACATTATTAAAGCCTTGAAGATAACTGAGGTTTCCAACCTTTGCAGACATTTATAGATAGAACATGCAAAATTATGAAGGAACAAATAATAATAAAAAAAAAGTTATACACATCAGTTTGACTCAAAATCAATAGGTAAAGAAGTTGCTTTTATTTAAGCATCAGAGATCACTGAGTTTTCTCTCATTTACAAAGACATTTATAGACAAAATATACACGTTAAGAATATACTAATTAAGATATTCACACATGTACACATCATTTTTCATCATAATTACTTTGAATTAAAACTTGTGTTATTTTTTTATGTTAGTTAGTAGTTAGTAAAAAAAAATCTAAACGTAAAATAGCTTTTATTTAAACTTTGAACATTACTGAGTGTTCCCTTGTTTGCAGACATTCATTGACAAAATGTACAAAATTAAGAATGTACAAGTAAAAATATTATAAATATAATTATATAATTATAAAATTGTTAAAAGGTAAATAAACGACCTTTATTTAACCCTTGAAGATCACTAAGTTTTACCTTATTTACAGAAATATTTACAGACAAAACATGTATGCATGAATATACAAATAAAAAATATGCAGTTACACACATCATTTTAATCATAAATGAAAGGCAATGACATAGATACTTCATAATTTATGTCAGTGAATTTTAAGACCTGTATGTATATTTATTAATATTTGTGTATTTTGATCCATAATGTTGTTACTGTCAGGTTTGTGTACATGTTTACAGGCAAATCTCTATTCACCTTTGTGTTTATACAGAATATGCAGAGCACCAACAGCAGATAAAGAGATTTCTGTGAAACTGTGCAAAGAAGCTGCCCTACATATAGCCATGTTTTGCATTTTTAGATTCACAATACTGTAAAACTATCAGAAGACATATTACTTACAGCCAGTCAATATACAATGTGTTCAGATGTACTGAAAAAACTCACATTTGTGATTGTATATTGAAAACACTGGTGAGATAGAGCTGGAAAACAACACACACACACACACACACACACATATATATA
>JAPSES010000001.1:15573952-15609995 GCA_029822895.1 Maxillicosta whitleyi
AAATATTTAAATAAACTGTTTAAAGCTGCTGTCAGTGTTTATTCTGTGCACTTGGGTGTTGTGTTCAGTCGTGACATGATGCATCTTCTGTGGACATGCAGTCGACGTTCTAAATGTATGACATGTTGACATGAAATGTTTCAATGAGGTTCCGCGTGAGTTCCACGTGGGAAAATAGACTCGAGTTCTATTTTCCAGATCTCAACCGATTTCGAGCGGATTCCACTCGGTCAGTGTGAAAGCACTCATCTGTTTCCATGAAACTTTTCCGGATGAGATCAGACAAAAACGCGTGCACAACGTGTACCGCTTGGCTTTTTGGTGTGAATGAGGCGACAAAAAAAAGGATGTGATTCAATAATAATTGTGTTATATTGTGATATCAATTGTGCGGTATATATTATTGGTTGGGGCCCCCAGGGGGTCTCCATGGTTGGCAGGGTCCTGCCACCGCACCTTCAAGGAAATCCTGGGGGAAACCCTGTATATGTTTGTATAATTTACAGGCCATGCATCCAGTAAAGGTGGAGGCTCAAAAAAGAAGGAAGAAGATTCTGTGTGGCATGAAGGGCATTGGGAAGTAAACCAGATTCCCTTCACTGCCATCCCTGGACCCCGGGATGCTGCTGCCGAGCTGGAGTCTGATCAGCCAGTAGACTACTTAGAACTTCTTCTAACTGATGAGCTGCTCAAACAGATTGCTGATCAAACCAATTTGTATGCCTATCAGTATCTCCACGCTCACCCTGACCCTGAATTTTTGGGTTTAACACACGCACTCACACACACAAGCATGCACACACATGCATGCATGGACACACACGCACACATGTATGCACACACGCACACAAATGGAAATTTTTGTATAATTTTATATAATTTTGTAATTTGTGTATAGTTATTTATAAATAAATTGTTATTTTGACATCAAAAACCCTTTTTTTTTAGATGATTGACGTGTCACTTAAGTGAATATTATTTGTGTGAAAGTCACTGTTTTGCGTGAAATACTTGTTTTCACAAAAAACTCGTTTTCTCCACTTTTTAGTCAAGAACAGGCATTTTGAGTGAAACCACCCTGTGTTCTAAGGTCAGTAACTTGAGAACCGAAAAAGCTAGAAACAAAATTTTTTTTCCACATGAAAGAAGAGACTTTACACTTTATTTTGATGAGTACCATGTTTATGTAGTCCAAGAACTCGATATTCTGTGGGTCTTGAAAATTCAGTCAAAATGGTCTAAAACGCCTGGCAGTATGGGAGTTTCTGTTCTGAAAACACCTGGCAGTGAATGAGTTAATTCACTTTTACTAATAGGATCGTGTAGCGAAGTTGACAAATTGTAGGTGTATGTTACTTGCAAATCTGAAAAGAACAGTTTTTCAGTTGATTTGTTGTTACTTTTTCTTTTGTATACACATGTAAGGCAATGAATTACATTTTAATTGACAATTTAATGTACAATTTATTTTATGGTACGATTATAATAGAAGACCAAAAAAAAAAATAGTTGAATTATGTGTCTACACTTCAGCAACTGAATAAGAGCCATTTCAACACTGGAGCACAGATAAAAATGTTTTCTTTTTTTGTTGATTTTTAGGTTTAATTGCACAAAACCCATTGGATAATAATAAGGGGTGGGGACAAATGTCCAGAAAATTGAGTCTATGTTATTTTCATGTCATGGCCAATTCGTAATTTAAGTAGATTTTTTTGTCATGTGCTGTTGTGTCCTTGGGCAAGACACTTCACTCTCCTCGCCTTCAGTCACTCATACTGGTGTATGAATGTTGGGTAGTGGTCAGAGGGGCCGTAAGCACAAAGTGGCAGCCACACCCCTGTATGTCGTTTACCACCACCAGTGTCAATATATAAGTGAACGAGTAATGGATCCACTGTTGCCTGGAGTATGTTTTCATAGAAAAGCACTATGTAAATCTAATCCATTATTATTGTTATTAAAAAATCTTAAAAAGTTTAATCTAGTAATTGAAATGAAAACTATATGACATACAATACATGTGTGATATCAACTGACAGCAATAACAAAAAGTTAGCACTTTGAGGATGTTATTGTGTTATATTTTTTTGAAAATATAAGCACTATTTGCAATAAAAACATTACAACTTACAACAAAGAAGTTCTCACACTAACTTCTTATGCAAATACATGATTCATTTAAGTAACTTGATATATTGCATAGCCTTACAGGGAGAAACAGGATTTAAGCATCTCAGGATAAAGAAGATGTAACAAGCTGATGTTACGTCATAATTGGTCAAATCTCAAAAATGAAAAAAAGATGTAGTATAGGGATCAAATATGACGTTGGTTTCATTCATTTATACAGGTGATTGATTATGTTTGTGATAAGCCTATGCTCAGTGAGCAGCCCATGGAGTGCTGACCTTTAGATTCCGTCCAAATAAATGCACGAAGAAGTACACAGCGAACAGACTATTACAGACATTATGGTCAAATGAAATTTCATTGTGGTCGAATGGTTTCAATTTGATGCTGGCTCTCCTATACATCTACAGATTGCAATCATGCTGGACTTGTTAAATGAAATGCAGCACAAAACCCGTTTAGAGTTTAATTGAGGGATCGTGGTCAGTCAGGCTCAGTGGAACTGTTTTGGCTCTACAAACGGAAAAATGAGAGTTATAAAAAAAAAAAAAAACAGAAAATGTTAAGGCTTCAGAGGGTTTTCAGGGGTTAGGGGCTTTCCCATGATTGAAAAACAGGTTAGTATTGTGACTTCTTATCTGACCTAATTTTTACTAAGTATCTGCACACATCACTGTGAGAATGGGAACAGGCCAGTACATGTTTTACACAGACGCTTAATGTAGACCTAATATGTGGAGCATGTCAAGACTTGAACGGTTGTGGGAAGAGAATCCATGTATTCAGGTACTGCTCAATGTGGAATATTGGAGCTCAGTACTTGGTTATTTACATGTATTACTACTGCTTTTGTTGTACATTTTGGAAGCGTTTTACTCTAGTACATTTCTAAATGTCTAAAACAGCTTCAGGATATCTGGCACTCAAGTGTTGTTGAACAAAGGAAGCTGTGTTTAGTGCCAGCTTTTATTACTAGATTTAAATAATGGAAAACAAACATTAACAAACATTTCACATGCATCGACCTTTTTAAAGATTAAAGCAGTGGTTTCCAAGTTGTTTGACCTGTGATGTATCACAAAGTTGGTCAGTCCTTTTTTCAGATGACTATCATTTGCTAATACATTCAAACATGCCCCCCCCCCCCTAAACGTATGACATAATTTCATTCATTCAATCATCTTCTGGGGTCATGGGGGGTACTGGAGCCTATCCCAGCTACCTATAGGTGAAGGTAGGGGTGACCTTGGATGTGTAACCAGTTCATCACAGGGCTGACATATCCTCCTGAGACCCAGGAAAGTGAAAAATTTTGCTTTTTACATTAAACAATTGTCTTTATTAAAAACTGTATAATGCAAAATTTTGTTCAGATACATTTTTTCAATCATTTTTATTTATTTATTTATTTTTTAATGGAATGTCCTTTGCTATGGACAGCATTTTGAAGCAAAACTCAAACTTTTGTCCCTACAGAGGACAAAACTGTATTACTGGATCTCAGGAGGTTAGAGACAACCAACCAATTACTCTCACATTCACACCTGTGGCCAAATTATCCTGACCAATTAATCTATTTGTGCATGTCTTTGGATGGTGAGAGGAAGCCGTAGTACCCAGAGAGAACCCACACAAACATGGGGAGAACATGCAAACTCCACCTCCAGGGCAGAACCTCACAAAAAAGTCAAGATTTGATAAAAAAAAGCCCATAACCTGAAACAGATGGGTTTTTTTCCCATGTTGAAATATACTGATGAGGGTTTAGTGGGATTGACTCCTCTCACAAAAATCACTCCTGATTTTTTTTTTTTTTAACCTAATTTAATTGTATCTTATCAAGATAAAATAGTTAGAATTTTTCTGCAAACAATATCCCATTCTTAATGTTCTAAAAATAATTTTAATAGTAATTGCTTTGTGGTGTAAAAACCATCTTGTGTATTCTTTCTGTCACTCAAAATTGCCCCCCAACATACCTTCCCCAGTAATTAGACTGGCATCACGGAGATTACAAATTACATTTTGCAATCCTGAAAGACAACACACCTAAGATAGAGTACTGTGCAGAAGCCTTAGAATATACAAATATTAAAGTGAATGTAAAGTATGTACAGCAGGAAAAAGTCTGGTAGTAGTTAGCGTGACCTCCTTTTGAACTTAACATGTCTTTTCTTTAACATTTTTGTTCAGACAATATGAGATTTATATTATTTATTCTCTGGTGTTTTATACCAAGTTTCATGCAACACATCAGATGTTTCTCATTGTTTGTGTTGCTTCTTGTCGAGGGGTCAGGGCGTCACATTAAAGAGTCACTTTAACCTTTAGAAGCTGTGTTTTAATGCATATATTTTATGTATTTTCTTGTTGCATATAAAGAAATCGAAGTGAGAATTAAATATGAATGCTCATTTCAACCCTACACAAACAACAAACCTAAGGTGGCTGAAGATTTTGCACAGTACTGTACCTCAGCTACAATTAAAAAGAAATGAGTGACAGCAACATCTTCAGATATGATACTTTGTAGAAAATGGTCTTCTGTGACCTCGACCTGCAGACTTCCTCTGTGGCACTAGATCCTGACACTAAATGTATGTTGTACAATAGTATCAAATTAGATTTATTTGTACGAGATATTAAACAAATTGGCATTTGGGGATTTTTTTTTTTTTTTTACTTGACATGCAAAGCACAGAATTTATTCATTGCTGTCAGTCTCATAAGGAACTTATGTGAAAAAGAACATTATGCAAAGAGGCAAATGGTGGTAAAAGGAGTAAAACAGTTAAGGTGTTAATTGTTACTGAATGAAATTAGTGATTTAGGATGGTGTTTTAGGATCAATAAAAGTTAAGTTTTAAGTTATTGTCATGTTAATGTATAGGATATCATTAGATCATAAGAATGGCAATGGAAAAATTATGTCAGTAGAGTTTTTTTTTTTTTTCATGTCAACGTGTAAATATTTAGTAGTTACTGATAATATTTAGAGTAGCTCTTCAGTGAGTCAACTCTGCCAGTTGAGTGACCCGATACTGGAGCAGCAGGAGGCGTTCCTGACGTTGAAGTGCCCTGATAAATCTACACTGTGCTGGAATCAGACTCCATTCGGACAAAAAACAGTAATTAGTTTAGTATTCTAGTGCTGATGCAGCCTTCAATAGAAACTGTGACAGCAGGACACAGATTTACCTGCACTGTCAGATATAAAGCCCACTGGCACCTCCTTCCTGTCAGGGGTAACACAGAGGAAAGCTGGGGGATGTGGTGGTGGTCAGGGTTCAGGGGGGGCCACAGAAACACAGGAGCGGAAATGTGTGTAACACCCTCAGGGTAATTGACTATAAAACACAGTGGTGTTGTAGAAGAGAGGAAGCTGTGCTCGGTGCCACCAAAAGATCCTGCCAAAAATTCACACGTGTGTGTATGTGTGCGCGCCCGTGCCAGCGGAAGCAGTCTGTTCAGATTTGTGTGGTGGGAGGGGAACCCTGCCCCAGTGATGGATGACATGGCCGATAGCAGCCTCCTCCTCCTCCTTATGCTTTTACTGTATCCTGCTGTGCTTCCACTACAAGACAGTGAGTTAAAGATGCAAATACTATGCCAAGAGATAAGATGTATTGACAAATAATGGGTTTTAAAAAGAATAAAAAGGGGAGAGAAACAAGAGAAGAGACAAAATGCAGATAATGTAGTGAAAAGAAAAGACTCTAGATGCTGTTTCATAGAGTCGTCGAGGCCTAAAGTGCTTCTAAATCTTCAGGCCTGTAGCTCAGTCCAGAACAGAACTGGATGTCACACAACTATAAACCTATTTTCTCCACTTTTATAGACAGTCAACTATTTCCTGTTGACATTAAACCTCAAAAACGATTGGTTTCCATTCGGGCACCTTCACATGTCACTTCATAACACAAAGTGCTAAAACAACTTGTGCCAGGTGATAGATTGAACAACACAAGTGAGTAATCAGACTACAGTATTTAGATTACACTGAGCAATTTGTATACATACATCATAAACAGTGGAATGTGACAGAAATATTCAGACAGTATATCTCACCATTCTCATTAAGCTGCACACACAGCAGTAGTGCACACAAAATAAGACAGTGTTTGTGCCTTGGGATCCCGTACAGACAATTAAAAATATGACGCAGTTTTTTCATGTATTTGTCAGTTAGGCCTGTAAAGCACATTTTTTTAAAAAAATAATCTTTTTTTATATTTTCATCCATCCATTCGGAGCACATCAGTGTCATAATAAACTGACTGAACATACAACTGGATGTTTCTTGTAAATATGTTTTCACATGGCCAGTCTAATGCATATCTTTCACGCACGTCTCTCTGTATGAACTTCAGATCCAGTCAGATCACTTGCTTTTTTTAACCACACACTCCAGCACCCATTTTCTGACCCACTTTTGGGTTACAGCTCACCAGTTGGAATAGGTGGAACAGTTAGAAATAATATTTACTGTATTTTGTGTTTAATAGCATCTGCCCAGACTTTTACAATAAAATGCACAGTCTCCATATGAACTCAATGAATATTTCTCATTCATTTCTTTTTGTGTTGTTTGATTGTATTCTTTCAGTATAAAGACGCAAAAATCTTCAAGGGAAATAGAACAGTAGTAGTACATTGATTTAAAAATGTCAGTTATAGCCTGCAGCTTTGGAAGCAATTACTTCAGTTTTTCAGTAGAAATTCAAAACAACAGCCATTCATCGTGACCTTTTCTCAGACTGAATATTCCGAATTTACATGATCTTGATGTTATCAAGATTATGATATTTTTGTTCACATTAATTCATATTAGAGTTTTTTTTTTAATTAAATACAGCTGTACAATATGAAAATGAATGTGCAGAGTACTTGACAAACCATATATTTTTAAGTATTGAAGTACTACACATACATTTGCATTAATAACACCGTACAGTTTTATATATGTTTTATATGTTATATATGTTTTATATGTGCTGTATATACAATATAATGTGCATGTGCATATTTTTACCAGAAGGACAAAGGCAAATAAGGAAGTACTACCATGTTAAGGGGGATGTGTAGATTATTATAACAGATAAGAATTGCACTAATACAGGATGTGCTGATGATCACTATCTCTTCAAAAGACAAACAGTGTAACTTTAAACCACAGTCATCCCAGTGTTTTGATGTGTATGTCCTTGTGTGTTTGTTTGTTTTTTGTGTGTGTTTTGTAGTATTCCTGACCTGGGTGAACTGCTCCAGTGTGCGTTGGGCAACAAGAATCCAGGATGTTTTTACTGTAGGGAAACTCCTTGCTCTGGCCCTTATCATTGTGGTAGGACTGGTACAAATCTGCAGAGGTAAAAACACATTCACATTTCCACAATCGTTCATTTATAAATTGGATTAACAAATGAAGTTAACTGAAAAGTAATGCCGTACTGTCATGCATTAGGCGTTTTGATTATATTCATATGATCACACATTTAACCAAAGCCGTACAATAAAAATGTCAAAAATAACTACAAACACAATGAATTACTGTGCTGTAGTTATATTATTATGCTTAGGTATAATGAGGCTGCTTTAAAAATGAATTGCTGACCCCTGCTGCACAAAGCTTAGCATGACATAGTTAGTTTACAGAATATGTACTTTAGTTTTTATTAAAGAAAAGGCATAGTCTCAGCAGGTTGTATTCTGATGGCTTTCATGTGGAGGGAAATGCTTTTATAAAATGTCCTTAACCCTTAAATAAAAAGCTAGAATTAGTTTTGCGGTGGCTCCCTAATTATTTTTTCTCCACATCTAGCAACTATACATGATTTATCACCATTTGTTATAAATCTGTCATCTGAATTTAGCATTTTTCTGTGAAAACCAGGTATTTGCTATAATTATTCACCATATTGATGTTCATAAAACAGTGAAAACTGAAAGAAAATAGACTTTTTCTGTAAAATATGTATTTAACTGACCATAAAATTTTTTTATTAAAAGTTTTATTGGTGAATAATTGTTTCAGAAGATGACTGCGTCTCTATGTTCTGTACAGACCCTGTGAATGTCTAAGTGGGTCATATCTGATGATGATAAAAACCTGAAAATGAAGCTGCATTTTACCTGAATTGAGTCAACAGTTATTTAACATTTTAGATTAACACATGTTTTTGGTCACTGACAGCCTTTTAGCTCTTAAAACAGAAAATGCCTATAGGCATTATTTTTGGAAGTTTGACAAAATAAATACATTTTTATTGTTGTTACACCGATAATGGTAGAAGCATGGAGCCACCAAATTCTTTTCTTCTGAGCCACAGGATTTGTTTTGGAACAAACTCCACTGCTGAATAACACCAAGACTGAGCAAGAAAGATTTCTATCTGGAAGAGAATGCATGGATGTTAGTGTGAACAGTGTGTTTACGAAGGAGTCAGTCACATGTCTCTAAATTTAGGGTTTATTTCACAGACAGATTTGAGATAAAATAGTTCAAAGAGCATTTCCATGAAAGTATTTGTGCAAAAAGTGTGTCTTTTTTGAACCGTTTCTACTTCTATCCTTCCTCTCACGTGCCTGCAGGACACTATGATGCTCTGCGGCCGAGTGTGGCCTTTGAGTTCAGCGGAGATCCCTCAGTGGGTCAGATAGCGCTGGCCTTCCTCCAGGCCTCTTTTGCTTACAGTGGCTGGAACTTTCTCAACTATGTCACAGAAGAGGTCGTGGAGCCAAAAAAGTACGACACATTTCCGCTCGTATAATATTTGACTCTAATACACGGGTCACTGCTGCATGTGTGGTCTACTTATAATTAGATAATAAACTGTTTTTATTTGCTAATTGTTTTTTTGTTTCCCATGATGACAACAATATGAAATTTCCAACTAATGCTTTTACCAGAAAGGTGATTGATCTTAAATTTCACAATTATGAAAAAGACATTGTCAGAGTTTTAACGCTTGCTTCTTTTGCAGGAATGGAAGTAAATTTACCTTTTAAAGTAAATATTTTGACTCATTTTGGCAGAAAAACCTCTACAACTGTAATGGCAAAGTGTGTCACTGCACCCTGTGAAGCATCACTAGAACAACATTGCACTGAAACAAGGATTATATTTTTATGGGAATACCAAAAAAGACAATTAATATGGGCAATAGATAAAATTACTAGTCCATTATTGTGTAAACGTGTAGGTTTTTAGTTCAGTGAAAATGATGGTTGGTGGTGTACATCCAGTTTCAGTCACATGGTTGATGCACATCTGGACTTAACTGTAATGTTACATCATGTCTCTAAAGGTGTTCACAGTTATCCTCAGTATTTATATTACTATTTAATTCCTCATTAGGAACCTGCCCCGTGCCATCTACATCTCTATTCCACTGGTGACACTGGTATACACTATGACCAACATCGCCTACTTCTCATCCATGACCCCAGAGGAGCTGTTGGCCTCCAACGCTGTAGCAGTGGTAAGAAACACTGACGGGGCATGCGTAAATAGTTTATTGTAATTATATCACCAAATGGAGTTATGGGGATATAATGGTTTTACCTCGACCACCGCCTTTGTGTGAACGTGATAACTGGGACAGATTTGGTTGGATTCCTTCTTTCTTGATAGAGGACCTCTAGTGGAAGAACCCTATTGATTTCAGCTTCTCTATGAGTATTATAAGTCATCCAAAGTGGGGCACTTCAAGTGAAAATCTGTTTTTTAGACATGAATCAAACAATAATAATGATCATCTTACATATGTCCATTTTCTGGCTGTCGTCCACAGTTCATATGGTGTCATTTTCATTCACTAGGTGGAGTTTTGTGAGGAAAAATTGGTTCTCTGACCATTATTCTACCACTATCAGGATGAAGTAGCTCAAAATGAGTTCGTATTGATTGTCTAACAATTTTTTTTTTTTTAATTATAGAGCTTTTCAGCATTTATAGAACATTTATCAAATATAACACTTTCAAATGACGTGTTCATCCTACAAAAACTGACACCAAACATGATAAACAAACAGAACCCTTACCTTACCTGTACTTAAGATTAGATTTGACATACTTATATGTTACCCGAGTGTTTCCATTTTATTTTATTTTTTTGCTTTTTTTCATCCTTTTCCTGTCCAGTGAAAACCACTTATGTCCAAACATGTACGCTTTTTAGGTTAGTGATAAACTATAGGCTTTAGTTTCTTTTAAAGGTTAAGAAAATTCTCCTTCTTTAGCTGAAAAAAACCCTCTGAAATTTATATTAGGAAAAAAACTACTGTTGTTGTTACTGTACAGTGATTCTATCAATATATGATGATCTAAATAAAAATATGTTGCATATCTGTAGATTAAATTACCCAGCAGTGTATGAAGTGGTTTCAATGAGCTAAACATTCACAGCACTTAAACGCAACACACACTTTAACGCTACACTAAAATGAAATCCAAAAACATTGTATAGACTGTTACTTTTAGTGGATGATTTTAAAGGGTGTGAATTCATCTTTTTTATGGATGTTTCTTAAGAGCATTTACAGTATGTCTGAGACGGTAACCTCTGTAAACAATTAAAATCCTTGTATCAATACAAGCGTCATATGAGCTGAGTCTATGTCTACATGTTTCTGACGCACTGTAAATATGCATAGTCATAAAAGACATCCTGATATAGCCCAAACTCCACCCATTTCAGAGATGCCTAAGGTACGAGTAAAAGCACAATAATCAGACAAACACAGTATTTTGCTTCAAGGCTACAACACACACACACACACACACACACACACACACACACACACACACACACCTCTTCTAGTGTAATCCAAGTTTGTAAAAAAAAAAAAAAAAAACTCGTTATATGTTTTCCTTTAGGCAGTAATCCTCTTAATTACTCAGTGACAGTGTTAATTATTCGGTTGAATTAAATAGGCTAATCCTTCCACTTTGCTGTGTGTCTGCAGACATTTGGGGAGAAGCTGCTGGGGATGTTTTCTTGGGTGATGCCAATCTCCGTAGCTCTATCCACATTTGGAGGAATCAACGGCTATCTTTTCACCTCATCCAGGTAAAACACATGTGCTTTGCTTTGCTTTACTTTCCTCTACCTATAACCCATAGAGACCCACTGCTACATATGACTTTGTCTCTCAATTTAACCTTTCTTAAGCAATTTATCACCATTTACCACAATATTATCATCTATATTTTATATTTGTCAGTGTAAATTATGTATTTTTCCATATTTAATTTAGATATTTAGGAAAACTCAGTTAATTCAAAGGTTATTATATCAAAACACAAAAAAAAAACTGAAGGAAAAAAGTGAGTTTTGCAGCAAATATATCATTAACTGCCCATAAAACATGCATTTCCATCCATTGTCATTCATCAAACCTCATGGGTTTTACTGGTGAATCAGTGTTGTAGAAGATTACTGTATTTCCACGTTCAATACAAAGCCTCTGAACGTCCAAATGGGTCATATCTGATGACCATGAAAAGATGACAAACTGCATTTACACCAATTATTTACATGTATTGATAGGATTAATGGATCAACCCGTATTTAACATTTTATATCAATAGATACTTTTAACTAACGGTGGAGATTTGGATCTTTATGGGTTAATCCTAATGACTATTACAGGCTAAAATGTCTTCAAAATAAAGTGACGTTTTCCTGCTGTTGGGTTAAATGTGCACGTATATTAAGAATGCATCTGTCTACTTGAAGATTGTGTTTCTCAGGGGCCAGGGAGGGACACCTTCCCTATCTGCTCGCTATGATTCATCTAAAGAACTGCACTCCTATCCCTGCCCTTTTAGTCTGTGTGAGTAGAACCTGACACAGAACAGACAGCAACAGACCAAACAGAAATACCACGACTATACAGGAGCTGTATTAGTCTGATGTGTGTTATAATCTGCCTCTCTTTCCCACAGTGTATAGCCACCATAGTCATCTTGTGTATTGGGGAGACACACAACCTGATCAACTACGTGTCCTTTATCAACTATCTGTCCTATGGGGTAACCATCGCTGGCCTCCTCTACCTTCGCAAGAAAAGACCCCACCTGCACAGACCCATCAGGGTACATCACCACAAAACAGCCCACTGTGTGAAGAAAACATCAGTTAAAAATGACTCAAACACCCAAGAGAATCTGTTTTAATTGCATCATTTTGGGATTATTTTAACCCTTAAAGACCAAGTGATACTTTTGTGGCTGCTCCCAAATCAATTTTTCTCTCTATTTAACCTTTCTTATTTGATTTATCACCGTTTATTATATACTACCCACAGTATTTAGCATCTTTCAGCGTAAATCATGTATTTTTTCTCTATGGTTAATTCACTGATGATGTAGAGGTGGATGGAAACTTGGAGTAAATACAAAGGTTATTATTTTACAACTAAGAAAATTGAAGAAAAAGTCACTTTTCAGCAAAGATAGCAATAACTAAATGTAAAAACATGCATCTCCTTTCACTGTCATTGATTCAGTTCTATGGGTTTTACTGGTGAATTAATGTTGGTGTTATGGAGTCTCTGAACGTCCAAATGGGTCATATCTGATGACCATGAAATAATGACAAACTGCATTTTACACCAATTGTTTACATGGATGGATAGGATTAGTGGATGAACAGGGGTTTGACATTTTAGATCAGTAGGTGCTTATGGTCACTGGTGACTGTTTGAGTCTTTATGGGTTCACACAAAAGTCCAGTGTTTTAACAACCAAATGAATTTAATGATGTTTTAGACCCAGTGTTGGGAGTGGAATCCTTCTATCAGTCGTAGACACTTAACCCATAAAGACCCAGCTCTCATCATTTATGGGCTTTGATTCTATTATTTTATTGGTCTAGCTCGGTTGAGATCATATTTGGCTGTATGTGGCCCCTGAACTAAAATGAGTTTGACTCCCCTGATTTACAGTAAGTGGGGAAAAAATGTGAGGGTGCATTTGTAGAGCTGCTCTTTTACATGGATGATAACTTACTTAGGTTGTGTTGAACTTTGTGTCGAAGCACATATTACTATTATTAACATCTACTCCATGTGTTCTGCTTTGGTTGTGTGCAGGTCAACATGTTGATCCCTATCAGCTATCTGATTTTCTGGGCTGTGCTGCTGTGCTTCAGTTTGTACTCTGAGCCGGTGGTCTGCGGTCTGGGAATGGTCATCATGCTGACAGGAGTTCCTGTCTACTTCATCGGCGTTCACTGGAAGAACAAACCCAAATGGATCTACAGAGTCGTGGGTGAGTTCTTCTGTGATGATGACATGCAGGAAATAACACTGATTGAATGTAACATTATATTACATTACATTACAAAGCGACTTACAAGGTATATAGGTGTGTATAGCGTAAAGGGCTTTGCCCAAGGGCCCACCTGGGATTCGAACTGGCAACCTTCCACACCAAAGTCTCGGTGTTAACCACTAAGCGACCCAGTTGCTATACAATATATTGATCAAGCCCTCATCTAAATAAAAAGACCTGGAATATAATTATTTCTCTACAGAGACAGAATAGTTTTTTGATGTTTCCTCAGGAAACAAACTTAGAAAAATATATTTTTACAGTTAAAACTCCTCGATTTTATGTTTTTTTTTTTGTTGTTTTGTTTTTGTTGCCATTTTCTTCTTAGCTTCTTTTCTCTACATTTGTATTGTTACATCTTTTGCACCCTTTATATAAATTAAATCGTTTTATATTTTTTGTCCTGCTTTGATCGTGTTTTATCTCCCTATCTCCCCACTATAATTAATTTACATACATTTGTTTGTAGTACACATGTTCCGGTGAATGTTGTAAATTAAAACCTCTGCTGTTGTCTGTTGTGTTACAGAAAGAGTCACATATGTGGGCCAGAAGCTGTGTTTTGTGGTATTTCCTCAGGAAGACCCCTCAGAGACTGAACCCCTCACTGCCTCCAAAGTCAACGACTGAGCAGCACCAAGCAGGAATCCCCTTTTTACATCAACACCTGTACTTCCAGTTTTTTTTTTTTTTTTTTTTTTTTTAATTTGCCTCATTTGGACAGTTTCTGAATAGATGGTCGTGCACATGTTCACGTATAGGTGCAGTCTGAACAGGGCTGTGAGCAAGTCGCAGCATAAAAGAAGAGGATGGGTACTTGGGGCATTAGCATTTTAAGTCCTGAATCTAGGACCTGATTTAATTTGTTGGTTTTACCGTAGTACTGCCCATCCCTTCTCGTCACCAGCATGCCAAGTCTTTTCTTCCATTTCTAGTTCTCGCTCCTTTTCATGGAACTGTCTTATCACCTTCAGGTTGACTTCCAAGACCTTCTATGACTATAACTAAAATTTTGTGCTAATGTGCCTTATGAAATATATGTGTTGCTTTTTTTGTATTGGTTTGTGCGGGTATTTTGAGTGTGTAATAACGTTTATGGAGTAAATATGCAAGCAGTTTCTGCACTTAGCACTACTTCTCTATTACAGCTGCTACCTTCAGCTTTGTTTCACTAATTACTTACATGATGTTGACGGACCGTCGACTGCGGATGCGTTTTTTTTTTTGTTGTTGTTGTTTGTTTTTTTCTGTCTGTGTCTCTGCCAAGCTTCAATATCTGGCCATTCCTTCTTATTTTACCCCATCTGTCCTTGCTATTTTTGTATTATGCCATTACTGTCTCCAGAGAGACACTAGGTGCCTTCACATTATAAATAGACAGGTGATCTACACAACATACTCAGAAGTATTTACAACATAGAAGTGACAGGAGGATGAAGGGAAGTTTGTGCCTGCCAACTGGAAGAACGGTCGACTCCTTCCAAAACGAATAAGCTGCATCGTTACAAACCGCCTGGCTGATCTTCCACAGTTTTAATGTTCTACAATCGTTGTCATTGAGTCAAATCCCTCTATCCTCTGTTTAGCTTTGGAAATGTTGTCATCTCTGGGAATGCCACTGTGAACTCGCTCGAGCTGCTCAAACCTGCCAAGACAGTTATTAGAGTTCCCAACTGACGTTAAAGTACAGCACTAAGCACGATGAAAACAGGTCGGAGCTTGGACCGAATGTTCAGTCCTATTCTCTCACCCTGTGGATGCTGGGTAATTTAACCCCCCAGCATTAAAACGAAGCGCACACTTTAGACAACTCAGTTTGTCTGTCTACCATGTCCAGGCGCTGTTAGCTCAGTTGAGATATGTAAATAGTGTTTAAAGACAAGAAATACAAACAAAAAAAGCGCCAGAGACTCCTACAAAGATCACATTCCTCAGATGTGTTGTGATACATTGACATACTGTACAACTGATGGGTGTACATCTGTGTTTTGTTAAGAAAAAAAAAGTGTGAAGCTGTACAAAGATAACAATGTAATAGCTTATTAAATATAGCAACTTCTTGAGAACATCTTCTCTATTTATGTGTCTCTACTTGTGTGTTTATTTCATGGCAGTGAATAAATGTACGTCCTTGTGCTACTGTATTTGCAGAAATATTTTGATGCAGGTGAAAAAAAAGAACAAGTATCTTATATAAAACTGGCTGCAATTGTTAGACTGACTGAATTAATACAATTTTTCCATGAATCTGTCTTTCATTTCTATTTCCAAATGTTGAGCTTCAGAATAATCCACACAAACAACAAAGAGATATGAAAACTGAGAAAACTAAAACATCCATTTCACCTTTAAAAAAATAAATAAAAAGCTGCTCCAACCTTCCATATTTTATTTCATATACACTCATGTATTAACCTAAAATACGACTTGCACTGAAGAAAACAGAGGATGTGGTGAACGGTTTATGGTTTATTAACTGCAGACACAAATAAAAGCAACAAAACAGAAAGCTTCACAGGGCACTGATCAGCAAACCCTACAATGTCACGGTGGTGTTTCTCATTCTGCACAAAATATACAAATATAAACCTCAAAATGAGAGAAATTCTTTAATACAAACACAGTTTATGTCATCTTCAGCCTTTGACGGGGAAAAAAAGCCTGAAAAGTCACTATCAGACAACCTGGTTCAGAAGGTGCTTCCAAATGGCGTTAATCCAGAGTCTTGATAAACCTCATCTTAAATAGTAACTTGTAAAACAACAGAGATTTTAGTACTTTACACCACAGTTTTACTCTACTTCTGAATGTGTTTGTGATGAAAAATCTCCAAAATCAGAATAAACAAGGACTTCAAGGATGATCAGCTGAAAAACAGGTAAATATACTGGATTAATGTCACTCGATGGCATTTCTTTTTCCTTAACTCCCTGCCATAATAATCCCAGAGGCATGATTCCTGACGCAGTAGTGCACTATTTCCACAACAGTCGGCCGTACCAGTCACGTGTCGCATCCTACAGATGAGTGATACATCAACAGATTTAATCTCTTCACACATAAAAAAATAAACACTACAGTGATTCATGAAAGTGACAGCACGGAACACGTATTAAGGCATATCTGACACGTATGTACATGAAAAAGCAACAAAAGTCTGTATTTCCTGCAGATGTCAAGTAAAATGAGACTGACTTCGACAACCTAATTTAACTGAATTTCTGCAAACGACAAAGAAACCATGATCACGACAGATCATTATGTAAGACTTTCTACAGAGGTGATACGGCGATATCGTAAATGGCACATTCAAGATTCACACACTTACAACATGTAGCAGCTGTTTGACAAAATCTCTACATGATAAAGGAACATGAGCGCAGCATGGCGAATTCACTTTAAGGAAACAGCAGGAAACTGGGCGTGATGTTACACAAAAGTCCAGCGGTTAACGTCAACCAGCAACAAGCTGAAGCACAGCGTCGAGGATGCTGCTGTAAAAATTAGGAATAGCTAAATTTCACTGAAAAAAAAAACAAACAAAAAAAAAAACAAGAGTACATCCTTTAAATTCCTACAGTGTTGAGTCAATGTCTAATATGAGCTGCAGAAAAAGCATCAGCAACTCAATCAAGTTCAGTGTTGGTAAAGGCAGAAAGAGAAATATAAAGTTGAACTGGTACAGGTCACCGTTGACACAAAAATAGAGGTCTTTGCTTTAACGTTCAGTCATGTAAAAAAATTCCACAGCATTGATTTGAGTTCCCATGAGTCGAGATGTCTGCAGTGACCAGTGAGAATCAGTGTAGAAGTGCTGCCGGAGGGAACGATTTAGTCTTTCAGTCTTTACCGACATTTCCTTCGCATTCAATAACAATCTCACTCCATGTAGTGAAAAATTAGGAAGGACAGGCAAGTTTGTCTGAATGAGGAAAGGTTTGTCTGAGAGAAGCGTTTGGATTTGACTAAAAGAACTGAGCAAAAGTTTGACTTAAGTGTGATTTTTGTCATTTTAGCATTTTTTAAGATGTGGAAGAAAAAAATAAGAGGCCACTTGATTGATTACTTACAGGTTACGCATTGATAAAATAGTTTTGTTCTGGAAAGTGACAGTATTTATCCCACAGGTTATTCATTTTTAACACCAAACTATTAGTCAGGGTTCCTACAGGTTTGTGTAAGTTCAGTTCAAGGCTTTTTAAGACCTTTTTAAGACTACTTAAAACAGAATTCAATGCCAATTTCACAGCCACACCTGCAAAAATTCATGACTCCTACAATTTGAGAAAATGTATTTATTATTATTATGCAAAGTTAGCAATAACTGTTTCCTAATTTCAATATTGTCAGGTTGGAAGGGGCACAACTAAACCAACTAATATTACTTTCTTTGTGGCTTGGACATTTAAACACAAGTTTATGGCAACATGACTTCAGATCTACTATCAAATTTAATGCCTTTTAAAGACTTTTTTAAGGTATTAAATGCAGAAGTGTTAATTCAAGACTTTTAATATCTTTAACACCCCATAGGAACCCTGTTATTTCTTTAAGTTTCCAGAAATCAACATTGATGGAATACAATTTTACATTTATTGTAGATTGTAGATTGACAGAAGCATCATGATGTTAAGAGGAAGTAGCTGAAACTATTCAAGTAGGTAAACAAACAACTACTCTTGTCTGATAAATCAATGATCCACAATAACTTGAAGTGGAAGACCGTATGAAACTTTACCAGACAATTTTACATTGCTGTTGGGGGCCGTTATACCACTCCAGCTGTAAAAACACAAGCAGCTCAGCTTAGTCTGATGCTTTGTGTTCTTCTATCTTCCTCTAAATCCCATTTTACAGGCTTTCAGTGGGGTTCAAGTATTAAAACTTGGAGAAATCTCTTTATTTTTGTCAAATCTATACAGTTGCAGAAAAAAAGTATTAGACCACCATCGTTTTCTTTAATGTCTTGTTCATTTTAAAACAACTAAAGGTGCATTTATTTGGACAAATATAATGATAACAGCAAAAATAGCTCTTAAGGGTTTAATTTAAAAGCAACCATTTTCCATGGTTTTCTTGACAACAAAAAAATTCAGTTCTTACATCAGTAACTATTGCATTGTAGTGACAAAAACAGTGCTTTGGGGCATTCTGGTCTGTTTTAGTCACATGATACACACAGGAGTTAGAACCTGATTGCATACCCATTGTGTTTGATGACTTTTGATGGTCCAATAATTTTTCTGTGACTGTATTTGGTAAAAATACAGATTTGTGAAGTCAGACTAATAAATCATCATGAGGAAAAGGTTTTCATAAAAGTGGCCACACTACTGAATGAAGTTCTTTGAATTGCAATGGAAACGTTCTATGTTTGGACAACGAATACTGATAAAAGGCGGCATCATTGAACCTCAGTCTGTGATGTGAAAGGGAGAACCATCTGTGATCATGCAATAGGCTTTTATGGTTCACAGTATATAGCGGTGCATAATGGCTCTGGGTAACGACACAAAGGCTGCTTTGGCGCTGTGAAAACATGTTTGCCAATACAAGGCCAGAAATTAATTTTCTGTTGATATAATCTAAACTCTTACAGTACGTGTTTCACAATGTGAAACACTAGAAACGCTGGTTTTATTCATCTAAGGAAAAGACTGCATAAAGTTTCTACCCATTCACATTGTTGAGATGGATATGAGCTAATCATATTGTCCAGAAGGGAAACCACGTTGATCAACTGCTCCCCCCCGTGGATGGCTGAGGTACTGGTCTAACATCTGGAGGTTTTGGGGACACTTTCAAGGTCACTTCAGCAGAACAGATATTGCATCAGGTCTACAAAGAGCGAAAGGAGAGTGATCCTCTTCGGCTCCTCAGCACGGCGTCGTCCCCCTCCCTGGGTTCCCTCCCTCGTTGCTCAGGGGACTCCTGCTGGGTCTACAGCGCTTGCTCCTTTTCCCCCTACTTTTTATTTCCCTGCTTGGCACTTCTGGAGTTAGGTGGCTGTCACTGTCCTCTGTTTTTACAGAGGAAGGTGAAGGGTCAGAGGGTGAAGTCATATTTGACACCTCATTGTCACGTTGGGTTGTGGGGGTCTGGGAGCTGCTGGGAAACACAGGGGGTGAGATAGGAGACAAGGGCCCAAGGGGGGAGTAACATCTCACTGAAACACCCTTGAGGTTAACAGCAAGCTCCAGAACTAGTTTCCTGGATACACGGGCATGGCAGGGGGGTGCAGAGGCTTCCTGTGGGGTGAGAGGATGTCCGCTGTGGGCTGAATAGTTACTCTGTCCGGGAGTGGGGGGCTCAGACTGTGGGCCCCTGCTGACAGGTGACAGCTCCCCCTCCTCTTGACTGCCCACTGACTGTGGAGACAGAGGTGATGGAGGGCTTTCTGATGAACAGGGCTGCAGGTCCGTGTTGGCTGAGCAACACGAATGTGGCTCTAAATCAGCTTCATCCTCAAATCCAGCTCCAGACCTGGACTGAGGCCCTGCTTCCCCAACAGTTCGATAGCTGTGGAGTCCCAGGGTGATCTGAGTGGGTCCAGGGGGATCAAGAAGGGGGGCGTGGCCTCTGGCTCTTCCTCCACTGTGGAAAATACGAGTCCACAGGTTCCCCAGGCGTCGCCGGGAGGATGAAGAGGTGGAACGTCGCGTTGAGTGACGTCTGATCTGTCGGCGCATCGCCAAGCGCAAGTTCTGCAAAACAGATGCCTGGAGGGGGGTGGGGGTGTGGGGGGGATAGAGAGGAAAACTGAGAAAATTCAGTTTTGCTTCTACCTAACTGTCAAAAAAGGCCTCAGGGAGATATTCTGTGCAAACCAAGCAGTACCGTAAGTCATGCAGTCTTCTTTAAACACTTGTGTAGCAGAATTCAGAATAAAATCGGTCTTAATCTGATTAAAACATATTGTAACTCATAGCAAACTCCAAAGGCCTTGATCATATCCAAACAGATAAAAGAAATAGATTTTCCAGTCACTGCATTGATATGCCGGTTAAAGTAACAAGCTCAAATATTTCTGTTTTGTTGTATGGGTGGGATCTATTGGCCAGAAATTGTAATTTTTTCCAGATCCAAAGACATTCCGGAATTCATCTGGTGTCATCTGGTGACTGTACACCACTACCACAGTATTATGGTAATTATAGCATTTCCCAAAGAGAAAGATTATATATGTGACAGTGTGAACTCTCAGCTGACAAGTTTTCGGTCAATGTCGATTTTAAGTCAAGTATTCAGGGTTTTTCAAGTATGAAGTCGTACCAGTGACTGAATGCGGAGCACATGCAACTGCACATGGAATGACTTTCATATCATTTCAGTGGATCATAGATGTTTGATGACAGATATCTATTGAAATTTACATTTCCACTATCATACAAAAACTCTAGAAACTGTAAGTGTTCAGGTAGGTAGTGCTGTGTGTTATGGCAGTGCACATCATGTAACAACTGAAAAAGTATCTGTTATTTCATATTTTAAGTCACTGTGTTATAAATCACAAACTATGGAAATGTTTTCATCCTCTGGACAAAGCTTTACGTCTTCCATTCTATATCTGGTTATCAAATGGCTTTTATCAGGATATGGCTGAGTGCACAGGCCTGTACTGAGGATGATGCACATATCATTTCCCCTCATTCATAATTAAATCCACTACAACTGAAGGTAGAAAACCAGTGTTGTTTTGTTACCCAAACTCTACATTTAGGTCATGCTCAGGCTGGATCCATGTGAATTTATTACCTGTGTAGGGTTGTACACTGGGAAGTCCTCCACTGGAGGGATGAGACCCTGGGCAATCAGCTGACCATAAGAGGGTGGAGCCTCTCTCTGAACAAAATCCGCCTCCATTCGAGTCATCTGAGTCTCAAATGATCTACGGGAAGAGAGTAAGGTAGCAGTAAAAGAGAGACAGTTAGGGAGTGTAATGAAAAGATCTTATGTTACTTTTACACTGTAGGTGTTAAAGCTCAATAGTGATTTTTTAAAAATTGAAATCTGATTTTTTTGTGTGATCATTCACATAATTCAACCATGTTGCCATCAGACTCATGTGTGTCTGCCATCCTGAAGTGACCCACATGCACTGAAGATGTGACATCACACACAGCACACTGTGTTTACAGAAGTAAATATGGATCTTGCCGTGCCTCGCCTACTCAAACACAGACACCTATTACATTTCAGTGGCGTAAAAGTTAAAGATAAAATACGATATGATTGTTCAGACTGAAGTCACATTGCAAAACATCAGATGTGCATCTAATTTAGAACCACATTCTAAAGTGGATTTAGGCCTTTTTTTTACCTGCATCATGAACATAGTGTTGGTCTGAGAAACAAGAGCAATAAGATGCAAAAACAGACTGTGATAGTGTGTGTCTCAGACAGAGGATGAGACTTTTCAGGCTGTTGCTATGGTGACAGACTGTTTCAGACACACGGTACTAGATAACTTGGAACAATGAGGACAAACAAGTACACAGACGACAGCAGAGGAGTGAGAGCAGTGATAAATGTGGTAGAGTGAGCACATAGACACAGAATGAGGCGCTGCGTCCACACCTGTACTCTCGGCTTCTGAGGGAGTGCAGTTTGAGTGCACATCCAAGAGCGATGACCAGAAGGAGACTGCACACCAGACTGCCAATCAAAGCCGCTGTGATCACCTTCCTGGGCACCGCTGCGAGGCAGTCCCTCTCATCGCTCCCGTCGAGGCAGTCCTCCTGTCCGTCGCAGCGCCACGTTTCAAAGATGCACAGGTTCGTCCCACAGTGAAAGTTTCCAGGTTGGCAGTCGTAGCAATTCTTTTCATCTGAGCCGTCTGGACACCTTTTCTGGTTGTTGCAGCGCTCAGAGGCCGGGTAGCACACTCCACTAGCGCCCTCACAGGGGAACTCACCCTCCGGGCAAATGGGGCAGGACTCCTCATCACGGCCAGACGGGCAGTGCCAGTAGCCGTCGCAGCGTTGGCGCTCAGAGAAGCAGCCCTGATCACTGCCACAGGGACGCTCACCGGGGAAACAGTAACCTTTGACCTGAATGTGTCAAGGAGAAATATGTGACTGACTGTAGCACTGTACAGAAACACATACACTCAACTGGTTTAGGTCTTTAAACAACTGTCTCTATGAAAACATTATTATATTTTTCACACTCTCTACATCCATGAGATTCCACACAATAAAACAGATGTAGTAAAACCAAGTTTAACTAGTAATATTCATTAACTGCTTTGCATTTTAGTCATTTCTCCTCCCTTTCCATGTTGACTGACTGATTAATTAATTAATTATTGTTATTATTATTATTATCATCTGCACATTGCTCTGTTGTTTTCTATTTTAAATGTGTTTTTAAATGCTCACTTAATTTCACTATAGATCCTGTGGATTGCAATTTTTTGTTCATCATACCAATGTCGAATGACAATAAAATAATCTTGAATCTTGGAAAAATTACAATTAATTGAAAATGGACTGTGTGTTCTCCCTTCAGCAGAGAAAGGTGTGAAACTGCCTCCGCATAAACAATGAATGTGCACAGTGAAAGTAACAGGTTACAGCGGATAAAAAATGAAAAGCAGTGAAGCAAACCTGTTTAAAAACCAATTAAACCTTAACTGAGATTAAACATGAGAGGTTTAAACTAATATAATATAAAAGCTATTATCCATTCCCCTTCACAACCTCACTTATAATCAGACATATTGTCACTGTCAAGCAGAAACCTCTTATGTCTAAAATGGTTATTTTTCTGGAAACTGGAAAAAGGGTGTATATTTTAAATAAATTAATGGAGCTAAGAGATGTAGTTAAAAGGTGTTTTTAACACTTTTCATTGATTTCATTTCTAAAACTGCTAGGCCAATGTGAAAACCAGTGTTGGGAGTAACGCCTTCCAAAAGTAATGCATTACAGTAACAGATTACTTTTTGCTGTGACGCAGTAGTGTAAGGCATTACTAATGAACGTTCAGTAATATTTTACTCAGTACATGTTCAATAGCACTTGCATTACAACACACTTTTCACCCATAATTTAATTGTTCAAATAAAAAAAAACAACAACAAAAAAAAACAGCAAAACCTTAAGGAATCAAAACTGCGCCAGGAAAGTTCTACTACTGGGCTGTACTGCACACACGTACCATTTATGACTAGAGTCCGTATGTAACTCATGTAACGCATTACAATTCCGACACGGTAATATTGTAAGGTAAAGAATTACTTTTAAATAACAGTAACAAATAATGTATAATGCTTGGAATTTTGGAAGTAACTTGCATAACACTGGCAAAGACTAAGCAATAGAATCATTTTGACAAAAAAAAAGGAAAAGACCAAAACTGGACTTAAGAGGTTTCTGTCCGACAGTGATGGTATGTGTTATTTTAGTACCTGGTATGTTGCGTTGAAGCCGTGTCCAGGGCTGTGAGGCTGTGCCATGTACAACACGCTCATCTGTCCACGGCTGGACTCCAGCAGGGCCGGCCGTCTGTTGTTATGATATGACAACACTTGGAGGAGGTGCTCCGCCCGCTGCAGCAGGCCGTCGTAGACGTGCAGGGAGTCCCCGGGGCCCAGCTGCAGGTCCAGCTGCAGCACGATGGGTTTGGGGTCCTGGGTGTCCAGCAACCAGGAACACCTCAGCTCCGCCATGGCGCTCCTGTTGGCCCGGAAGAAATCTGGGGAGGCAAAGGAACCGTAGAAGTTCCCTAAACGTTTCCCGCAGGTGGTGTCGGGGCAGCCCAGCTCGTCGGTCCGGTCTGGGCAGTCTGGGGATCCATTACAACGTAGGGACGCGGGGAGGCAGCGGGTGGACTGGGCTTGGGTGCAAGGAACGGAACCGAGGGGGCAGAGTCCAGACTGGGCCTCGGTAGGAGGAGGGGAGCAGCTGCGTTCATCTGTGGCGTCTCCGCATTCGTCCTGGCCGTTGCACTTCCAGGAGCGAGGAAGACACTTCCCATTCCCACACAGGAACTCATCGGACTGACAGCTGCTCTGACCCAGGTGACCTACAGAGGAAACATCACATCAGCGTTTACATCGCAGATCACACACAGAACCCAAACAAGGTGGATTATGGGTCACTGCTTTGGAACTCACTTCATCTCACATCTTCTTTTTCCAGAAAAATCATGTGAAAACTTGTATTTACTCCATGGACACTTACAAAATCCCAACTCAAATAGTCTTTAGTCAAGAATGTTTTAGGTGTAGGAGTTAAATTTCATTATTACTGTGTTAAGATAATGTAAGATTACAAAATATAAGAAAATATATAAGATAAGAAAATTTACGATAAGATAAGAAAATATATGACAAGTTAAGATTTTTTTTATCCCACTGAGGGGACATTTGACTGTTACTAGCAGTAACATATAACAAGCAAGTGCAGAGAAAAGACACAGGTAGAGAAAACCATGAACAAGTGAAAAAAATGGTCCTCTCCTGGCAAAAATAAATAGAAAAATAAGAAATTTGGTGTTTAAATAAATATAGAATTAGAAAATTAAATTCTATCTCCATATGTACATTGTGCACATGGTGGACTTCAGTACTTATTAATTGGACTAATGCAAATTCTTTCACATTTTTATGATTTATATACATATATATATATATATATATAAACAATGCAATCACATTCCAATAAAAAATCCTTACCAGGAAATTAAAGCAATCCTTCTTCTGAAAATATACACATAAATATATGTTTTTCAGGAAGACATTTATCGATGTGCATGTGGTGCTTGTTTTTTCCTGCTCTACATAATATAATTTGGTTGCAAGAAAAGAAACAGACATTTTTCGAGCTTTTACAAATACTTTTTACATTTATACCATTTGATTTCAGCAAACACTGAACACTGAATGTATGCAATAAATTGTCACTCTGGGTTCTTGGATATTCAGCACAAATTCAGAAAAAATAATATATTAATGTATTCCTTTTCCAGAGTGCATAGTCCTTGGGAGGGTTGCAGAAATGCTGGAGCCTATCTCTGCAGCCAATATGTGAAGGCAGGGTCTGGATGCGGGTAATATACACAATATAAGACCAACATTATGAAAAAGTACCGTTTTGCCAGTTATTAATCAAATATCCATTACAATGCTTATACTGTCCACAGAATATGATGAATATATAACAATATATAAAATTCTGTCTAGTTACAAACTGTGTAGCCAGAATAATTTGTTTTAAATGTATATTTTTCAGCAAGAGATTTATCGATGTATGTGGGACTTATTTTTTTCTGCATTAGAAAATATAATTTGGTTGTAAGAAAAAAAGAAACAGACATATTTTTTAAGCTTTATCAAATACTTTTTACATTTATACTATTTAATTTTAGCAAACACTATACACATGAATATATGCTGCAAATTCTCACTCAGGTTTCTTGGATGTTCAGTGTAATTCCAAGGTTAAATTTATTTATATAGCACATTTAAAACAACGCAAAGTGCTGTACAAAGTTGTATATACAAATACAAGATATGTGAAAACTAGTAAAATAAGAATACATATAAGATATACTAAAACTGATCAAAATAGATACACAATAACAGGATAAATAGCATCTAAAACACATTCAGAAGGTAAAACAAAGAAAAATCACACCCTTGTTTTAAATCCAGTGCAAATAGGTGTGATTTAAAGTGTTCAATGGACTGTGCACATATGGGGCAGAGTGTTCCAGGGAAAAATAAGCAACTGATCAAGCCTAAAATACACATAATATTTAGTTCTGAGATGAGGCAAGGTTGCATGAGCTCAACAACTCATATAAGATTTTCCATGACATGAGCTGTTACGGCTGAGTGTGAACTGTGACTCAAACATTCCCGCCGCTATCCCAGTTTGTACCTCCGTGTGTTTACAGTTTGAAAAGCCATCATACTTAACTTTTCTTGTGTAGTTTACGAGAGCGGTAATGGGCAGAGTGCAGGCAGCGCGGGCGAGTTTCAAGGAATTAGGAGGTGTGTCAGAAGCGTGCTGGGGTATGGGGCGGAAAACTGGAGTGTGGGAGTGAACAAATGAAGTAAACTGGTTTGGACAGAGATAAAGAAGCTGAGGATGATGTGTGGAGTTACGATGAAAGACAGGGTTACTAATGCGGAGGTTGAACAGAGGGGGGGTGTAGAGTGGATGGAGGTGTGGTTACGGAGGCAGCGGTTGAGGTGGTATGGACATGTGTGGAGAAGAGTGGAGGATACGGAAGTGGGTAGAGTGTTAACGATGGAGGTGGCAGGAACGCGAAGGAGGTGAGGTGATGAAAGGATGTGGTTGAGGGCGATATGAGGGTGATGGGGTTGGAGAAGGAGATGGAGGAGACAGAGAAATGTGGAGGAGAGGAATCCATGGGCCGGTCAACCCCCGCTAGCGAAGAAAACGGCCGCTATATAAATGTTGTTTGTGTTTTGTGTGTGTACCTCTGATGTAGGAGAGTCGAAAACCCTGAGCTTGTCCTGAGCTGGTGGTCTGAGAGTGGAAGTAGAGCCAAACGCGCCCCCTGGTGGACATGAAAGGTGGGGGCAGCACGGACCCACACAGCCGGGAGTCCCCATTCCATGTGGGCGTCATCATGAGCCAGTCCCCGACGCAGTGCTCCGACTCCGAGATGTCAAAGTTACGGAAACTGCGGCAGAAGATGAGTGACGTCAGGCTCCACCATGACTGAGATGTAAATGTAGGTATGAAGGAGCGTGTGTGCGGAACAGTTTACCTGATGGTGATGACCTCTCCCTGACCTCCCTGGATATGCCAGCTGCAGTTAACTCCAGCGGGGTAGTTTAAAGGCCACGAGGGGCTGTAGATGACACCCCTGCGCTCTGTATGGACCTCCACCCGCTCACTGCAGCCGGCTGCACAACAAAAAAAAACACACAGGGAGATGCAGAAACTAATTAACAACTTATTGGAAACCTTATGGATGTTAGATCCAACTGACAGAGGAGCTGAGCAAGGACTGAAATTAAAGCAATTCATCAAGCTCAGAACCAACACCTAAAGATTAGGGTTCTGGAAACCTCTCTTATTATGGGGAAACACAAAAACCAACTTACAAGCACACCTCATAAGAGAACAATACGGATAATAAACAATATGGGATACCTGGAACATACCTATAAACTATTCTTAAATACATTCAAATGAAAGGATTTGGAGGAAATGAAAACAGCACAAATATTATGCAAAGCAGAAAATAAATTAGCTGATTAGCTGTGGCATGTCAAACTGGGGTTGGACAATATAAGCTCTGCTTCTTCCTACTTCTTATCAGATATTAAGTATTGTTAGTGAAACTGGTATACATTTCAAGCTCACTTTGCACCATGTACAGCACTCCTCTTCTTAAGTACTTTCTTTTTGCATGTGTATTGTTAAGCACCAAAAAGATACAAATTCCTTGTATGTGCAAACTTACTTGGCAATAAAGGCCTTTCTGATTTGTTTTTTGGTTGATTTATTTCCATATATACATTACATTTGGCTGACGCTTTTATCCAAAGCAACTTGCAATGTATAGTGTGTATAACCTCAATTGCCTTGCCCAAGGGGCCACCTGGGATTTGAACTGGCAACCTTCAGCAAAGCCAGCAGTGTAAACCACTAAGTTATCCAGTTTAACGCCAAATACATTGGAGTTTAAATCTGAAATTTCTTTTGCCTCCTTAAGTTCCAAATAAAGTCCATCTAAACCTGTATCTTATTCCACAAAGAAACAAAATCTCTCAGGTGCATTTTTAAACTTGTTATTGTTCAATGATATTGTATTTGAGGTGATGAAGGAGGGAGAGTGAAAAAGCTCTCAGACACATTGGTAGAATTTCCAAATGCATAATGCACAGCCTCAGCAATTCTACAAAGTCGTCTAGTGATGGAAACATAGATTACACAAGTGTTTACACTCTAATGGAAAAAGCATTTTGTTATTTTGATACCAAAAAGGGAACTTTTTCACTCTCCCTCATATCTGTGGTATTAACAAAAAGGAAACGAAAAACTGAAATATTATAATAATATATTATTCATCCATCCATCCATGCTTACATTTTCCTGAATTAAATCTTGGGAGGGTTTCAAAGATGCTGGAGCCCATCTCAGCTGAAGGCAGGGTACTCTGGATGTGGGTAATATACAGAATGTAGGTCTGACATTTGGAAAAAGTGCCATTTTTAATCAAATATCCACTACAACACTTATACCCTCCATAAAAAAATACAATAAATATATCATAGAAATAACAAACAATCCTAATCCTGTATAGTTACAAACTGTGTAGCCAAGAAAGAAATCAACTAACATCATGACACATCCATAAAACGGATAAAAAAAAAAACGAGTTGTATTTCTTTTGACAATATTTGCAGAAGACAGAAGGTTCATACATTTAAAGAGGCTTCATCTTTTTGAAACAATTCTCTAAGACAAATGACCCCTCTGCCTCTGAAGGGAGCTCACAGATGATCACATGAAAGCTAAAACAGATGCAGCCGCAGTCCAACTGGCAGCCAAGGCGACCGCATCACCCGCTGCCATCGCATCAGCGCCCCAGGGAGCAGCACCCAGGGTGGAGGTGGGAAAGAGCAGCAGGCATACGACACAGAGCGAATGCAACAAAAGCCTGTCAGACCATAACAGACAGAGGTTTTAGTATCATAACTGTGGCTGAAGGGGCTGGGGACGTCAAAAAGTACATAAGATTAGCCTTTTACTCTGAGTTATTGCTCAATAAAACCGACACGACATTTAAAAAACGTGTATGACTTAGATCAGTGGTTCTCAAACTTTTTACAGTGGAGTACCCTCTGAAATATACTGTTTTAGACATGTACCCCCAACACTTACTTCAGCATTTTTGAGTGGAAAAATATATATATATAATTTTTTTTTACTAAAATACAGTTTTAAGCATTTATTATTTATAATAATGATCATTAATGGCCACATATTGACAGTTGGGTTCTTCATGAAAACAAAGGTACAAAAGAACTGGCATCTTGTGACACTTAAATCGCAAAGAAAACATGAAGACGTGTTGTAATGGCATCTTAAAAGGGTTAAAAAGGTGAATTTACAAATATGCACGTGTGTATATGTTTACATATACAATCGTAGAAAAAATGATTAGACCACCCTTGTTTTCTTCGATTTCTTGTTCATTTTAATGCCTGGGACAATTAAAGGTACAATTATTTGGACAAATATTATAACAATAAAAAATAGCTCATACTAGTTTAATTTCAGAGATGATACCTCTCCATTTAACATGTTTTCTTGATTAAAAACCAAAATCACTTCAGTTCTTACATCAATATCTATGTCACTGTACTGACAAAAGCAATGCTTTTATTCATTCCATATTTTCTTTTCTATCTGTTTTTGTCACATGACACACACAGGAGTTAGGACTAGATTGTATAACCATTGCTTTTGATGATTTTTAATGATCTCATATTGTTTTCTGCTACTGTATGTGTCTGTACATACTGTATATTTGATGGGGGGGGGGGGTTATATATTTTTGTATGCAAGTATATTATGTCCGGCTACATATAAACTTAACGAAGGTCCAGTACTTGGGGTGAGGGATGGGGTGGGCAGCTGGATAGGAACTGGACATGACAGTTTCATGTTCAAGTTGTATGTTCTTGTTATATCTTTGAAAATTTTAAATAAAAAACACCTTGATAAAAAAAATAAAAAAAAGTTAAAAAGAAAACGCACACTCACACACACACACACATAAGAAGAAGAAGCTGTGTAAACAGTGCTTAATTCACCAGAACCACAGAGACAGAACATTAGCTGAACTGCTACAGTGATTATCCAACACGGTCACATGGTCCAGACTCGGCCCAGTTCTGCTGAGTGTGTGTGTTTGGTTCAGGCTTTCTTGATGAATCAGTGAAGTCAGCAGAGTGAAGCCACCGGGGTTGGGGGGGTGGGGGTATATCGTTTAGGGCTTGTGATGGATATCGACCACACTGACACGCGCGGGCAAATACTGAGTTCTGTTCAGCAGGAAAACAGTAGCACAGCTGTGATACTGTTTGACCACAATAAGCAGATGTCATCCTATGGTCATTACAGTGAAATGACCGCACACTGTATGATCAGTTAATACCAAAGTGTCTGCATCCTTCCCACTGGGGAAACAACAGGCTCAATGCTGTCAACACAGTGTAAATCAACATGTTTACAAGTAACGTCACTGTTTGAAAAGCTGAATTCTATCTGCCAACTTGGAATTTGGCAGAATGAGTCGTAAAAGGCTTTCAATCGAGTCACAACAATGAAAAAACAGCTAAAAGACTTGTTGAACTAATGGGGTGCAACAACAAACTGACTGTTCTCAATGCAAATTAGATCAAATATTCGATGCAAAACACTAAGTGGAGAAAAAAAAAATCCATGAGTTTAACAAATGGTCACATTTACACCAAACAGAGACAAAGTCAATGACAGAATGTAACACATTTTACTCTAACCTTCAGGTATTTGTACTTTTCTAGAGTATTTACATTTTATACAACTTTATGAAGCAAATACTCTACAAAATAATAACAAATATTGTGAGATAATTTAATGCCACAATAATTATCAGTATCACAATGTGTTTCATTATATGTTGTATTTTATTTGGTCATAGAGTCAGAATAAACACTTATAAAATGTTTTGTTGTTCATTTTTTTCCCATTATATTACTTTCCTGTGTGTATAATTCTAATTATTTCCCAAGTTTTGTATGACCTACCTCTATGTTTCTGAATCATATGCAAAATAAATAACAATTTAATTTCCACAAAAGAGAAAAAAAAAATCTTTAAAAACTTGAGAGAGAAAAAACAGAGTTTGAGATTCATTATAATTATTGATGTCAGTGGATGTAAACACATTTGCATAACTACAGTTTGGGTCATTTTCCCAAACCTTAGATTTATATTTATCTGACAACTTTGGCTAGTTTTTAATATTAAAGTTTTTCCTTCCTGTCCATGAACCACATATCTGCCATATCTTCCATCAAATATGTCAACTTTGACTGATTGTGACGAAGTAAATAATGGAGTAAGAACGTTTTCATGCTTCATAAGATAAATAATCTCTTAAAAATCCCTCTGGGACTAAGTGAGATACATAAATCCCACAGGACAGCGATGCAAATGAAACATATGATTTATAGAACATGATGCACGGCTGTAAATTAAACTTTCAACAAATGAAATCAACCTTAAACATCATCAGCAGTAAAATGCATCATGCAGCAGTGTCTTACATAACAGTCAAACACTGACTGGGATCATTCTGCTGCACAGTAAATACTTTCCTGTCACATTTCAAGCGTAATTTGCCTATGTTAGAAGCTGCTTTCGCTCAAATTAGGTTTTAAGATCAATATTTACTTGCAGATTTGTAGCATTTTCACAGTTTGGCATTACACTGGAAAAAACTCTAAATCTTAAAATTAAAATAAGACATAATCCCCTAAAGAGTAGCTTTTCTTTTTTTTTTTTTTTTTGTTTATTCGGGACACAAACATAACACAAAACATTAAAAAAAAAAAAACCAAAACATTAAAAAATATACTGAAAACGAAATAACTGTTGTGCCTGAACAGGAGTAGGAAGAAGCCACCGTTTATCCACTTCATTTTTTTCATAAGAACTTATTTTTAAACAATAGAGCCTGAAAATCTTACATCAAAAACATCTTCCCAAGATCTTGTTTTTATTTTTAAACTTGTTTTTAGAGTGGAATTTACTCCGGTGTAGTACTTACACTTAAATCAAGGATATGAATACTTCTGCTGCTATTGCTGACATAAAACAATCAACTGCAAACAAATCCAACAGTGTAATGGGACACATCACACACAAACCTGCACCAAATGACACCAGAGTTGCTTTATTATTGCAGCTCAGTGGTGATATGGTGCATTTTAGAATATTTATAACAGACAAAGAGAGGCACAACTGCTGTAACTTTTCTCTTGTTAGATTCACTGAGTGCAAAGTTAAGCCTTTCAATTTTTCATCTCTGTTGTTTACAAAAAAACAAGACTTAATCCTCTGCGGTTCCTAAAAAAAAAAAAAAAAAAAAATCCTGGCCTCATTGCACTATATTACCCTGAACAATGCATCCTCTGTTTCCTTAGTGATAAAAACACTGACAAAAAAGAAAGTGTGTGTAATCAGGTGAAGCATCAAACAAGTACTAGCATGTGTTATGAATGAGAGTGTGTTGTCTGTGTTGTGTCACATTTCTTGGAACTGCTTTTCGCATTAGGATCAGAAGGACTTAATATATCGAACTGGCAGATCTGGTCTTTATTTTCACACCAGTAAAGTGCTGGATATGATAATAAGGAGAAGGAAGGAAGGAAGAAAGGGGGGGGTGGGGGGGTGGAGAGAAAGAGGGATTGACTGGCTGCAGAGAAGCAGTGATGTAATGCTGATAGCAGCATCACATTTGTGAAAGAGCATCCATGTTTCCACACTAACCCTGATCATTTACCCACCACAGATCAATAAGCCCCGAAGGTTTCTGTTCATTGATACCCTCATATTCTCACTGTAGCCAATCAAAACATGAAAACACTCATCAGATCAGTTTATCCAAATGACACAGGAGAAACTAGCAGGGAAATAATAACTTCCTCTGTGAGGGTGTGAACGGGAGGTGCTGTAGGAGTGATCTACTGAGGGAATCAGATGAATTAAAAGCAAAGAAAAGTAAATGAAGGACGTGCAGATGCAGTAAAGGTAAATATAAGGACATGGATTGAATGTGAGTTTTTTTTTTATTATTATATGACGGTGATGACTTGAACATGCAGTCTCCATCTGTATCAACGCCTCTGGTAAATACATGTATGGTGCAGATATGTGTTTCCAAATGAGAGCAGAACAGTGGAGATGCATTGTTGTTTCTCACCTGCAGAGAACTGTGCAGAGCGGAACCACAGCAGCCCGAGCAGCAGCTCCACCGGCCCCATGGTCCGCCGGGGACTTCGGCTATTATCTCCGAACAGATTTGAGCACTTTGATCGACATCTGCGTCCACCGGAGAACCAGCTGCATATGTTTTCAGCTCAGACGAACCGTGCTCAACCAAAGGTCCTCACTAGGAAGAAGCATTGTGTCCTTTGCAGCGGTAGCAGAGACATTCGAGCTAAGCTAGCAGCAGGAAGCCAGGCAACTTCCGGTTAGTGGTTTCAAAATAAAAGCACCAGTTCAGTACTCGGTTTTATTTAATCTACAAGAGTGTTACTTTCATTTTAGTTCTGGGGTCACAAAAATAATAGCATATAACTTAGAAATAAGACAACCACAACATTTTCACTTTACTTTGGTGTAAAAAAGTAAATTTACTTTATGGAAAGGTTTTACTTTTAGATACTATTCTTTCAGAAAAAAGAGAAAAGCCTGAACTATTAACCTGAACATCCTGAAATGTTTTCAGAAAAATAAGTGCCATTTTAACAATATTATGTAACTCATCATTTATGCATCTGTGTCACAGATCGCAGTGGACCTGCAAATGCACCCAATATTTATTTATAGTTATAATATTGTTAATTATTGTTTGGAATTTGGAGTTGCCATCATATATGGACTATTATGCTATTATTTTACTCACAGATTGAATTGGGTGAAATGTGTTCCGTGAACTGAAATTAAACATTTTCAGTGTAATTGTTGCATTTTGAAAATTCATCCCCTGGTCCAGATTAGAACCTCTGGGGCCGCTTTTTACCCCTCCGTCCATATGTTTGACACTGCTGATTTACACCTTTCCTGCAAATAAGAGCAGGAAGTACTAATAATAATCACATTTCAATTACAATAAGAATTGTAATAAAAAAATAATGTAATTCAATAATTATTTAAAATAAAAGAAGTCTACAAAATAATATACAAAACAATGTAAATCTTTACATGATTGTGCAAAGGCTTGTAATGAATTTCTTTGTTTACTTAACTAGAGCCACAACAATTAAAACTGATTAGAGGTTTTGTTTGTTTCATTTTAAATGGGGCATACAACTTTTCTTAGTTTAATATTTCTTTTTTATTATTATTATTAGAAACGAATACAATACAATATTTTTATTTGTCATATTACAGTACCACAAAATTATAACAGCATCCAAGGTCATATAAAAAATTATGTGAATAAGATGAAATAAGACTAAGATTAATTAAAAAATATTCTTGTCATGGTGTCATCATCAATTATAATTCTTATTGTTGCTTTTCTTTTTAACTCTTCCGTGATCATAAATGTATTTGAATTATGAATAAAACAACACCTTTCTGGTAGGTTTAGTGATTAAAAAAAAAAAAAAAAAATTTAAAGGGTAAGCGTACAGGAAGTCTTATTTTGGAGAATACATAGTGCAACTTCCGGACACATTGTGGTCCATTTTTGTGTGTTTGTCTTGCCGCATCGAACACGACAAAGTGGTCCACATTACTCTTTGTTTACAGGTCTTATCTACACGCACACCTGTATTGGATAAAATCAAAGAGTTTGGCAGAAACTGCAGATGCTGTAGCCTTGAGTTAAATACTACGTGAGTTGAGATATTTTCCAGTAAAAATGCCGGGAAGAGTGAAAATAGGATTTCTTCTTAATTTCCTTCACCATCCATTGTCATTTGAAGGGTTCTTGTTTTTGTCGCCCCCGTGTGGCAGTTACTTGTATTGTATATCATGAGGATATTGCAGATTTATATTACTTTACTGTCGCCTCCGTTTTTGGTTACATGTATTGAAGAATGTAATGAGTATACGACGTAACAAATAGAAAATTATCAATGAGAAAAGGTAATAGTATCGGGATAAGTAAGAAAAATAAAAGACAAAAGGCACCGCTGGGATTCGAACCCAGGATCTCCTGTTTACTAGACAGGCGCTTTAACCAACTAAGCCACGGCGCCGAGTGATGTAGCAATGCGACAGAGACGTTTATGAAAAATTATTAGATTGGTTATGCTAGATTAATTTTTATCGCATTTTTTAAAATGTAACAAAGAATACGTCTTTTCTTTTTCTCAGTAATATTTGTGGAGTTTAGAAGACTCCATGTCGGATCACAAATATGGCGCCAAAATTTAAGATAACACTCTAACTTTTTTTAAATATATAATAATAAATGTTTCAAATCTGGCGTTATTTTTCTTGTTTCGTTTAATTAGTGGAAAAATGCTACATC
Organism: Maxillicosta whitleyi; assembly: GCA_029822895.1. Taxonomy (NCBI): domain Eukaryota; kingdom Metazoa; phylum Chordata; class Actinopteri; order Perciformes; family Neosebastidae; genus Maxillicosta; species Maxillicosta whitleyi. The sequence goes on from JAPSES010000001.1 coordinate 15,609,666, forward strand.
TAATTCTCTATTATGTAGAGTATGTTTCTCGGCTGGTCTAGGAACGCCTTGGGATCCCGCCGGATAAGCTGAACGAAGTGGCTGGGGAGACCCGACCATGGATAACCGGCAGAAGATGGATATCTATGAAACACTGGGACTGAAATACATACATTTAGCACTAACAGACTAGGAATCGAACTTAACTATTTAGGCCGCAAGGTGAATTGTGTTATCGTTTCATCTCGCTCCGACGTCCTAGAACTACACAATGTTTAGTTAGCAAAAAAGTACGTGTTATGGGAATGCTACTTGAAAAATTTCGTCGCTAAAAACCCCCTACAATCTTCG
>JAPSES010000001.1:15610477-15622305 GCA_029822895.1 Maxillicosta whitleyi
TTCATATCCATTTGTACAAACATCTGAAATGGAAAGGGGGATATAACCATATGCAGTGAAATTTGTAGTATAGTGTAGTAATCTGGTTATAACTTGCATGTTTAGCTCTGTGTGTGTGTGTGTGTTGGGGGATGGGCTGCATTGTACAATTAGGCTTACCTGCTGTTACTGTTTCTGCATGAGACAGAGCTTCCTTTTGTTTTCTGCCTCTTATGGTTGCGAATTTCACCTTTTTCTTGCATATTATGCACAGGGCAGGAAGGGCTATTGCTATTGCAGTTTTATCAATAAATCTCCGGTAGCAGGTGGGGTGGAAAGCTGCTTTCTCTGGAATGTTTTCGAACTCCAAGTCAACACAGTGTTTGTAGTTTTCAGCTACATTTCGGCACTCACCCTTCAGCTGAAGCCACCGTCGTATGCAATTTCTATATGTATTCCACCTTGTCGCAGTAAAATCTTGAATCTTTTCGTGCTTAACAGAAGTAAGGTGCATATAGTACTGTTTCTGGACCGATGGTTTTGTTGTTTTGACATTTTCTGGCGAACTTTCGAGAGCTTCTGCACTACTCGATGAAGACATTGCGGGCTGTCATCGTGGTTCTGTTTATGAAATCCCGCTACCTCATTGGTGTGTTTCGACCGAAGCACCTCTTGCAAGCCAACGTGTTGTTACGCCCGCAGTAAAATGTACATGCGCCCTAAATACTCTAGATCTCTATAAAACACTGTGATATAAAAAATGTAGGGGGAGTTTTGCGATGAACTTTTTCCAGGAAGCTCAAGATAACCCCATCTCATTATGCACTAAAGATAATGTAGTTCCACGGGGGTCGGAGCGGAATCTATTTTCTGAAGGACTTTTCGGGGTTCACCTTACGGCCTAATTATGGTACAACTACAATTCGCGTTTTTCCTGTTCTACTGCATGCTAATTTTCATAACTGACAAGAAGCTAAACCGTGTAGACTCATTGGTACAAGTTTATTTGTTGCAAATTACAATCACCTGAGCTGAAGGAAATGGGCTGCAGTACCATTCCGAGCCACAACATAGAGTGGCGCTGTTGATAAGATCCAAAATGAGATGTATGTCATTAGTAAGAGAAAGCGATTACCACCATTGCCCTTTTATTTAATAAAAACGTGCATATCTGGTGAAATTATAGATTTCTTTCACCACAGCAGATTCACTTTTTAATTGCTAAATTTGCCTCCTGGTTAACGTTTTGTGATGATGAGAAAGCCTGAATTTGACTAAATTAACAGTATGAGCAAAATCCCACTCAGAAATTTGTTATAAAAAGTGAAAATCAGTCACCTTCCATAAGGGGAGGGGGTTACACTCCTTGTATTCGAGCAGTTTCACACAACTTACTTATATCGATGGCTTCTACGTGTGCATATCAGTCACCAGTCTTTTTTTGTGTCTAACATTTGATGGATCATCCCATCAGCATCAATCACGCTAAAGGTGTTTTAATCTAGTCACATTATACTGAGGATGACATGAGATCATTCACTATTGCAGGGCTCTGACTGTGGATGGAAACCTTTGAGGGGGAGGAGATTAAAACCAATACAGGCTTAAACGGGAGGGAAAAATGTTGAAGTATAAATGGAAAATGGTTTTGAGTATTAGATAATGTTTCTAAAAATAAAAACTGACCTAAAGACATCAAATTAAACCAACTGTCCAGAAGGATAATAACCATTTAATCAAATCATTCCAGCGAGCAGACATTTTACTAGATGGCACAGTCTTATGTAGTAACACTAGACAGAACGCAGGACACACACCAGTGACAGTACATGATAGTTCAACAATTTATTCAACTTCATAAACATTTTCTTAAAGAAGTGTGCTGCTTTATTTGACTGATGTTTCGATAAGTGCAGGAACCAAAGCTTTTTTACATGCACATGGTCTCAGCACAGATACAGGCGATGGGTATTTCTTACTTCACTTCTCATTTTACTTTTTTAAAAATTACACAGCTTTGAATACAGCAGCTGATGAAGCTTACCAACAGGCAGGTCAATGATATACACTTTACCAATTTTTTTTTTCAGTTTGAATTAAAATATAAAGAAAAAGGGAAACAAGTAAAAACCTACAAACAAAAAAAAGTAAAAATCAGAAAAAACAAATCCTACAAGTGGCGCTGAGTGGATGAATACATGAGTCCGAGGATCTGCACGTCACATTGCTCAGCTGCTTTTTTTTTTTTTCCTGTGTATGCACATTGGTTAGTTTTTAAATTAATTATTGTAAATACTATGAAAACAAAATGCAAGTCACACACTCAGCAAACAAGAGACATTCCTTTCTTCATCTGATCTGGAGTTCCCGTAGGCAGAGGGGAAGGGACTTACAGAGGAGTAAAGGGGTGGGGGGGGTTCATCCTGAACGCCAGATCACAGTTTTCTTACAAGGCTTGGGATTCAATGAGGCAACCGTATGCTTTGATACATTACTTAAAACCCCTCCCACCTGAATTTTGCTTAAAGTGTCTCATTCTGTTTAAGGTGCAGGGTCCTAAATCTTTTTGGTCGCCCCAGTGAGAGTTACTCAGACAAAGATCAAAACGAACACACGCACTTAAATAATCAACAATTCCAGAGTGAATGAATGTATGATCCATGTCTCAGGAACTACCAAGCCTCTTTATTATTTCATCCTACCTCCTGTTTACTCTGCAACTCATACATTTTCTCCCCATGTACAACGTGGGTCATGTGGTTGGTTGTGTGTGAGAGTATGACACTACTGGTGGGCGCAACTGACCCCTGGCCCGTGGTGACCCCCCTCCTCATCGGAGCTGTCGTTGTAGGCCTCCCTGCGGTTCCCCGACGACGAGCTCTGGCTCACGTCATAATCCTGCAGGTCCACCTCCTCCGTGTCCCCGGTAATGATGGGTGGCTCCGACCGTGAGGGAAGCATGTCCTCCAGCTCCTAACCAGGGACAAACATTTAATAATTATGTTAATGGAGGTAAATGTGCGACTTTAACTTTAAGAAGATATTAAGGAATTTATAATTTGTACTGTTTTCACATCAGGATAAATTTTGTGACATTTGGCTTTTATAATGACAATTTACAGCAGCTTTACAACCCCCCCACCCCCAACATCCCATGCAACACTCAATTTCACACAAAGTCAACAACTGAACAATTTTCTTCTTACAATTTCAAATTAATTTGATATTTTCAACAAGCCAAGCAATTGATGCAATGATGAGCCAGATCTCATTAAAGTATCTTTGATAGTTTTTTAACCATGACTTAAGAAGTCACATAAAAATAAGTTACATTAATGGATCAACTTCATAATCTACTCAACTTTTAAGGAGTGTCAACATCATATGCAACACATTTTGTGGTCTAAAATGAGTTGATAATGGATTTAAAATGGGAGCAAATGTATAAGTTGGATCTTTGGCCACAAGATGGAAAAAGAACGGCAGAAACTGGAAAGTGTTTTAACACAGATATTAAAAACTTAAGGGAAATAATAAGAATAAAACTAATCCCTGAATGGTAAGAACAGGAATAATATTCTTCTTGTGGAATATTGTCAAACACTAAAAGAACACAGTAGTTCACTTTTATAATTGGCCCACATTATAATACATGAGCAGTATTTCAACAGTGTGCGTCTTTATCATTTGTTCAGTGTATCTTGTCTGCCTATAATCCACTTGAGCTCCAAACACATACGTCAAATACAGTGGAAACTAAGCAGAGTGTTCACACGTCATGATCAGCTGCTTACACTGATTTAAAAAAAAAAAAAAAAAAAACAGATGACAAATTTAAGTAGAGGTAATGTACTTAGTTTTAGAAACCGTACAGGTAGGTTAAGCACCAATCTGGTACTGCTGTTCGTACTGCGTCACCTGTGTACTGACTATAAACAGCTGATTGCAAACAATGATTTCACAATCAGTTTGAGGATTTCTCAGTAAGAACAGCAGACACAAGTCAACACAACAGGTTCCAAAATATCAACCAGAACCACAAAAAACAGCCCAATGATAAACTAAAAGCTTGGGGGAACCAGTTATCTGCTTGTATGTTCAAACTGACAGACTTGACCATTGTACGTGTTTTTTCTCTACTGTTTATCACTGATTAGTTCTTATGTCATGGCAAAAAATATGCAATTCCAGTGGCACAATTATGTCCCTGTTGGGAACAAAATACGACCTCTGCCAAATATGAGTGCATGTGTCTATAACAAACATCATAATGACGGGTGATAAGAAGCAGTGACATGTCATACCGCAAGTTTCTCTGGGCTGATCCAGTTGTTGCTGGGGAACTGGACATCGAACTTGACATACAGGTCTCCCTTCTCAAAGGGGTTTCGATACTGTGGCATGCCCTCTCCTCGCACCACCCTCACTGAGCCTGAGGAAAAAATGCAAAAACAAATAGAAACTATTTTTAACTGCAGGGCATGGACATGCAGGTCAGAAAGCCAATGTTTGCTGGTTAACTCCAAACAAAACGAAAATGTTAGGATCACATTTCTTTCTACAGCATATCTGCTCCCTGATGATACATGTTTTTCACTTGAGCAATTACAATCAAGTGCATTGACACGACTTTCATCTACTTCCTAATCTGCTTGGTCTCTCTGTTTTTTGGGGGGTTTATATCTAGGAATTTTCTAACAGGGGAAGAAACAAACAAATAAAAGACCTGACAAGGTTACCTGGTTCAATGACTTTGCCTGCAGGATATTTGACCACAATCTGTCTCCCATCTAAGTGTTTGAGCATAAACTGGAAGCCGCACAGCGCCTCCACCAGGCCGAGCTTGTGGTTCATGAACAGGTCATTGCCATCTCGCTTGTATGTCTGAAAAATGAAAGTGTGAGGGAAATGCGTTAATTCATTTTCTCCATGCTGCAAGATTTAACAAACATTTCAATACACATTTTGAAATATTTGTAGCCCTTTATCAATTAAAACACTTAATCAGGGTTAAGACTCAGCCTTAACTGATATTACACTATCAACAATCAGCCTCTGCTGCTGGAGAAAGGTGGTGGGTAGGTACTTCTACTGCTGCCTTCCTTTGTTTCCATATCAAGTCAAAATTTTAACATTCTCAGTGCAGAGAAAAAAAAAACAGAAGTCTTAAGAACATCTGGTTAGGCATGAGTAACATGCACAGTCCCTGTCAGCGCTACCTACAATTGCTGTAACCTGTCTGACTTGACATCAATGGCTGATACCTCAAGGGAGAGGAAGCCTGAGGCACATTTCTACAGCTCAGTCTGCTGTTGTACTTGAACTAAAAAACACTAGTCTATCTACTCAGTCTGTATAAGCCTGCATTTGGCACTGACACACGGGTTTCAGATACATTCAACACACATCTGAATGATATGCAGAAGAGTCAAATATTTTGGTAAGCTACTGCATTGTCATACGAGGCATGATTTTAATAGAAATGATAATGTCTGAATCTCAAATATTTACATAATAGTGTGGTTTCTGCTGCTGTCTGTACAAAATTTAAAGCTTAAGCCCGCCACTGTTAAGACTTTATAGTCTAGAGCTTCTGTGTTACATACATGTACGTTCTGACTGACATATTTTACTTTTATCAAACATTTGGATTTAAATAATTACCTTTTTACATTTATAACAAACATTGTCACTTCAAAATGCCCAATGTTGGGATTAACACCTCATATAATCCTGATAATTCAAGCTTTCACCAGACACTTTCTGTTTATATGACATATTGCGGATGCCCGAAAATCAAAATGGAGGTTTCAAAGATAAAGAAAGCCTTCGAGCCGTAGTGTGTTCAAAATGTCTGCTGTTTGTGATGTATGACATATGTACATATGATGTGCTGGCTTTAAATGTCTGATATGGAATGTAAACAAAAAATAAATTATATATATATATTTTAAATGTCTGGTGTTCATAATACTGTCAACAGTACACTCCATCTGTTTCTGAAAACCCTGTAATGATCACCGTAAAGTTAAATATTCCAAATCCTCCCATAGAATATATGAGACAGAGCTGAGTCTAATATAGGCAACACAAAGAACGCAAGCAAAAGCATATTCATTCAGCTTAAACTTAGCATGTAATATCGTGGGGATGTAGTCATTATAGTACGGTCCATCTTCAATATGACATGTAGTCATGAAAGTGGCTGCATCTTCAATATCTGCACAATGTCGACTTTGACAGCGCAGCAGTGTCATGTCAATCTGACCCGTAAGAGGTCTGAAGCAGCACCAGGTGGAATAGACTACAATCGATCTCTGTAACAATGATGCAACAGTGTTTGTGATGCCAATAAGTTGTTCAACACTACTGGACAGCCACTGCAGGAACTGCTGGTAGTACTTCATCTTTGCAGTGATTTTTTTCCTGGCTACTTTTGCTCCAGCACATTTTACATACACAGTAAACATTAGAGATGCTGTGATGTACTTGAGAAGGTTTCACCCTAACTGAGAATATCACCCAAAAAAAGAATCGTATGTCCTTGAGGTGCAGGATGTTACAGGGCAATTAAAGTCACCTTTATATGTGCAAGAAAAATTTAGCAACTGAAAACCAAGGTAGCTATTTGTCTCTGTCTAACAAGATAGAGGGCAGATGTACAAAGGTCAGTAAGATGAGCTCATAATCCTACCTCATGCTCTTTTTCCTGCAGCACAAGGACTATGTCACCAGGCTCAACGCCAGGTGCCTGGTCAGCTTCGCCCCCAAAGGTGATTTTCTGGCCGTGTTTCATGCCTTTGTCCACATGAACCTCCAGAATCTTCACCTCCTTCACAACTTTCTTGCCCTCGCATTTTTTACAGCGGTCTTTCTCACTGATGACTTCACCTGTGGAAGACGTCAGAGAATAAGGTGAAGATAGAGTGATATTTTTATTCATCCTTCACAAGAAAATTGTTTTCACATTCAATACAGCCAAGGGGATATAGAACACCACCCACAAACATGACATGTCACGAACCTAGCAGAACAGCCAGTTCAGAACCACATGCCCGCCACCACGCACAATATCCAACTAACACTATACAATCTTTTTTTTTTTTTTTAAATATTTGAAGATCTAATCTTTAAATAACAAACTAAAACAGGATGATCACAGTTTGGACCTATAAGTTCACATCTCTACCTCTTACCTTCTCCATTACAATCGGTACACACAGATTGCATCTGTTGGACCATCCCTGGAGCCAGCTGTCTGATCATGATGCGCATGCCACGCCCCCTACATGCTGAACATTTTTGTACAGCACCCGTCTTGCCTCCCTGCCTAGATACAGACACACCGAGGGATGGATGTATTGTTAGAATCAGAGGTGACCCTGTGCTACATTTAGAGCAAAATTTATACAGCAGCAGTGTAGACTAAATAAACAAACAGGACATTATCAGTAAGGACTACAGCACAAAACTGCACATCTCTAAAACTTACCCATTACAAGTGCTACAGAGTACATTCTTGCTAAGTTGTAGTTTAGTTGTTTTCCCATTGTAGAGGTCCTCCAGTGACACCCTATTAAGAAAAATGATGAATGTTAAGAGATGTTTTTTTTGCTGATACATCCAACGAGTGTTCACTATATTGATTACAAACAGCACAATTATTAACTTAAGACAAAAATGTGTTTTTACTTGAGCGGATGGACCATGTCCTCTCCTCTCCTTCGGCCTCCATTTCTGGAGCGGCTCCCCTGGCCTCCCATGAAGCCAAACAGTCCACCACCAAAGATGTGGGAGAAGATATCGTCCATCCCTGGACCTCCCCCACCTCCTTCTCGCAAGCCTTGCTCTCCACATCGGTCATAAAGTTCCTTCTTTTCAGGGTTAGTCAGCACTTCATAGGCAAAGCTGATTTCTTTGAACTACAGTTTAAGGAGATAATGAGCAAAAGAAAGAATAAGTGATAAAGAAGACAGCATATACCTCCATCACGTGTGGCAAAAAGCATGTATAAGAACATGGAAACACTACACCACTAGTAAAGACAAAAGATTAACCCCCCCCCCCCCCCATTATTCTTTGTGTTTAGAAACTAAAGTGACAACATTCACAAGGAAAGCATGCTGAAGGTTGCAATATCCTTATATAAGGGTCATTCATACCTAATCACATGACCTGACTTTCAACATATAATCCTTAAAAGCTCCTGGACTTTGAAATCAAAAGAACAATAAGTGGTAGTAAAAACAACAGATTTGATAATAATAATAAAAAAGAACACATAATATAATTAATATAAGGAAGAACACCTGCCTAAACCAATGTCAACTAAATATTGGGAAAAGTGCAATTTAAAGCTATGTTAAATATGTAACATAACATGAGGCATATAACATGCTGCTTCAAGACCTAATTTTCACAAGTCTGTACTCTCCTGCCAAGGCACTAGGGCCTCAATTCTGAGCATTTTCAATAATATTACAGAAGTACCACACTGGAATCTTATAAAATTATGTAGAGTGGGAGATCTGTCATTATACAGACAACAGCTCACAAATTTCAGCTACATCAAACAGCATATATAAGAATGTTAAGGAGCTTAACTTGTAAAACATAAGCAAATCTTCAGTATAAAAAACATTTGTCATTGCCAGGATAAATACCTCGCACACAAACAGTGGTACAGTAAGGTGTTAAAATGAGGAAGCAACTAGGACTTCATACAAGATCCTAATATCACCACAAAAGTACACGTGATTGACAAAAGAGGATTCACAGTATTAGGGATCTGATTGTTACATTTGATGCTTGATTGATACAGATATAACATCAATTTCATAATGGTCATTGTTAGTTTGTTTTATTTATTCCTATTTTTGTGTCAAGAACGAAAGCATTTTTGTGAAAAAATATGCGACTGTATTTTTGTTAGTCTTCACCACAATCTCTTTGAGCAAAAATCGCCTTTAATATAAACACAATGGATCTATAGCTACATTTACCATCTGTGAATGTTATCTACACAAATAATCCAAGTGTTAGGATTTTTTTGTAAGCAGTAGGAGTATTTTCACTTCCAGTAATCCACCTTTAACCACATCTTCCATTGTGTCTGAATCAGTATTACTCACTAGAAAATACTGCCAGAGGGAAGATCAAACATTTCCAATCAGTATTATTAACCTTACCTTGTCCCCAGCGTTTGGGTTTTTGTCAGGGTGATATTCCTTTGCCAGTTTCCGGTATGCCTGAAATTACACAAAAGGTAGAGAGTCGTTAATCAAGAAGATGGATCTCAGTGTTTACCAGAATCACTCCACCATGACTCAAACACACAGAAACCTTATCTACGCGTTACGCAACCACACGTGCCTTAACCGGCAGATAAACCGGCAAAACACTTCATTCGACCCATCGGTTCTTCAGTGTTACCGACCATAACCCTGTCCTAATTCAAGGCAGAGTTAAAGTATTGTTTTACAACATCACGTCATTTGTTGCACTATCGACGAAAAACGTTTATTCAGAACGACGTGTGACAATATAACGATAAAATAAAAGCCCGTGTGCCAATTAGCATCTCTTGCTAATACCAAGGAGATACGTGTGATGTAGCAATCGCCTCAAAATGTAGACATAGATGATCCCATCCGATGAAATCGGCTGAAAACCAGACACTAGATAGACTACTGTGTCAAATAATGAAACGCTGTAAATTAAATATATTCTCAAATACAGTACGTTAGCGTACACAGAGGATGTGAAAATGGCACACGCAGCTTGTTATCTAGCATCAACATATGTAAGTAATTAAACAGCCCAGTAGTCTATCCTTGTCATGTACAGGAGAAGACAAAACACCCCAAGTATAGAAATTGTATCGCCAGGTACCGTAAACATTTGTTAATAAACGTTAACGTAAGGTTACTGTCTAACCTATTTACCGCACTGGGATCTAACCTAGTTAGCTGTAGTTAGGGGTCAGATCCAAAGACGAGATCCTATCATTGTATCATTTGTCACCAAGTAAAAAGTCTTCATTTGTCATCCTACTGTTAATAGCTTTCCGCGTCTTGGAAATTAAAGTTTTCCCCACAACCGTCAATAGATTTAAGCCAACTAAACATTAACAACTAAGTCAGCTAACGCTACCGTGAGGTCAACAATACGATGTGAGGCATCAAGCTAAATTAACGTAGCAGGCTAACATTATATTTTCTGTAGTAAACAAATGATAATAATAATGTGGGTGAGGCCGAGGTGTTAACTGTATCACGTGTAAAGTACAGTTATTTAACGGCACAGTCATATTTTTACATGCGCATTCGGGCCACTTAGCTCGCTAGCAAAACGGGTTAGCCCGGCTCATAGCTAACGTTAGCTTCCATCTCGTAGCAACCCATTTCCTGATTGCCGTGACAGTAATGTTCCCAAAGACGAAACAAAAACACAATGTAAGCCGTCGTATCGTTTAACCTCATTCATGTAACTCACCTTCTTAAGTTCATTTTCAGTTGCGGATGGAGATACTCCGAGAATGTCGTATAATTTTGTATCGACCACATTAGCCATGGTGTTGCTGTGGATGTTGCTTCAGCAGGGAGGTGGATGGACAAAGAGAAAGAGCCGGTGGAAAATGTTTAGCTCGTGTCCTGTCAATTTCCGGAAAGGTCCCTTTGTGCGCCCACTGCTGCCCCCAGGCTGCAGGACTGCTGCATGACAGCCAACCAGACAAAACTGTAAACTTCATACCAGGTAGCATACACATTTTCTGAAATTACACTGACATTAGTGAAGCATCAAGAGGTGCTTCACTAATGATCATATAAATGCTGTGACAAATTCTCAGGATAGTAATGATGCAATCCCATATTCAGTCATTTCACCTCTTACAACGTTATAGAGTGTACATACAAGATCTAGCCTCAAAGGTGAAATTTTCACCTAAACAACACTGAACAATAAACCATAAAATTCATCAGAAAGACATTGTTACCCATAATATATATGTCAGAATTTCCACCTGGCGAGACAACCAGGTTCCGAAACCCATCGCAGAAGCCATCAGTGTGGGAATCAGCAGCAGCAAATGGTCCCGCCCCACCACCCAGGCAATCACTTTTGTGAAGGCTGGAGAGCAGCTGCACAGAACCACAGGAGCCAGGAACCCACCAGGGCTCCTGCCAGGGCTCCTGGCAACTGCAAAAGACTGGCAGCTGTCTGTAGACCTGCAACACAGCTTAAGTTCCCGCAGCACTTTGTCACAACCACCCTGAGGCTAGACATCCTCCTGGTTTCAGAGGAGACAAAAAACATCATCCTGATGGAGCTGACAGTGCTGTGGGAGGACCGCCTGGATAAGGCCCATGAAAGAAAGAGGACCAAAGAGCTGGTCAATGACTGCCACAAGCAGGGCTGGAAGGGTGGCTGCAGAGGACCAATCACTATAAAACCTTGAGTATATGCAAAGCATTTCCAGGGAAAAGAGCCATGAAGAACATCACAGAGGAAGCAGAGAAAGCCTTGAGATGGCTCTGGATTAGGAGAGGAGATCAATGGGGTGGTAGCAAATGCCACCTGAACACAAGCCAGGTCTGATCAACCACAGCTGGGTCAGCTGAGTGAGGGTGTCTGATGTTGAAAGACCCGAGAACCCTGGAGTTACATCACTGATGATGTGTTCAGGAGCATCCTAGAGATGTATTTTGTCAATCAAACACAAAAGTGAAAAATGCTATTTATTCCATTCCACCATCATTACTCATTTTTTCCATTCTTTCTTTCTTTCTTTCTTTCTTTCTTTCTTTCTTTCTTTCTTTCTTTCTTTCTTTCTTTCTTTCTTTCTTTCT
>JAPSES010000001.1:15637791-15652730 GCA_029822895.1 Maxillicosta whitleyi
CTTTCACCAGATAGGCTATTAGCCTCTCAAACAATACACAATACTCTGGCACATGTACTACGGGCACTGCACTAGTACATATAAATTGTGAATGATTTTGCAACAGCTGCTATTTTTGTGAAACACTCTGCCTTACATAATTAGTTGGATACACAACATGAACCTGTGAGAGAATAAAAAGATATTCCAAAAAATAGTGCATCATTTTCGTGTCCTTTTTAACGTGTTACATGCAGACTTTTGTATTAAAAAATAATAGAAAAATATGTTTTATCTGAAAAATCTCAGTAAATATTTATTTTTTAACATAGGATCAAAGTGTTTCCACACTTGTTTCATGACATTGATAATAATAATAATAATGGCACCCAAACCACTTTACATTATTGATCCACATCATTGGAACAGAGCAAGATTTGAAGCGCCAACCCTTCCTGAGTCATAGCTACCCCATTAGTCCACATGTACTGTTTTTAGGGACCAGTTTCATAGAAGCACCCATAGACAAAAGTGTTGCTTGGCTAATGTTTTCAATATATCTGGTAATATGATAAAGTTTTATGGCATGTACATACGTTTATTACATTTATATTAGAGATTTACAAATTTTACACTAAAAGGAATCTGAAAATGAATGTATTCTATTGTGTAGAATGTGTTTTAAAATAGAACTGGTAGCTCAGACACAAATATTCCTTGGGTAATACTTATTCTCTCATGAATTCACACAATTTCACATTTTGACCCAATACTGTATCCTGAAAACTGTAGCCAAATAGAACTGTTGACTTGACCTAAATTTGGTAAAGTTTCACTACTTTTCTTCTGGAGGCACTCTGTTTGTAGACCAGTGGCACATTTGTTAGAAAACATCACTTCTTTGATGTTGAAATACACTTTGTGACATGCAGTGTTTTTTTTTAAAGCTATAAAACAGAGCGTTTTACAACACGCTCCACATTACAGTATGTAAAACAGACTTGACCTGAATTCTCCCGTTTGATTAATGGAGTTATGCCTCTTTTACTAACAAGTCTAACAGTCTTCACATTTAACACCATGGGGATTAAATGGTATAATTTGAATGTTTCTAAAGTGAATGAAGCTTTGATATGTTACCTCATCTGTAAAAAATAATTTAGGAGTCAAGCCAAGAATGTTTTCATCAGCAGTGGTAGTGAAAACAACTATCATATGGTGGAATATTGTGGTGAGGTTTGAAGAAATGTATATAAAACTAACTGTTAGACCCTATAATAAAAAAAAAAAAAATAAAAAAAAACCCAGTCTAATTATTATCGGCTCACTGGTTTTTATATGATTATGTACACTGAAATTTCCAGATATTGTATATTTAAAAACATTGCAAGTGCTTTTTCCAGTTAAAAACCACAGCCTAAGAGATGGAAATAATAATTTAAGAGGGTTGGTTATCTCTGAGACATATTAAGTTATGAAAAAATGTAAAATATAGATGTGTTTCTGTTTTTGGAGGAAAACTACAGAATAAACTCAACGATGAGTTAAAAATTGAATAATTCTGCTGAGTTTCTCAAAGATGAAAATACAAAATGATTAAAATTTAACACAACTAAACAATCAAATTTAAAGCTGACTTATTTATGTATGTTTTATGTCTTTTACATTACTGATATTCTGGGTAATTACAGGAAGGGAAATAGGAAAAGCGAAAGTGAAGCTTTGGCTGCAGCTCATTTTTTTTCAGTTACTGATTGTGAGAAAACATTTCTGTTGAAATAATCTTTATTCTATGTATGGAACCTAAATAAAGTTATTCATTCATTCATAACCGTATACTTTAGTTTTTAATTGGAGAAATGGTGTAAGGACAATGCTGTTGATGATTTAATCCTAAAAAAAACAAACTTGTCTTTTGCTGATGTATTTGTATTTGTTATTTGAACAATCATCTGTACTTAATCTGTTTTCTGCCTTTTACAGTGTGAAAGCCAGGATTTGGTATTCAACCAAATAAAAAGCTAAAGGACTACATATGAATAACAAATGCCAGCATTTACGCTGAACGACACTGTCCATTATACTCACCTTAGACTGTGGAGGAGCTCTGATTGTCCAGATACAGTCCAGAGCATCTCCAGGCTTCACTCGCTCTTCCTCATCCACCTGACTGGAGCGTATAATCCCATCCCATCCTCCAATTTCAAACTGACAGTCTGTAGAGGAGGAGGAGGAGGAGGAGGATAAAGAGAGGGTCGTGGAGAGGGGAATGGGTAAGGTGTGAAAGGTGGAGGCATGTGAGAGACATGAGAGAGAAAACACAGAAGAAGAGGGAGAGAAGATAAAGAGACAAAAGAACAGGATTGGAAGGAGAGCATGACAGACAGAGGGACAGATGAAGGATTTTATTTAAGGAAGCAAAGGATTTAAAGCAGAATAGGAGTGAGCACAAAGGATTAGGACACAGGACAGTAAGATGGCAGGGGAACAAAAGAAGAAAGACAGTAAGGAAAGAGCTCAATAAAAGATGAGTGTGTCTTTTCGTGTATTTAAATTTGCGCATGTGTGCATGTACATCTTTTCACTATACATACAATTGCTCACTTGTCAAGGTACATTTGCACGTTCAGCATTCACATCAGAAGCAGATATATCCCCCAGAATGTGTCTGAGTACAGAGGAGCTCTTCAAAAGGGATGGAAACACAAAAATACTGAACAGCTTACCTGGGATGGGGTTTAGCAGTCCACCCACGTGCAGATGGAAATCAGGGTCTGCAATGATAAGATTTGGGAGGCACATTACTCTCAATCCACATGGTAGAAATAGGTATGCAGAGAACACAAGATAAGATCCCATTAAGTCAGGCCAGATAAAGCAGAAAGGGGTCTGTTTGAAGCTAATATCTGTCGCCTGATGGGAGATGCTGATTTCTAGGTATATTGGGTTCAGATTCATGATTCTTAATGTTTGTCTGCTGAATAACGAGATAAGAAAGAAACATCTGTGAGGTTTGTAAAACTGGAGCCTGGGAATGTAACTTTAGTCACCTTCAGTCAACAAATAAAATTTAAAAAAAAAAGCAATTTTTTTTTTTAGTAGATGTCTTCATGCACAAAACACAGAACAGATCAAATAGATTCCTCCTAAATACAAAGAAGCACCATCAACAGTAACAATAACAAAAACTATTGCTTTAATGCTGTGATTTAATTAATTAATTAATTTTTAAAAAATTTTGTTGGTTTATTTAACAGGGATATTGTACATTCAGTAAATGCAAGAGTTATTCTAATGGATATTTTCATCTACAATCTGGACATATGTTAAATTGGCACCCTAACAAGTAGCACAAGTTTATAAACATGCATTTTTTTTTTAAGTAAAAATATAAAGTACAAGCATATGCAATACAAAAATTTACAATACCAAGGCTACATTTTCATTAGGGTTATACAGAAAAACAATAAAGACTTAGTGACAGGACCTGACCAACATCACTTTTTGAATTAAAGGTCCAGTGAGTAAGATTTCATTGCATTTATTGGAATGTAACTGCAGAAATACAATGTAAATATCTATAATTATCTTTGAACTGGTGTATAATCACTTAAAAGTAGGTAATACAATTTTTTTTACCTGAAGGTGATTCATTTATATGTACAGAGAGAGCTGACTTCTCTTTTTATTCTGTTTCATGGTGAGTAGCATCCAGTGTTAGATGTATTACTGTCACTTACAATGTATGAGAGTGGACCGGATTAACCAAAAAGTCCAAGAATCGATAATTAAACACTAGCCGTCATAATAGACTTAAGTGATTTGGCTGCCAGTGTAGAAGAAAGTGGGGGAATATTTAATTATTATTCACTCTGCTACTTCAACTTCCCTTCATACCATTAAATATAATATAACTGCAAGGTGTATGTAATTGCTAGACACTTTAGGCTCCTTTAAAAAATTTAAAAAAAATTAAATTATTTTCTTGTTGAGGTTTCACTCAAAAAATGTTTCAAGGACATAAACTCTTTGTTTACAACGTACTTTGAAAAAACATGTTAAAATGTAAAATTAGGAGTTCTCCAACACAATAATTTGTTATACTCACACAATTCAGATCAATTCAGCAAGGTTTATCTGCATGTGAGAACTCCTACTTAGAGGCACTTAAAGATCCTCACACCCTATCATATGTACAGAATGGTACCACATTTGAAGGAAAAGTAATTTACCTTTGCCCTGCCCTCTGTTTAACACATTCCTACATTCCTCTGGGGTATCGCCCTAAAACAAATAGCCTCCAATCCAATGAAATGTCGTTTGAAATAAGGTTTTCTACTGGTCGTTCACTTTAAATTAGTGCATTTTGTGCATATATATGGCATAATCATCAAACTGATGTGATTTATCCGGAATGATATATATTTACAATAGCCACTGATACTGCGACAGCCTTAGTTACATCACTTTTTACTTCTATCAACAAACTCTACACGAGCATTGCAAGTATAATGCGTTTGAGGATGCATCTCCCTTGTCACACAGAGATCTGATTTTCCTTTGTTTCTTTGAAGACTTTGTAACAGCATGACTAACCAGATTCAGTTTTTTTGCACATCATATTCGCAAGCTTTGATGTCTACATAAATTAGCTCCAAAAGTGTGGGTGTGTATTGGAATGGTGTATTCACTGCAGGGATATTTTTACCTGCAATGAAGGTGTACTTGATGCGGAAGCCAAGGCCCTCAAGCTCTTCATCACTGGTGAACTTGATCCACATGAAGCGTCCGGTTGAAGTAACCAACCCTGGGTTCTTGCCTCCACAGAAGCGATCAATAAGCGGAGAGAACCCGAATGGGCCATCACGAATTTCGATGTGATCGAAGCGGCACTCAAATGATGGCTCAATGTAGTAATTCTTATCAAAAGCCAGCTGAATCCTTTGCCTAGGGAGAGCTTTGCCAAACAAGGGAGTGGGGAAAGAAAAGAAACAAAAGAGGAAAATCCATGAAAGGAATAAAATTAAATCTTGCTTATGCAGGACAAAGAAAAATCTGAATAGTATTTTGAGGCTTAAATTAAAAGTAGAGTCAGATATGAGCTAATCTGGATTGTGAAGTTGTGCATTGTACAGGCTGTTACCCAGCAAATTAAACCAATCAGTGGACCATGTGCGGAGGGGAAACTTGTTAAAAGTTGGCTCAGACCTGTGTCCAGAGAACTGTAGGTCATCATAGCTGTTTTAAAGTGTAACATTAGTGGCTGCATTAAAAGTGTCTCTCGGTCATTCATACATAAAGGGTGAAAAATAACAGGAAAAATCTGACAGAAGTGTTCTCCTCCCAAATAGCGATGCATAAGGGGTCACAGAATCAACTGATGAGGATGAAAATCCCATGAATCATGTGCTCTCAGATCACAGTAATCATATCTCAGTCCAACTGTACAACCTAAAGGAGGTTTTGGATGGACCACCATCTTCCACCTTAAAATAATCCTTTTCGAACCTATCAGTGCAACCTTTGGAGCGCACTTACAATGCACTTATTGACACTTGATGGTCATGATAAATAACAGTATGTTTGAGGTGATAGAACCTGACAGGGTAGAATTGGCCGCTCTTCCTGTGTGTGTGTTTTCATCCAGGTGGGGGGTTTAATACATGGCTCGACATGGGGTTTGTCTTTTCCACAGTGGTGTGAAATAACATCCGGTCATGTATACTTATATTTAATCTTTGATTTGATCTGAGAGGTAAGAGCCAGAGAGGAGGTTTACGTTTGTAAATTCTGGTGGTTTTTTGGCCGTATTTTCATATCCTTCAGCTTTAATGTACCCAGTTTATGCTCAATTTGTGATATAAATGTTGGTTTTAATAACATGCCAGATTAGAGCTTTCCTTATGTTACTGAGAATCTCTTTCATATCCAGACAAAACTGGTATTGTAACATGTCCAAATTAATTTATACTGAAGAAAAGTGATAACAGTATGGCTCCCCAGACTTGACGACACTTGGATAAGGCACATATTTAATAAGTACTGCATGTAAGTACTATTATTTACTTTACTTTAACTTCAATCACCAGCAACTTTGCATATTCATACTTCTGACATAAAATATAAATCAGATAATAAATGACCATGTTTGCATTTACAGTACTTAAAATGAATTTTACTTTTAACAGCTATAACATTACATATGACCACTTTAGTGCATCCATAATAAAATATTTCTATTCTATGCCTCTACTATAAATGTGTATCAATGGAAATTATTTTAAATTACAGCTATCTATATTTATTTAAATAAACAATACCTAACAAGGCCCTTTTTATGCTGCTTGTAATTTGTTACTCATCAGTATGTGAGATTTACTACTCCAGACTGTTTTCTTTATTCAGAAAATACAGGATGGAAAATATGGCACGTGTCACATTTGCAAGAAAAAAGAAACAGGATCACTAGTTAAGAGCATAGTGAGATAGAAAGTGTTATTATAAGAGCATGTTTTTGTCTTCAGCATAAAGGACACATTTAAAATGCAGCCGGCAAAAACTTTAATTAATGAATTTCCCTTCCTTTTTCATGTATTTTTTGTACTCGTGCAGTAGGCCTCTTCTTTCACATTTCTTTCAATGTTCTGTCTGTGAAACTTCACTTGAATAGTTCAGTCACATAACTAGTTTTTTTGTAAATAGTTACTTAATAAAGACGTTCCTTGATATTTTTGTCCAAGTTTCTGGTTTGCCTCCTTTTTATGTACTGTACTCTGCAATCTGACAACAAAGAAATCTAAACATTCACCCCAATTATTATTGTTCCCATGTACAGATACTAACAGAAGTAGTGTACGGTGCATATTCATTTCATATTACCTTTGCTGCTCTGCTAAGTCAGTAAACTCAAAAGATTGAACCACAGCATGAACAATGTCCACAGCTTTACCTGTCATGTAAAGTATAAGCACTGTAGAACATACTCTATGCACTGAAAGAACAGATTGTTTACATCAACGCAATGGAAATATTCAACAGGGGCAACTCATACATTCCTTGAAGGATTAGTCAGAGTGAATAAAGATGCTGAGGATGAGATTATGAGTCATTCCTTGCATCAACGAACCAGAAAAAAAAAAAAAAAAAACAGAAGGCAAAACTATGGTATATATGTATGATATGCTGTGAAAAGTCTTCCTCTGTATGAATTTGTTCTTCTGTTCTTGTCGTTGAATTTCAGCCACAGTGTTGTTCATTTATGCCTGAACGAACAGCTTGTATGCCTGCACTTCCTGCTATTTGTGTGTTCATTCCCCGGTGTCTTGAGCCTCTCCATAACTTTCCATCTCGCTCTCTCTTCTCTTACAAACACACACACAAAATGACACTGCTTGAGACAGAAACAAACAGCAGAAAGTATAATCACTGCATCTATTTAATGGCTGATGAACTGGAGGACACGACACAATCAATGAGCCTCACTAACCACAAATTATGATTACAAAGCAATCTGATTGGCGCTTAATGCCAAATGCATCGGTCTTTGTCTATGGCAGGCGAAATAAAAGGCTCAACACTGAAGCATGGATATGAATATGAGTAAGGCCATTCAGGACCAAATAATGGCAAATGATAGGTTCCAGCTGTGGTTTTCCAGACCCACACAGATCTTGTACACACCAGTAGCCTGCCTGTGATGGTGAAAGGAGTTGCAGTTTATTCATCAGCAGTAGGTCTGAGCTCAGTTTGTCCACAGGGGGAGCCCTTGAGTTGCATCTAAGTCCAGTTCCTCACCATCAGTATGAGAAAAGTACACTTCTGATCTGCATTTCTGATTTCACAAAAGGCTGTACTTTAGTTTGATGGAAATAAACTGTTAGCCTGAAAACACATCAACCACTAGCCCAGAACTAATTTGCTATAGTTGCTGATGATGCTTTCCATTAAGTTCCCCATGCAGCAGGCCACCAGATTATGGTTGTGATGATGAGATATTTCTGGTAAACACAAGGACACTTGCAATTGACTGATATGTCACCAAAGCTCAGCTCTGTAGCAGATGTTCATCTCTTTTATGTTTCACTCTGGCACACCCTGCCAATGAGATGAACACTGCACTATTCTGATTAGGATAGAAGTCAGAGGCGACTCACAATGCGCCACTCTCCATCATGTTCAAAGGGCTATATCTGTGCACAGTGAAACAAACTCAGGATGTCTCATTCAGAACATGTCAGGCTGATTGCCGCCAGTGAAGAGCCAGAAAATCAGATAGGGGAGGTTATATAAAACAATGTCAGTCAGACTAATGACATTCAGTGGAGGAGGCAATATGCTGAAAGGTGGGAAAGTGTGTGAAGAAGACAAAACATTCAGGACAGAAGCAAATTTACCTTCCAGGATGTAAACACACTCCTTGTTGGGTGGGTATGTGTTGGGGTAATTGGGGGATGTGAACACCCCACCATTGATGTTGCGGACCCACGTTCCACATTCATTCTGGTTAGGGCTCTGGCCACCATGTTCACTCGGGGAGTCTGAAATGAAAGAAGGCAGAGAGCAGAAGGACAGATGTGTTATAGAGTCAGGGGATCGATGAAGAAATGACTGGAAGGGAAGGAGAGTCAAAGGAGTGAGACAAGAAAAGCAAAGACAGACAAGATAAGGAGCATAGGCAGAGGAATGGATGCGGATTTCTTATTTTCAGAAACTGGGGTATAAAATGAAGAAGATAACATTTGTGGGACAGAGGAGAATGTGAACTGTATCTTACCTTTAGTTCTCTGAGCCAGAGCAAAACCCTCTTCTATGAGAAAGAAGAGTATCCACGCTGAAACAGAAATATTACACATAAGACACAGGAGGCATAATACTGCATTCATACACTTAATTGTATATTTAATTAACAAGTCAAATCATAGGCATCATGAATGAAAACTATCTGAATTTAGTATGTGTGGCCAACTGTAGAACT
Organism: Maxillicosta whitleyi; assembly: GCA_029822895.1. Classification (NCBI taxonomy): domain Eukaryota; kingdom Metazoa; phylum Chordata; class Actinopteri; order Perciformes; family Neosebastidae; genus Maxillicosta; species Maxillicosta whitleyi. The sequence goes on from JAPSES010000001.1 coordinate 15,646,745, forward strand.
GATTTCAGCTGCAGCTTGATGAATAGCAATTAAACTGCAAATTAATACGTTCAAGTAAACCCCTTATTAAATTGGTTATTTAAACAAAACAAAAAAAAAATATAGGAAAGCTGTCGGAGGAGTGATAACAATAATGTGCTGCAACTGTAGTGTAGTGAGTGTATTGCCCATATAATATTTATGCATGCACAGGAGATAATTATACTCATTGCCAATTCAAGAAATACACTCATGACTGTGCAGAGGAGCTGCAAATACATGCAGGCATGAATCATCTTGTAAATGACAGACCCACAGGGTTAACAGAAGTACTGAGTATGGTCAATGTCTGTTCTTTCCCACTTTGTCCTGTGGTCCAATTGTATTAATATGCTGGTAATGTGACATTTTAAGGACAGTCAAGAAGAAGATTTCCATGAAAGGGAGGTATTAATGCATCATTCATGTCTTGATTTGCCTCCCTTATCCAAACTTAAAGGCCTATGTATTAACTGATTGAAGAATATCCATAAAAAGAGGGAATAAAGCTGATGAGGTATCACACAATAGGTATTTTAGCTTCAGAAGCAGACACATAGATTTCTAAAATAAGCAACACTGCATAATGGTGTAAAATAGTGGAAACAGCTGCATTACTAGCTAACAGCATAATAGATTAATTTCTACTGACATCGCAACAATAGTCCAATTAGTATACTGTATTGTATACTATAATCAACACTTACGTCACATATAGTATGCTGGAAAAGTCCTCACGGCAACATAAGTATAATAATAGAACAGATGATGTGCAGTAGTAGTAGTAGTGAAATTAGTAGCAGTAGTAGTAGTTATTATAAGAATAGTACAAAAACATCAGCGTTTGTCCAAACCTCAAGCCTCTAACCTCCTAATCTGCCGCCTCTAGGCACCAGCAACATAAAATGTTAGCATAAAAAATAGGATTACAGGCTCCGAGGCATACAGCATTGATGAGAGGACAGACATATCATATGGGCAGAGAACGGCTGGAGACAATAGGTGGAAGATGTTGCATTACAATGATATCTACACTGAGGGCAGGCATGTTACAGCTCCTGACACTGTCTTGCTCTGATAAGCCGCTGTAGACCCAATCCCCACTGAGTTCATAATAGGTTGGTCTGCTAACATCAAATTAGAGTGAGCATGAGCCCGACACATTACATAAAGGCACCCAGGAAAGATATAGAGAAAGGAGAGAGAGCGAGAGAAAGCAAGGGGATGTGCTAAGGGAATGCACATTTAACATAAGCAGCAATCACACATGCACAAATGAGCATATATGTTTGATTGAACATCCATGCACATGGCCCTATGGCTCCTAGGTTTCATATCATCTCCATTATCTTCCAGTGAACTTTGTCCACACACCCACAGGCATATTTAAAGACCACTCATACTGGAGAAGAATAACAATTTGAAAGAGCTATAGACGTTATCTGCAGCATTTTGGATCATAAAACACATATAGACCTTTGAGAGGAAACACTTGTCAACTGTTAAGCGCTTTAATTTGTTCATTTTAACCAGCAGAATGTAGAAAAGCTAGGTTACAAACTGGCAAAGCTTCATAGCGCTACTTTGTTACAGGAAGGCAGAAATGCAGCTCAAGCACATGAGTTTTCCTAATGAACTTATCAGACCAGAGTTATTGGGCCACAAATTAAATTACAATATAGACTTCAAAATATTTGCCATTTCAACACAAAGATAACAACATTTAAAGGTGTGTGAAATTAATAGTGTGACAATAGAAGCAAACATTATAGTTTAAAGATGAAGTGCTGTATTACTTAAACACAAAGCACATCAGACAGCTGTGAATTAGTCCCATTCTTCGAAGAAATATTCCTCATTTTTCACTGATAAAGTTGTACCTGACCTCTGATCTTAAACATTTCACATTGTGTTCAATCCCATAATTCTAGGTCATTTCATTTTGTTTCGACATCACCCCCCTCACTTCACTTTACAAGCCAAATGCTGGCTGTAATCTGCTTCCCCCTCGAAACTCACCAGATGGCCTCTTGCCAAAAGACAAGAGGCCTTGTCTCATATAACGTATTTATGGACTGGATGTGATATAAGAGATAGTGGGAGATGTGGACGTTTGTTAAAACATGCCCAAAAAATACAGAACCATTGTCTCTCGGGTATTACATTTAAACTGATAAACCAGCCACGAATCATTAGAAGGTAAGTTTAGAGACCACTGGCACAAATGTATGTAAAGTCATCTCTCATTGATCATGGCTGAAAGTCAGATTTTGCTGTAAAAGCCTTAATGAGAAATTAAGCCATTTCCTTATAGCTAATAAAGAGACACTTGTGGCCACCTAACAGCTAATTTCCAGTCTTTAGGCCTCTTAATTACGCTAGACTCGCCTTAATCTGATGGTTTCCTTTGCAGTTTATTTTAATGGCATCTATACTGTAGACATAAGGTACAGATATTATGGACCTTTAACTTAAATTGTACTGGTGGGGGTTCATGCAGACCTCCAAGATATACTTTCTATAAAATGTATCAGGTGCAAGGGTGGCTCTGTAGGGTAGAGAGGGGGGCGACCATTAAGCCCTCTTGACTTTTGTTATCTGCACTTGTAAAAATGAATCATCATCATCATTGTGCCCAAAATGTACATAGACCATTGATCCAAACAGTGAATTAATGCAAGTGATGTAAAAACTGTTCTATTCCTTTACTCCACTATGCCTGCGGATATTATATATTTGCTTTACAGAGAATATTTTTTCCTTGTAGTGGAGTATATTCATTTTCCAGCACAGTTTAGTTGGGATAAAACACAGATTTTGTTCCTTTAATGTATTAACAGCACTGGGCAGTCTTTTAGGGCAGGGCATGATAGAATAATATACAATTTGACAGCATTTTTGTGCAGTTTTTACTGAAACCAGAATACATAGGCTATGGGGATTCCCACGCACAGCCCATCAATGCTTTCAGGTGTTTTATTCGATAATAATTCCAAATTTTCTTGACATTAACATTTATTTTCAGTTTCTATGTTGTACTTTACAACAAAATAAAGTAATAGGGACCTGTCAAAGGCTCTCAATGCTACGTGTGCAATTTGAATAGATAGTACAGTACTACATATTTATGTCCTATTTCGTCTTTTTGAAAGAAACAGATGCGACAGAGTTCTCATGTTGCTATTTTCGTTTCAATCGATATGAAAATCAGCTGTAACTTTCAGGAGATAATATTTTTTTAGCTTACATCTGTAAAGCTGTCATATGAAACAGGTAAACCTCTTAGCTGTGACAGTCGTTTCTTTTCACAATTCTTGCGTTTCCTCCCGTGTTTTGTTGGTTTCTGGTTTGCCTGCAGTCAACTGTCCACACCAAAAAGCCTCGCGCACGGCTCAGTGAACGCATCAGGAGCCACAGCCGTGCGCTGTGGCGCGTGCCTCAGGTGTTGATGGCGCGAGACGGGCTAGAGCGAGAGTCAATGGGGCAGCAGCAGCACGCGCAGGAGGAATATACAGGGGATAAAAAAAAAAAAACCCCAAAAAACAATGCGTCTGAAGCTGAACTTGGCGAGTATTTATCTATAACGAGTGAGAGCAGCGCACTCTAAAACCTTGCTTTAAACACGAATCTCATTTATATAAAACATGATATTTATTTTATATAAGCGTTTAGTTTTTACAAGAGCAGTCAGGCAATGGGAAGATCAATGCACACTTCAAACTGTTGGATTATTGAACCAGGTAATGCTCTCTGATGTCTTTACAGTATATGGATTACTAACAGTAGCCTATTTGACCTTTGTTGTCAATTATGATCATTAAACACATTGAGGCTGTCCTCGAATAGAATGGCACACCTCACAGCACCCGAGCAGTCGCTGGCTCAAATGGTTTAACGCAGGACTCATTATAGTATTCTAACGGGTCATTTTTTATTCATGGAACAGCCAACTCACAGCCACACACATGCAGAGACAGAGAAAAGAAGGGGAAAATGGTTTTAGGGTGAATTAAGTTGCACTGTTTTGCTGAATCTGTAATAACAGAACCGAGAGACTGTGTTAGATTACAAACCATAGCGACGCTGTGGTTTCTACATTTGCCATAAACAGTCACAAGAGGGCAAGTTGATGCTGAAGACAAACAGTCTGAGACAGAGAAAACGACATACAAGAATTTACATTTAAACGCAGGTGTATAGTTGGATTTTGACAACAAATTTGCAAAAAAAAACCCCCCCCACAATATTCAAATGTTCTCTCAAACTGTGAAAGCGTTTTTTTTTTCTTAGAGTAGTCATGGCGCTCTTATTCTATAAAGAAGCGTGACCTGCTAAAACACCCACTATGATAAATTAGTGAGGGAAAAAAATGTTTAAAAAGAAACTGTTTTTCTGCGCCCACGGCACCGGAGCTTGAAGCGCACCACGGGTGATCCAGAAGCACGAACACGACTCACCTCTGTGCATTTCCTCTCACGGTGCGTTTCCAACCTAGATACACCTTTCTAAAAACGCCCTCCTATTCTGTCCATGTTCGGACTCCAGTGGGTTCTTCACGAAATCCAACTTTTGTCCGACAACAGTAAATCCATTACGCAGTGCCAAGCTCCAAGAGGAAAGAAAGCCAAGCTCTTCTCTTCAGTCGGTGCTTCCCGCTGCGTTTGGCTGCAAGACGAAACAACTGCGAGCCTTTCAGCCAGGCATCATTACTGTAAATACAGCTTCCAGTGGGACTACAGTGGGGATGACATGTGGAGGATGATGGACTGATCCAGGCAGGCTGACGCGCACTGAGCAGAGGTAGGTATCCAAAAGACGCGTGCGAATGGATGATGGATGGAGAGCAAAAAGCAGAGTATAGAGAGAGATGGAGGAAGAAGAAATAGGAGGAGGAGGATGAGGAGGAGGAGACTCAGACTGTCTGCTCTCCGTCCGCGTCTGAACTAAGAAACGCTCCTGAACCAGAATCATTTAAGCCGTGGGCGCTGCTTACATCAATGAGTAGCTTGTCATGACCACGATCAGCGAAGATGTAATGTAGACCCTGAGTTCCGGTTTGTCCTGTCAAAGTAATGTTTTATTGGTGAAGAAGCAGTAAATATATAGAATATCTGAAACTGTTAAACCATAAATCCACATTAAGTTTAACCCAGGTGAACACAGAGGAACAAATCACTTACATTTTACATCTTTTTTTGACATTCTCTTAAGCACATGAAATATGTGCGTTTCCCCACTTGATTTGTACATGTTAAGATATGTTAAATTTTTTTTAATTTGCTGGGATTTTACACTTCAGTTTTCATGCTCACAGCCAACTACTCCATTAGAAATTAAACATTGGCCTATAGCTTTTTTTTTTTGGCATCGTGGGTAGGATGAGATTGGATATTTCCCCTGCATTTAGTTAAGAATAAATTAAATTACAGTTGAAAATGCAGCCCGTTTTTGATCTGAATATATACTTTCTCAAATGTATTTTTTATTTTTTTTTACATGATGACAAAAGCAATAATGTGACAGTTATGTGATTATTGTGACTGTAGCACATGATATCTCCTATCCACTACATATTCATACTCTACTACTGGTAATCTGCGTCCTATAACATTATATTGTAACATAACAAGTTATGTATTATTATTACTACGACTTACCACTTGTTTCTGCCAGTACTTTCCAATGTTTGTTTTTTTCCCCTTACTTTAAAGTTTTTTTTTCACGGTTCTGTTATTGTATTGCTTTTTCTTTAATTGCTATTTTTTCACGTGGTATTTCTTGTGTGTATATTCAGTGTTGTGCTGCTTTTGGAACCTCAGTTTCTTGAAGGCTCTGTCTAAGGGATGAATAACGTTCTATTTAATTCAACCTCTAATATAATCTTATATCAGATATCATTTTAATGATTGGGATGGGAAATCTGGAATCTACCAGCAATCCTCTATTGGATCTTGCAGCACTCAGAGTG
>JAPSES010000001.1:15660959-15674339 GCA_029822895.1 Maxillicosta whitleyi
AGGAGTCAAACTCAGTCTTAATTCCTTGGATGGTGTGGCAGGTTCCGCCACATTAGCCTGTCTGTGCAAGATGTGTCTTGCAGTTATTAAAGCCAGGCACATGCTTCAAATTAAATGTGATTTGTCAACTTTTCAAAGGCTGTCAGTCTGGACAGATTGCTGTGGTGTCTTTGACAGCAGCTGAAGGACTGTTTGTCCAGACAGAGACAAGACACATCCAGTTCAAGAGGCAGAACACAGTTTTGGAATAACCCTGTCACACCAATTCAGAAATGACATATTTTAATAGAGGTCAGGCAATGTTAGTTTCAGATGACAGTGTAGAAACGTAGCCTTCTGGTGTTTAGACTGCCTCGCTTTTGGAGTGTCTGTGTCTTGTCACTGCTTTAAAGTTTGATAGTGGATGATGATGATCAGCCTTAACTTAGACTGGAGACATTCTCAACAGAAGGATATGGATTTTCAACTGGGGATAGTGGTTTTGACAGCGGTGGCATTTTCGATGAAATGTTTCATATTGAGTTGCATCATAGACAATGTTTTCTTTTTTAATTAAGGAAAACGTGTCCTTCACTGCTTTGTCATTCATCTTCAGTTACTAATTAGCATCCTAAGAGTCCAATTTCTTTCTTTCTTTTTTTTTTTTTTTTACTCTAACCTCCATATAGACCTGGAGAAAATTCAGAGATCTGAACCACATTGAAAACCTCTAGAATGTGATTAACACAAAGATGGACGGTCACAAGCCATGAAACAAAGCCAAGCTGCCTATGTTGTGGAATAAAACATCCAAAAGTGATGTGAAGGAAGAGGAGAGGATGAACGTCGTAATGGAAAATTAGTGTCATTCTACTAAACACTGATATGACAGCTCTTCATACACTGAACCACAAATATTGCAATGATTCAAATCAAATATACACTCGTTCCTTTGCATTATTTCCGGTCCAGAAACAACACGCCCAGACTCAGCTTGGTTTATCTTGGATTGGTCCCCAGTGTGTTGCATTTCCACTGCAGATACAGTTCTCTCTCAGTGCAGCTCATCATCATAGAGACATTGTCGTCAGTGTGACTGCAGCTATGAGCGTTTTTCAGATGAAAATATAGTTGCATCGACTTCAAATATGCGGTTGTTCAAAATGCAATCTACTTGTTCTCCGACCTTTTCCTCTGACAAAGTTCCCTGCAATAATGATTCTGGAGTGATGGGCTTTTACATCATTTTTAGTGTTACTGTGGTTCCCTTGGAGCCTCAGCAAAGGTGATACTAGAAATAGTATCTGACAGTACCTGGTGGCCCCTGCTCTTAATCAATGGAAATGCAAATAAAAGTGTAAAATCTGTGGTCTCTTACTTTTTTCTCAGCAATGCTCTTAATGATATTTCATATTTATTTAAATATGAAATGTCACAGTGTCTGTTTTTCATGAGACAAAAAAAAAATGAGCTCAAATTAAGGCTCACGTTTTTCATCTTCTTTGTGGCTGCAAACAATTTCTCCATCCTGAAAATAACCAAATTCAATTACTGCCTATTTCCTTTTCCCCAGAGGTGAAATAAACAGTTTGCATGTAGGTTTTTATTTCCATGCTTTCCATCTCCCTTTACCCACTTTCCCGCTCTCATGTCCTCCTGTTCACCTGGACCTCCCAGGTGTATGTTCACACTCGGTTCAGGCATGTTTTTTAAATGCAGTGTCAGTTCAGATAAAGCTGATGCTCACACCCACGTTCCCTAAAAAGAGGGCAATTAGAGCGCTTTTGTGTAACCATGCACACATGCCATCCTGCAGTCGCACACGCTCGTGCACACACACACACTCAGTGCACAATGAGTGCACACACTTGCATCGCAGATGGCTTGGAGAAGATGCCAACAACTTACTGCACAGCTCAGCTCAGCAGACAGCATTAGTGCTGTGTGAGGGGATGAAATAGGAAACAAAGCAAGGAAGTAAAAAGTGAAAACTGGCACAATTAGTGTTAAATACTGTGTTTGTGTTTCCTTAGTCGGATGACAACAAGTGCACCAGGAGGAGTTGAATCACAAAACACACATAAAAACATGCACCGACTCCCCGGAGAGTGTATTTATGGCAGTAATGAACAGCAGATCTGCCATGCTGAACGGACAGAAGCAGGCAATTACAGATGAACGTCCTTCCAGGTTGCGGCCCGCGGAGAGTGAGGCAGAGGGAGAGGGAGAGAGAAAGGTTGTGTATGTGTGTCTCAGTGGGAGGTTAGAAGACTACAGGACAGGGACAGCAAGACCCATCTGCTGCTGGTTGTGACCAATCTGCTCATCCTCGCCTTCACACACACACACAAACTCCAAAGCAGTAAATCACCAGGAAGAGGCCAACATTAAATACACCATTATGTCTGTGCGTCTGAGTGTGTCCTGACCTTCTCTTGCCAGTGGAGGATCCCAATAATGACAAGGATAAAGACGCAAACACCGATCAGTGCGATGGCTGTCAGTAGAACGCTGTTGCTTGGAGTCAGGTACAACTTAGCGCTCCAACTAAAAAGAGAATGAATAAGACAGAGCGTGCAAAAAATTAAGACGTGCCATATGCTGCTTTAGGATTTAGCATGATTTTATTTGACAGAAAAAAGCAATGTGAGAATCAAATGGGAGACATAAATAAATTTTTTTTAGTGTCATAACTTATGGAAAAAAATAGTTTATCTAAATTAAAATGCATTTGCAGAAATGCTTTTTCATTTTAAGAATATGGCTGCATTATTTGACTAATAAATAAAATTATTTATCCAATCTGCATTTTCATTTTCTTATTCAAGACCACTCATTCTTTTACTTAATTAAAAATATTTGAGATTTCATTTCATAAACATGCCCCAGGAAATACTTACCAAAATTCTATTTGAAATCTGAAAGTTGAAAATATAAATGCATTTGCAGAAACGCTTTTTCATTTTAAGAACGTGGCTGCATTATACGACTCATAAATAAAATGAGTAAAATATTATCCAGTCTGCATTTTCATTTTCTTATTCATGGTGCACAGTTTATCACACAATCAAAAAGAAACCAGAGGACATTGCTTTTTCATTTTCGTGGTCTACCCTACAAAAAAAGCTACCAGAATTCGAAAACGTATTCACAAAGTAAGAGGCACAGGAGAATGACGTCAGCAGCTGCTCTTCACCTCTGTGCTGACTGTGGTGAGTATGGTGGTACAATATGGTAGGGGGCGCTGTGTACATTTGACACTGGAGTACTTCCAAAATACCTGCGGTTTCCAGGGCACATTGACTTGAACATGGGGCTCCCTGACAGGATTGTGCAAACACTGTTTGAATTAGCTGCCCAAGGTGGAGCTGAATAGTAGATCTGAGTCTAACATGGATTGAAATTGAAGGAAATATTGGAGCTGTTCATCGTAAGACAATGGGCCAACCATCGAAGGATGCGAAGCAGCAGCTTGAAGTAACCAGCACCTCATAGTATTATTATTATTATTATTATTATTATTATCATTAGTAGTAGTAGTAGTAGTAGTTGTAGTAGTAGTAGTAAAATGGATATTAGTCAAACTGATGAATCCTCGTGTGCCTAACGTTGCCTCAGTCACATCAAAAATGATCAGGCTGTTAACTCTGACTCAATGCATCAAATGGTGTCATTTATGTTTAGTAGTGTACACAGTCCCTCTACTACAACTACTACTACTATAATAAGGTGCTGGTTACTTCAATCCGTTGCTTCGAATCCTCCGACTGATGGTCAGATGGCTTATGCCGAACATCTCCACTATCTCCTTCAGTTTCAATCCATGTAACAAATAGCTTTCAATGGCCTCAAATGGGATGTCAACAGCTGGTCATCCACTTTGAGGCACCACAGCATCAAGTTGTTCCAGGACTGAATACAGGTCGGTTGGCTAAGGCAGTTTCAGTCACATCTGTATCTGTGATGACAGAGTATGCAGCCAAGGTCGGATCACTTGCTCAACTCGGTCCCGATCATCAGACTCAGATCTAATATTCAAAAACCATTTCTACAAATGTATTTTAATTTAGATTATGGTAACCAATCACTTCCATAACCAACTAACAGAATGGCTCGAACATTTGCAACCATCATACCACTCCAATAATTTCAATTCACCATCACACAATCTGTTCATTCAAATGTGAGAGATGTACAGATTAATCTGTTTATTTTCATTACACTCCTTCTCTGGTTATGTGTTTGTCTCTGCTGGCATAGACACAAGTGTTATAAGGAGTAGGGTGTGTGTCTGTGGTAGATGACCATCTGGAGCCCCTCCTGGGATTTGAGCTACATGCAAAGTGCGTCATGACAACATAAGAACACATGCTGAGGTGAGACTATGTGTGAGTCTGTGTGAGTATTCACAGGTATTCAGGTCAGTGCTCACATACGCCTGCTAATCAGCTCTAAATCTTCATACCACACTAGAATTACAATCAACTTTACAAACAAGTAGAAGTGTGCAACAACTAGTGTTCAAGTGTTGGGCTGAGATTAAATATATAAAATAGTCAAAATGATGAAATTTTAGGTAAAAAAGCCCAATATCCAACCATGCCAAGAATGGTTGAATGTCTTTCAAAAGTGGAAAATGTATCCATATTTTCCTTCTGGAATAACAAATTCCCCCCAGACAAATAAAAAAACAGCCCTTTACTCTACACTGTTGTTTCAAATGCAGATTTTACAGACTTTCTTTATGCAGTTTCCAAGATTTGTTAGAAAGCAATACAATTAATAATCAAATGACTTTGATAAACAAATAAAATAGTTAGTTACATGACTTATAGCTTTTTAACATGGTAATTCACTTTCTTTTTCGCACTGTCATAAAAGGGTACAAAAGTAGAGCAAATCATGAAAAGCCTACAGTAATAAAACACTATGTTTAAAACAGCTGTATATAAATGTGTGCGTAAACTGACATCTTAGGTATACAGTATAGAAATATACATATGGAACAGACTTGAATCTCTTCTGTTGTTAAATATAAGATAATCATAGCCTTGGGGTTGCTGTCTATTTGCTGTCAGAAACACTTCCCGTAAAGCCTTGTGAATGCACAGATGGCGAGACACTGATCCCGCAAATGTTAGCTAATGCTAGGCTACATTCACAGCCAGTGTGGTGGCTGCAGCTACCACGCCTGCTCGACACATTCAGTCAAGCCGATGCAAAGACACGTCACTTAGACATGAGGCACACCGCGCGGTGGCTATATTAACTTCAATGTGTTGATAAGTAGTATCTGTCTAGATAGTTTAAGTGGTAAATGGTATCCATAGCAACAAGCATCAATGGGTCCCAAGTAAAATTATGGCCGTGAACAAAGAAAATGGCCACTTATCAGTTATTCATTGCATTTTCACTATGAGCATCTGAAGGTGTGTACGTACCTGCGGGGTTTATTGTGCGGGTAAGGGATGACGATGAGCTGCGAGTTGGGTATAATAGCCGTCCATTCCTGTTTCCTTATGTCCTGAAGGAATAGAGAAAGAAAGGACACGAAACAGCTAAGCATTCTTGGGAATATGTCAAAGTAACTATATATGCAATCATGTACAGATTTCCATAAAATACATGCATACATACAATATGTAAGTGCACTGGGGCAGAATAATAGGGTCCCATGGTCTTTCTATTCTAACTGTAGCTATTTTAAGCCCCATGTTAAAGGACAGAGTCAGTCTGTTAGGTAAAATATATTACTCTGGGTGAGTAACTTTCCCAGTGTGTGTATGTCTCTGTGTCTAACATGTATATTTGCGTGTGATTAAGTATTTGTGCAGCTGCTGTGTGAGAATTCACCCATGCGTAAATCATGTCATAATCTCAGTCTCTGTCTTCATAAAATATACATAGTCTCTACTCCTAACTTGACTCAACATCCCAGTTCTGAGTAGATGAGTCCATAGCCTGAATAGAAGCATAAACACAACAAGAACACAAACACACACACACAAGTCCTTCGATGACTTGGTAAATACAGTCATAGCATTTTTTTTTATTCAAAGCAGCCAGTAATAGCTTGGGTTTTTTGTCTTTAATATCTGGTTTCCTCAGGGTTGACTTAGGACTGTTATGGATCTAATCTAAGACGTCTCACATCTTGAAGTTGGACATTAGTGATGAATGGACGGTAATACTAGGATATTAAAAGGCGCTAAGGGTGGATTTTTACAGCAGCTTGATCATTCTACTATAATGACTTTTCACCCAAAGTTTATGATTTGACTGTCTTCTTGCACAAGCTGCTACAAATTCAATATGACACTTTCAACAGCCTTCAAACTCAATCAGTTTTTAAGACTGGTCACATTTTAATGCCTAATATTCAGATCACTGAATTTGAGATATTTAGGACTTTTTAAGGCCCAATGGAAACCCTGTTCATCAGACACTTTTTGACAAGTTCAGGCAAGTGCAAGATGAACAGGTGTGATAGATATCATTAACAGTGGCTATTTTAGATGTGTCACATTTGTGGCCTAGATATAACACTTGCTGGAAAGGCTGAATGCAGTAGATGGTTCCCTTGGTTCATCATTCAAATGTCTGCTTTTCGCATTATTATGTTCCACAATTCTAATTATACTTATACAATTGCTCTTGTGTAACATCTAAAATCTGTTGTGTGTGTGTGTACACATATAGTCATCAAATAAAAGAGCTGGACAATATGGCCAAAACTGTATGTAATGACATCATAGAGTTATAGTTATGGTCTGATCAAATCAAATCAAAGCTGGTTTTGTTAATCCAGCGTCAATATAAAAGGAAATATGAGCTCCATGTTGAATCCAGGGAAAACAGATCTAAATATTATTAAAATCACACCAAGCCAACAAACCCAGTACCACCCAGTAACTCAATCAGATGCTGTCTAGTCTTCCATTAGAAAAAAATAACTTATATTCTTAAAGCCAAACAGCAAGTATTTGAAAAAAATTTGGAGACCCTTCATTAACTACGTCAAAGAGTTAGACCTAATAGGTAATTGAGTTGACTGTTAATATCACAGCAGTTCCTGGTTTTATATGAACTCGTACACTTCTATACCCTGGACTCAGAGGATTCCAGTGGATTATGCCAGTGGTTTAGTTGAACGACCACTGGCAAAAAAAGGAGAGGCTCTGTTTAATGTTTTGTATGCTATTATTTTTGTTTGTAAAATATGATTGATGTGAATGCAGTGGTTTCATGACTGTAAACCTCAATAAGAATATTCTGGCATCGATAAATAAATAAATCACACTAAGGCCTTGTCCACACTCATACAGATATGTTTCCTGTTATTTTAAAAGTAAAGTATATCCACACAGCTATTACTAAACAAAGTATGTATTTCTTTACCTTTGCAGTTATTATTGCATTCTCATGCCATTTGCCAGTGTTTGGTGTTGATTAAATCGTCAAAATGTGAAATCCAAGGCAGGCACGTATCTATACTGAGTTTATATTCCTGGCAGTAAAACAAAAACTCAAGACATAGAGGCTTAGGTTTGTTGCTGAAGTTATGCAGCAATGCCAAGTTTAGCTCTGCTAACCAAATAAAAATATCAGTATAAAACTGACAATGGATGTGTGAGAACTGAAGTGTGACGTGATCTGCATCCACCAAACTATTCTCTGAGACTTTTTAAAAAGCGATGTTTTTTTTTTATGTCTTTGTGAGTGACTTAAAATGCCATTTGTCTGAAGAATCTATTTGTTTTGCATTTATATTTTTATGGATAATGTGGACAAGGACTTAACTCAGGGAACTTCAATTGAAGTGTTTGCAACCCTATGACAATTTTTAGTTGTAATTTTACCAAGTTTGTCAACTCCACATCTGATGATATATAAAATGATACAGAGGTTAAACCATATTTAACAGAAAAAAAACACAACCTTACTGAGACAGTTTTATTACTGTGCTCAAGCTCATACAAGGTTAAGAGTTCATATATATAAGCTGGTGTTGGGCATGGTATCAATGGTTTAAAAGCTGTAATCAAGCCTGTAGCTGGAAGTAATAAACATTTCCACTCCCACATCTAGATTCTCGAAGTGGCACTGGTCTTTAATTGTAGCTCTGTTCTTCATCAAATGAGAGGAACCACATCTCCCAGCTATTTTGAATAAGTGCGCAACAAATGCATTGCTTTTTACATAACGAGCGCCTTCTTGCCGCCAGCTACTGTCGCTTAGCTCTTGGAAAGCTCTGCCGTTGATGCGGCAACTGGCGGGGGAGCAGAGCTGGAGACGAGTCAGCCACTACTGCTGCCTGGGAGCAGATCCGATCTGGCTGTTTGGAAGAGAAAAGTGCTCCCAAGTCTTCAGAGAGAAAGAGACACTGTGGTTCAAAGCCAAGGAAACTGGAACACTATGAGAGAGCGACGGAGACAGATACGGAGATGGAGGGAGAGGGAGATGGAGAGAGAGCGAGAGTGACAAGTAGGGGACTGATTAGTGAAGTAAACCACTTTGAGCAGCAAAGGGAATCCCCTGGGTAGAAGATAAGTGAACAGGAGGAGAGAGGCTCACAGAGAAAGATGGAGGGGGTAAATAAAAGAGGGGAATGATTGGACAGAAGATGGAAGGCATCCAAGTAGATTTTACAAAACCCTTACTTGTGTGAAACAGCAGGCAGAAACTCTTATTGTGGAAAAGAAAATTGTAAAGGACACAGCAGGACAGGTGGAGAGAGAATGGAGGCAGGACGGAAATAAAGTTAGACAGAGCGAAAGCAAAAAGAAGGACGGATCAAGACAGGTGACAAACAGATCGACAGACAAAGCTGCCGACTGAGCAGGGCTGTGTAGTGGTCACGTTATCAGGTTTCAAAAGGATCTCCTTCTCATTATAGGTGGATTTGATGGAGCTCCCATACTCCCCAACTCCCTCTGAGTAGGAAAAAAAACCCATCTACTTGGCATAATGGGCTACATCTTTAGGCATTCATTAATTCACTTTGTAGAAGGAATTGGTGAGGAGGAGGGGAAAAAACGGGAGAGAAAAAAAAATCACATTTCTTTGCACAGGAAAAGGAGCGTGCAGAAAGGGGACAACGTAGCAGCTTGTTTGAGATGAGTGTTCTGGGTGCACTACAGCTTCTGAGTTGAAGACCGACCCATCTGCAATTCTAATCAGCTGTTTGACGAAGACCTTACTACCACACGGGAGAGGACAAAAAAAAAAAAAAAAGCCCTGCTGTGGCTGATATTGAGTGCGACAAGTGCAATGCAAGACTGAGAGAAAAGAGTGAGATGAATGTGTGAGAATTGAGAAGAGCTGACATTTGAGGTAGTGTCTTGCAGATGACGAATAGACTGAAGCCGTAAAACCGATCAATAATTTACTATATTAATAAAACACCCGTTTGTGGTATGACAGGAAGTACGAAGAACACACTGGTACATTCGCTGTTCTCACAGAGGTTAAAACAAAGATGCATTTGAAGCCTGATGTACAGGCGGGTATTGATATTTCTGTTCCAATGGGGAGTTTGCAGCACCTTCATCAGCTCCTGTGGTGATGTCATCTGTCCTCCCATTAAAGTGGGCTGCAGAGGCTTTGTGATGTCCACATTAGACAGTCCACATGCTTATATATCTCCTCCTCCTCCTTAGCTTTACTCATAAGTAGTTCTTAATCCATTCCTATTAAAGCCCTGTTTGCAAGGACTAGCATTTAGCTCTTGGCACTGTTGGCTATGACATTATTTTTACTTTTACACAGGAAAATATGATTTAAATCACTAACAGACAAACCAACACAAATTTAACTTGATGTTCAACCCATAAAAACATAGCTATTTTAATCAGTGCCCAAATGAATTCTTCTCCCTATTTAACTTTTCTTGAGGGATTTATCACCATTTATTATAATATAATCCTCTGTACTTTGCATTTTTTCCAGTGAAAATCTGGTATTTTCATATATTTAAATGACTGATCATGTCCATGTTCATTAAAAGTCAGATTAAAGTTGAGGGATATCATATTACAAACAGAGAACACTGAAGAAAATGTGACTTTTTCAGTAAAATCTTTCATTAACTGAACATAAACCAAGTGTCTTCATCCACTGTCATTGATCCAACTCCATGGGTTTTACTGGTGAATCAATGTTGTAGAAGATCACAGTGTTTCCATGTTTCCTACGGAGCCTCTAACCGTCCAAATAGATCATATCTGATGACCATAAAAAGATGAATAACTGTATTTTACACCAATTATTTACATATATTGATAGGATTAGTGGATCAACAGGTATCAAACACTTTAGATCAGGAGATGCTTTGGGTCTTTATGGGTTTAAAGCTCTATTAATACAATCGTACTTGGAAACGCCTGGTGATTTGGCTTTTCTGACATTATTCCAGTAAAAGTGTGAAGATTGTTACAATTTGTTAGTGCCGTGCATATCATCCACGTGATTACATGATGAGGTTTTGTTCCTTTGAAGAATTTCAGTTTGCCTTTTCAATGACTGGGCCATTCTGTGCCATGACATGATCCTCCTAAATTTCCAAAACACTTTGAAAACGTCATTAGAATTCGAAGCGTAGCCTACATAATTCTCAACTGGGAAATAGCCAAGATATGGGAAATAAGAAAGACTGCAAATTACCACAAAATACAGAAATTTCAATTCGCACAGGACTAAAATCACAGCGTAATTTTACTTTTTAGAATATGAATATGAATGTGACAGATTTATACAGGATTAAAAATGCTGGTTGCCTTTGCACTTATTACAAATTAGCAAATGACAGTGTGTGAACAAGGCTGAAATCTTACTGGAACAAACCAAAATTAAAAAAAAAAAAAAAAACACAAAATTATATGACACATTCATTCATTATTTCTTACTCTCTTTTCCTCAGATACAACAAGAAAAACTGTATGTGCACAGACCTAAAAGACTAAAAGAACTAAATAGGTTAAGGTTAGTAAAGTCACTATTTACTGTAATCCCTGATCTCATGACAAGAAGTAGCAAAAACATTTAGAAACATCTCACATGTCTTGAATAAAACCCATAATTAAATATCAGAAAAATATTGCAATAAAGGTTTAATTGTATAAGTGCAAACAGGGGTCACACTGAATACCACTTTGGTTTATAGAATCTGCTTTTACTGCTGTACATACTTCCTAATATCAGATTGTATCTTAATACAGAGACTAAGAAATATGTTGTCATTATAACTTTACAAAACCAACAAAAATAATTTTGGCTTAAACCTTAACACGATACTGTGTGTCAGCAAGTCTAAAAACTGAACCTTACCTTGTCATGTCTAATTTGTGTAAAATTTCCACTGAAAATAACCTACCATATTTCAACAAACACAGAAATCATCATATATTTCATAGTAATTTCAGTGGGAATTTGGGTCTCTAATTTAGTGATTTTTATTTTTACTTTTTGGATGGGTCCCCCCCCCCTTTATTCTGCCTCTTCCTTGGTTGGTTCCTTGGTTCCAGAGTCTTGCATCAGATTTTCAGGGAAAGCTTAAATCCACCACAAAAGCAAAATCTCATAAAATGAGGAGATGAATGATGTGCACAGCAGCATCTGGTGAGAACATTTTCTTCTTTGTACCTCAATAAAAGGCACTAGGCTTATTAAAACCAACCAGAGACTTTCCAATTAATTATTGTCAAGCATTGTAGGATTTTACATGTAGATTAAACAAAATGAGACACAATGAAGAACAGACACAGTCATGGTAATGGCATTACTGCTGTGCAAACTAGAACAAAATGTATGCATTAAGTCCTGTTTGCACTGGGATACCTGTGGACCTCTGGAAATATGTAATAATTATAGAGGCCATCTGTGATTTTAATACTGTATGAATCTGTAATTTGTAAAGTAACAATTCCATCCCAGATTACCTACAGTATTTAAGCAAACACAGAGCTACTGTGGTAATAAGAGTCCCAAGCAAATAAACTTTATCTTTTGGATTTGTTCTTTTTTTTATGTTGCAGATGAATTCTGTCTATTTATGGTCAAGGACAACAGAATTTGCAGTACTGATGATAAAAGTAAGTGTTTTGAGTGGAAATTCAAGGGTTCAGGTGATGATTAGTCTGGATATTCACTGAAAAAAAAAAAAAAAAAAGTAAATTCTTCAATAAAGCGGTATCTCAGAGGATGATGGGATGGATGACATGCATGACAGCTACAGTACGGCACATTCTTCTGGAAGTGGAGAGCCTTCCCTTGACATGGGAGCTGGGGAATGATGTCGATAAAGTTATGTAAAAAAACAAAAAACAGACTTTGTTGACATTGTGTGAATGTGCTGTATGTAAAACAGATGTAGGGGGTTCACTTCCACATCACTGCAGGCCCACAGGTTATGTATATCAGTACTTCAGACATTTCCAAGAATCTTGACTCCTATGCTGACTGATATATTGCAATTATGAACGTATGATTAAATGAAAAAAACCATAGCTGAGTGTTACATATTTTTTCAACAGTAGAGAGAAACATACCCTTACCCTTAGAAAAGAAAGTCTCACAAGCCTGTAATAAAGAACTCAAGCCAAATACAATTTTTCTCTAGTGTTCCGTCAAGTGTTGTAATTAATTTTTCTACGCATTAGTCAATCACTGAATAATTTTCTTGGAAACTTTTCAGCTACTCCGCATCCTGTTTTCACTTCTCTCTCTTTCTCTCTCGCTTGAATTTTTCTAAGACTAAAATCACAGACACAAAATGTCTCAGCCATACATGACAGGACAAGCTGATTCAGAAATGCTTCAAATTAGTGTTACGCTCTTTACATCACAGGTTGAAAAAAGACATTCAAAGCAACTTCTGAACTGAAGTAGTTTTACAACCTTCTTTTTTGAACTCCATTCTTTTGGTTTTCTCTGTGGCAGACAGACATGTACTCCTAAAAATGTAACTCTCCAAATTATTCTGTCAGATCGCACAACCTCTAGCTGTTCTTACCAGTTCGAGTTAATAAAGTCCTCTCATATTTTCTTACCGTCTCTCCAGGCTGCCGGGGGATACCGACGAAAAGGTGGTCCAGGAAGTTGGCACTGCGTCCGAGGCCCAGCACAGTGTAGGGCAGCTGGAGGGAGAAGTGAGCAGACTGGCTCAGCTGTCCAGCTGAAAAGAGGAAAGAATGGTGGAGTTAAAACAAACATGGAAAGAACAACAGTTAAGGCTTTGTTTTTCAACCTTGGGGTCGGGACCCCTCGTGGGGTCACCTGGAATTCGAGTGGAGTCACCTGATAATATTTCTAGTAATTGATAAAAATGAAAACTTACCAATAAAAAATATATGGTGAGTTGAGAGAGACAATCCCAATCCATAAAAGACAAACTGTGAAGCTGAA
>JAPSES010000001.1:15674439-15690040 GCA_029822895.1 Maxillicosta whitleyi
ACTGTTTATGTGTCACATGTTCACTGTGGTACTGTTTATGTGTCACTGGGGTGACCAGAAATTTGTGATGTTAAAATGGGGTCACGAGTTGAAAAAGGTTGGGAACCACTGAGTTAATGAATCAGTACTACGTACTGACAGACTGTATCACTGACTGAATAAAATATAAAGCTCATTATTTGCACAAATCTGCATTATGGTACCATTATGTTTTCTCAAAGCTGGTCATTTTAACATTTGTTAAAAAAAACCAAAAAAAAAACCCGCTAATGTCAACTGATAATTTACATTATAGCTCAAACAGTAAAGCCACAAATCACTTCTGTTTTCTATACGGTTTGTGTTGTCAATAGTTAGACTGAAGACAGGGTCAGTTTTTCTTATCCAATCTAACCAACATGGTGTTAGTTTTCCGCACCATGGGAGACCAGTAGGGTGACTCACTGCTCCCCCTTGTAGTTACATAAATCCCACAGACCAGGGATTCTCAAAGTGGGGTAGGTGTACCCCAGGGGTACTTAGAAGAAGCCCAGGGGGTACTTACACACACACACACACACACACACACACACACACACACACACACACACACACACACACACACACACACACACACATATATTTTTATTTATTTATTTTTGGAAAAACACATTAAATAAGTCATTATGTACCAAAAACATAATCAAGAATGAGAATTAATGCTGAAATAAAAAACACAATAAATACATTCATATAGTAGTTTTATTGTCAATTATCTTGTTTATCCTTTGGTAACATTTAAAGAGGACTTATGTTTTATATTATTCAAAAATGAGTAGCTATGCACTTACTTTTTGTTGATGAAAGGTTCATTTATTATGACCAGTTTATTTATTTTCTCATCAATAAAAGGGGACACTTCATTTTATTTGTTGCACACAAAATTTACATTAAAAACTTTACTATTTATTTATTTTTTTTTTTTAAATATATTCGAGTTAAATTTATGTTGTTTGTGTACAGTTTTGAAAATATAAACAGGCACCTTTGACACAGGAACAAATTTTGCCTAATGTTTTTCAATCAAAAATGCTGACGCAAGAGTTGGGGGTACTTGGCTTAAAAGCTGCATTTCAGGGGGTACTCCATTGTAAAATAAATAAATAAATAAATAACCACTGCTTTAAACTCTTGAGATAAATATGGTGTATTCACAGCAGTGGAAGAAAAGTTTTTGGACACCCCACGCAATTCTGATATATTGCATTAAAATGCCTCTTAAGTCAATGAAGTCTGCCAAGTATTGAGCCATTCTTAAAACCCACATGCTCCTTTCCGCATGTGCAACCTTCAGACGAGGTCAAAACCGGATGTTTCAACATGGTAATGCCACTTGAAACACATCCACAGCATGACACATTGAAACTCTCGGGAATTTAGTTTCGTTATTTTTTTTCATCTTAACCATGAACAAGAAAAACTAAAAATTGCTGCTAAATAATGTGAAACGCTTAATAAGTGTTTTCCACAAATATTTCATGATAATATTTGAGATTTTATGCATTTAATTTCAAGAGTGTCTGACATTTCCACTACTGTATATTCAGTTCATACTGTGTCTCTAAAATCTTTCCCATGATATATTTCACACACCTTTACTATAAACACTAAACATATAAACACTAATTTTTTAATAACTAAAGGTTGAAATATCATATATAGTTTCTTTAAGGTGATTTCACTTACATGCTATTCTTTTGTGTTCATTTTGCAACCAGTGTTTTGACCTTATTGCCTGATTTCCAGCAGATCTACAGTATATAAACAGTCAATCTATGCTCTCAGAACATTGGTACAGAATATATTATAGATATACCGCGCAGATCATAAGCCTGAATATTACTGAAACTGGGTGAGGAATGTAGACATTAAAGTGCTTTCTATTCACGTAAACCACAGTCGCTCCATTTACTTGTGTGTATTTACAGTCCAACCTTGTCTGTTACAGTATGGTGGATGTGTTGATGTATCATAGAAACAGGATGACTTCAAGTGGAATCTACACATGTGATTTCCCACGTTTGTTGCCACCCATGGCCTGGCCTCTAGTTATCCCTGTGCACTTATACTCATTGCCAGATTGTCATTGTTCTTCCTAGTATGCACATTGCCTTTTAACATGCCTCTTCTTTATGGTATTTCCACTGTGTTTGTTGTTTTCATTTTTTTTTCCTTTCTCCCAGCGTTCTTTTTCAATTTTACACCTATGGCTGCAGCTTTTACTCAATTCTCTCAGTCCTGTTACTTTTCTGACATAAACATTACTGCTCAAATTCTGTTTCTTTACAGTTTTAAGACAGGTTATTTGGGCACACAAAGGATTGTTTTATATATTTTTTTTCAAATGTGTAAATAGTGTTATGTGAGGTCAGCGGTTTCTTCTATTGCCGGCTGTGTGATGCCAATATATTACCATGCCGTTGGTAGGTTTTCAGAACTCATCTTACCCTTTTTCCCCATATTTTCACATTATGGGAAAAAACAGCCCTGTAATCATCTCTCAAGACTCATCTACTCTGGCATACAGTGACAGAAAACAAATAAAGGCCCTTGATTAAAAGCAGTGTATACTTCCCTCAAGAAACATATAATATTACGAAGAATGCTCACTTTCACCTCTGACCCTGCTGTGCGGTAGATTGCTGTTGAGTATATCTTAGTTTTGCAATTATTCTAAAGCACTTAATTCATCTTTTGCTCTCATGAATAAACTATACAGATTTTTCTAAGCAAATTTCCACAATTTTCTTCATAAGTCTCAAAGGGCTGCACATAAAATAATAATGAACATAAGCGGGAAAAAAAGCAAAATACTGAGATAGATTGCATATAAAACATTAAAGACTAAATATTAAAGATGCCGTAAAATATTTGGAAAGTGAATTAAAATACAACAAGATTTAATATGCACATAAAGTCTCCATGTGTTCATACAGATACACATAACATCTGAATATTCAGCTGTGTGTTATCTGGTGATAATGCAGCTGCAGAGGCCATGCTTTCCGAAGCGATTGAAGTTTTATGTAAAGCCATCACTTTGACTGAACTCTTGTGGCTATAACTGTCAGTACAGTGACCTAAACCTACAAGTAAACTTACTGTGAAGCGAAGGGAACTGAAGAAACACACAACAACCGCGGCCGCGCAAGTGGAACAGTGAGACCTTGTGTTCTGACATGAAGTGATATCATAAAAGACACAAATCAGAGTGAGACACCTGAGGCCAGTCCGACACCTCTCTCCTCCTCTCCTCCTCCTCGTTCCTCATCCCATCCCGCCTTACTTACTATTCTCCTCCAACCATTAGTCTCTTGTTTCCTCCTCTCTGTTCATCTCTCTCTCTCTCTCTTCCATCTCCCCTGATACATCACTCTGATTTGGCCTTTCCCTTCCCCTTCTGTTCGTCTCCCCTCTCTTTCCCTTTCAGCTGCTGTATCTCGCCCACGCCACCCAACACTGCCAAGTGCAGCCGACATAAATCAACCTCTACGTGGTAAACAAAGAGGGAAGGAGTGAGGGAGGGATGGAAGACAAGAGAGAAAGCCTGGAGGCAGCCAGTGATCAGAACTAATGTGGATGGACTGCGTATTGCAGGCAGGGAGAGAGGCACAGCAGCTTTGCATTTCGCTCAGCAGCTTCCTTTCAAATCTATGCCTGACCTTAGTACAGTTAAAGAAAGATTTATCTGGATCATGTTTAGTGACCTCAGTTCAACCTGGGTCATGTCAGATCAGCTGACAGCAGCTCAGTATTACATTCTTCATAAATGAATTTTCACACAACTGGCACATTACCTGACAAACACGAGATGTTGGTAAAATGCAGTGCATTTGCTGCTCTGAACGCTGAATAGACTCATCGACTTTTTGGCACCTTCTATGAGAGAAAGCTTTTCAACATCCCCATCTCTTTATCTCTAGATTTTTCTCACTTGTTCATGCTCAATGTATTATTTTCGTCCTGGTTTTTAGTGCAAGGATGTAGTGTAGTGAAGAGGCAGCATAATTACCTTAATCGCACATTGCAAGCAGGGACAGAGAGGGGGAGAAAGACAGAAATATTGGCTGTTTCCAGGAAGAACTGAGCACAGTTTCATGAACATTGACTTGTTCAAGGAGTACAAAGCCCAGGCTTCTAACAGTCATTGAAGATGAATCCTGGGGTGTCTGACATTTACTGAGAGGCACATGTGTATGAGGGTAAAAGCAACAGCAGAGGCTCAGTTCAGTCTAAGTCTGCATTCAGCTGGACAAGGTTTAATACATGACATCTCATAATAAGTGTGTCAGACACAGAATGAAGGTGTCAAAGAAAGAAGACGTTTTAAAATAATTTAAAACATTAACACACTTTCGCACATCCCACTGCTGTGAATCTGCAGGAGATGACAATACACATATCCTGGACATTGACATGTAGCTTGACAGAACCATTTTATTACTGAGGAACAAAAACACTCGGGGACCTGTCATACACAACATAACTGAACCTCAGAGAAAACTCAGAAAGTTGAAACCTAGTCACATCCAATGTTTTCATAAAGGCTTGTTTGACCTGTGGGTCTTTATGGACTTAACAGTTTTCATATAATGTATGATGCACAACTGCATAGTTGTTTAAGCATCATCACTGTGACACTTGCACTTATGTCATGGATTGTGCAAAGTCAAACAAGTCAAGTAAGTTACAACATTTTTGATGCGTGATGCTACAACAAAACTTGCATGGTCCTCATCTTCTATTACTAATCTTGAATTTCAATCTGTCTGGTATAACACTATACATCCCAATGTAAGGTTTTGTGGATGCAGAATTTGCTGTTAGCGAAGTAACCACCAATCCCCAATCAGAATTATTGTTGATTATTGACAATGAATTAATCAAAGAAAATGAGAAAAACCCTGAAAAGAAAGAACTGGGTGCAAAAACAGAAGCAGTTTGATATTATATTCAATTATTTTGCTACAGGCAGGCACACAACAAGTACTTTGTCAACAGCTCTTTGGAAATGTTGCCACAAAAATAACCCAATACACTGGATCAATTACAATGGCATCATAGGCCTGTTTGATGAATGTAATGTTAAAGGTAGGGTAGGAGATGTTTTACTGGAGCATTGTTTTTACTATACTGCTTAGTCATCTGTGGAACGGACCGGACTAAAAAAACACCATCCAATCATTTTAACCGAACCATTGAAATGACTGAACGGTGATATGCCTACCCCCTCTGCGGGCATCACACATTCTTAGGAGAAGACTGAATGAGGTACACATGGATCAGCGAGCCGGAGCCAAAGCCAGACGAATTGAGGCTGAACAAGCATTTGTGCGTGCTAGTACTTTGGAGGCGTGGCTTCGGGGTGTTGTCTGAAGAAAGGGGTTTGGACTTTTGAATTGTGCATTTTCAAAATGTTGCTAGCTCAAACCGTTTTGTAAGATCCCATATCCCATCTTTAAATTCCAGTGCAATCCAAAGCAATATAATTTAGGATGCCATTGTCAGTGTTGCATCATATGACAGGTTTCAAATTCGAGTTATTTGGTCATTATTATTGTAAGTTTTCATACCGCAATTGCTGCAATATACACCTGCAGAAATATTACAATCTCAGCCGTTTTCAATATTGTGCAGCAATGATATGTAATATAATGAGGCAACTTGAGTTAAAAAAAACCTTGATGAATATAGACAGATAAAACCATAATCTGAGTGGGATGGCTGACCACACGATATGTAACGGAGTAGAAAAAAGTCCCAAAACAACATGACATATCAGGTGACAAGAGACAACATGGAAAAACAGGAAGGCATCGTTCATCTTAAATAGAAGATCGTAATCCACAAGCATTAGTTACACAGCAAAAAAATGCATAGGTATTAATAGGCAGGAGTAACGGTAGTTTCACATCATTAGCTGTAAATAGGCGTAACTGTGGACAACAAACGACACCTATGATTTGAGTGACAGTTACCTGCAACCAGAAGCTAAGACTTTTTGTTTTTTGCAGAGTAACGGAGTACTACAGATGGCAAAGGCAGCTGTCTGTTGGTCCACCAACTTACTTCATGTTTGCTGCCTGAATTTAACAACTGTGCAACAGATCCTGTAATCCAAGCATCACTCTGTTCTTCACTGTGATGCAGTTTTGTGTTCCATCTTGTTGATACACACCCTTCAAAGGCCAGAGAGACTAACAGGACATTGTTTGTTCAACAGACGAGAGAGCGGTTGCGTTACTTTGAGGCGAGTCCAGCAGGGGAGGCTGCTTTAAATCTGCCACTCTGTGCCTCACATACTGAACCTCATCCATCAAGCTGAGAACAGAACAATGCTGGGTTTTTGAGGGGATTGTTCCTTTAAGCCAGTCTTATTTTGATGTTTTTGACAGAGTGCTGCTCAATGTCAGTAAATGCGATGCGCAGGGCTTGCACTTGGCGACTCAGCAGGGAGGAGTGGGTCTGAGCGTGTGTGTGTCTGATGGAGGATCAAGCAGGGTTACGTTGCAGGCAGTGAGCCTGGCTTAGCATCTACTGGATGTTGTATGTGTGTGAATGTGGAGAGTGGCTGGGAAATGTGGCCATGGCTGGAGCACAGCCATTATACAACATGGGGAGGCTGGCAAAGGGAATTATGCAGAGGAGTGTGTCAGAGTGCTCATGTGCATTTGTGTGTGTAAGAGAGTGTGTCTGGGTGTGTTTTTGCCCGATTTCCCTTTAGCAGAGCCAGTGGAGGCCTTGGCAGGGAATCCCGGCCTGCACACATGACTGACAGCCTACAATCCACCTCTTAGAAGACAAAGCGGATTCAAGGCAGCACAACAAGCCTGTCTCGGTGTTTGTGTGTGTGTGCTAGCAAATGTTTTGTGTGCACTAATTCTCATGTGCTTTCACAAACTTCTAAACTCACAGAGGAGAAAGCAATATATATATTAAACTCAACATGTCAACACATGCACACACACACATGCACGCATGCATGCACGCACGCACGCACACAAACACACACACACTAGTGACCTCAGTCAAACCCTGACACTTGACAATCAAATCTTAAAGATGCCATGAAATAGCTTGTGGAAGACTATTTGCTTTCTGCATATTTGTGTTTCATGCAAAAACAGGAATTTAGAGCAGCTGCCCACTCTGACTGACTGTGATTGGTCAACTCAAGCTGTGGCGGAACAGCTTGGTGATGAACTAGAACTTACAGATCGTCTGCAAGGAACAAGTATTTTATTAGTGGCAAAATTTATGACCGCGGGATCAGGACGACTCATTAATTTTTATCACTTTCCAGGATATAATCAGATGAGGTAAAATACCATTAAGATGATAATGATAAAATATCATTAAAAGTACCTATAAGAAAATGTTTTTGTCATGGGGCATGAAGTATGAAAATTAAGCAATATTGTCTAGACTTTTATTAGAATACTGATATGTAAACACCACAATTTACACCACATATTAAAACATCATGGTTTGTCTGTACATGTTAAAAAACGAAAAAAAAAAAAAAAAAATGCGGTGTCTACTTGCACAGATATTAACTTCCACTCACAGAACAAAAGTCCTTGTGCAGAAATTTTACAACAAAGGTTTGCAGACCACTATTTGTAAGAGAGAAAACGCAGGGACAAGTAAAGAACAATGGCTATATGTGTAAAAATCAGCTGAACATGCACAAAGCAGTCACCGATGAGGCTCTGCTGCGGTGAGTGCTGCAGGACATACACGCTTTCACAGGTTTATTCCACTCTAGAAGCTGAAGGAAACCAAGAGAGGCAGTGGGCTTCTCGTGACTGACACTTTCAACAACCTTCTTGAGCTTTGACTGACAGCTTGTCTGATCATGTTTTATAACGCTCTCAAGGTATTACATAAATTCAAAATCATCACAGAGACATAAAATTAATTAATTTATCTCCTTTTGAGTAGACAGTAGTGTAGTTTAGTGTCATTTAGTGCTCCTAATGTAGCCAGCACAGGAAGTAAATGGGAAAATGTGAACATACACCATCATATTAGACATATATCATGTAGGTAAAAAGAAAAAAAAACTATGACAGTTGATCAGAAATATCTATTAAACCCCATTTTGTATTATAAATATACAAAATAAGTCTTTAGGGTCTTTATGCATGTGACAGTGTGACTAAAATATGGTATTATGTCTGCACAGCTATATGCACTGAACCTTGATATCACAGGATGTGAAATTTGCATGACAAAATCAATAGACAACCTTGTTAACAACACTACAGTATCGCTGTCTATTAAGAAAAAAGTCGTAGGTAATAAACAGAAGCACTAAAAGTCCAATTTAGCAAGTGAGTGAGTGGCCAATCACACTCATCAATTAAGCACTGACATGGCTGACATTAAAGCCTTCTTTGAGCCCTACAAGCTCATTAACGGATGAGTAATTTTAAGATACATTAGACCAGAATGACTCCAGGAAAGTAATTACAGAGATAGTATTTTGAGTAAAAAGCCAAGACATTTTGGGTCCAATATCTAGTGGCCATCAGCAAGTTCACACATTAAAGGGCTTTCACATTGGCTTTACTTTCAACCAAAGGTCCATGTGCTTGCTGCTGTAAATGTATATAGTTAAAGTTACATTTTGGAGAGAAGGTCTGTTTCATTTTAGAACAAATATTATAGAGAAATTTTCATCTTTCTGCTGTCTGCTAGAGTTTCTGTTTATTGGCTAGTGAGAATTTCTATAAACTTAATCCTTGGATAATACTCTAAAAATATTTCTTCAGTAAAGTTTGTTTTATGCCCTTCGCTCATATATTTTTATCCTCTCTTCAGATGTAGGACTGCTATGCGTCTCATATTTCCATCTCAAATGCTTGCTGTGTCCTTGCCTTAAAATACCCTGTTTGAGAAAAATAAATCTTGCATGATCTTGGAAGTTGTTCACACTTCCCTCAACACCTCTGTCAAGTAATTCAATTTTGATGTTTAGAGTAACTATATATCACTGCCTATGGTGAGAAAATGCTTGTATGCTTTGACTTGTGTATGCTAGTCACTGAGCAGCTGAGCGACACACTGAGCTGAAACTAATTCTGAACTCTGCACATGCACCTCAGTGTTAATTATATTTTACCTACAGCTGTGTGGTGCCTTTTCTGCTTTTTGGAATGAATTGTGATTGTCTTCATGTTATTGTGTCTCATTTTTCTCTCAGGGGTATACCAGATAGCAAGAGGATTCTGGGATACAAACTCTTCTCGTGCTATTGAAAAGGACAAACTTCAGTACCTCGTGGGCATAAGGAGTCAAAATAGAAGAAAATGTGAGAAACATTAGAGAGAGAAAGACAGAGAGAGGACATGGTTGCCTCTGAGGCAGTTACAACATGCTAATATGTCTGTATGTGTGTGTTCATCTGCTGAGGTCTTATGACAAACGAAAACACTCATCCTGTCTGGAGGTTTTACCACCTCTGGGCAGACATGCAGAGTGACAAAGTGATGTCAAGAATCCGCCCAGGACATTCAAGTGTGTCAGTGTGAACAAAAGGAAAGAAACAAATGAAAAACATATTTGAAGCAACAACATACTCTTTAGAATGCCTCAAACAGGGTGATGAGGGACAGAAATATCACAACAGTTACTGAACACAGATTATTTGTAGCGCGTTTTTTTTCTAAAATAGTTGTCCTGAGGAGTAGATAGATGCACATATGCTGCACTCCCCAGGGCTTCAGAACTGAAAAAAGTGTTTTCTGAGAAATTCCTACTGCTGTCGCTATAGAAACCATTTGCTCCCCTGATGGCAATAAAAGGAACAAATTGCAGAAATGGAGGGTGGAGCCATCAGGGACAGACGTGCATGCGCACACACTCACACACAGGCTGCCTTGCTTGAAGAGCTCCCTTCAGAGCCCATACAATAGTATCAAGATCTTGACATTGATTTAGCAGGAAAAATGTGTGAATGTGCATGTACATGTATGTGTGTGGCAATACGCCTGAAAGACCTCGAGGGCTTTATAGTTGTTGTGTCCTTATCGCAATCTAACTCTGCAATGCCTCTCAAACACAACAGCACCAAATATATTGACACCTGCACCCAGACAACAACAAAAATGACACTGTGTGTATGGAAAGGTGAGGAAATAAACCTCAAAACAGCTGTCATCATCACCCTACATACCCTCTACTAAAAGTCCTTAAATGTCCATTTAGGCATCGAAAGAACTTGCAGTTAAAACATCAGTGATAAACTCAAACTTTTCCAATTTTAGAAATAATCCTTTTAAGTGATTCATTGGCTAAGAAGATTAAGATATCTCTAAGAAATGACTAATAAGAAAACAAAAATCCAGCCTGCATTAGGTTTGTGCATTGATTGTCCACATATCAAACACAGCAGTTTCTACATATGAAGTGAAAGCATATAACTGTATGATACAAGGTACCAATCAGCTGTGAAGTTGCAATATTTGACAGGTGCAGTGGCAACAATGTAATTATCTTGTTACCTGGCAACTCTCAGTGGGTGGGATACATTAGGCAGTAAGTGAACATTATGTCCTTAAAGTTGATGTGTTGGAAGCTGTAAAATGGGCCACACAAAAATTGGAGCGACTCTGGGAAGCACTGGATTGTGATGCGAAAATGACTGGGTCAGAGCGTCTCTAAAACTGCACGCCTTGTTGAATGTTCTCAGCCTGCTGCAGTTAATACCTAAAGTGGTCTGAGGAAAGATAAACGCTGTGATCTGAAGTCTGGGTAGTTAAGAAGGTGTGCTGCGATATCTGGAATAAAGATGTTAGCAGGAGATCTGTTAAGTCCTGTAAGTTGTGATAGAAGGCCTCAATGGATCGGACTTGTTCATCCAGCACATCCCACAGATGCTAAATTGGACTGAGATCCAGTTGTCCTTCCTTAGACCACTTTTGGGAGGTTATAACAACTTCACGGCAGGAAAACCCAGTATTAGGAATGATTTGACCTAGCCGTGACCATCACATTTTGGTTGTTGTCAAAGTCACTGAGATCATTTTTGCCATTTCAAAAACATCAGCTACAAGGACAAAACATTCATTTGCTCTCTAATGCTGCATTTCCACTACGTGGTACCGGCCCGACTCGACTCAACTTTTTTGCTATTCCGTTATGAAAAAGGACATGGAATCTGGTACTACTTTTTTGGTACCACTTTCGCTGAGTGATACTAAACCGTGATGTATAGACAGTGCAGCCCACTGATTGGTCAGACAGTTTTCTCTGTGACCCACCATTTTCCAAAAAAAAAACGGTGCTGAAGTAGACAGTAAATAGCTATACATTAATCCACATGACAGCCCAAAAGTACACCATGGTCTCTCCAGGAGATTCAGTCTTTGGTGGCCCACATAAAAATTCAGATGAGAAAACATGCAACGACCAAGTTTTCAGCAACTCTGAGCAAACGACATGGAAATAACGGACAGCATCGCAACACATCGCAAACAACATAAAATGTAAAATTACATTTTCATATATCAAGAGGTTGTGCATGTCTGAATATATTGTTGTGCAGATAACACATGTAAAAAATAATAACCATATTATTATATAATCTATTTTGCATTTGGTGCAATGTAACAAAGCATTTGGCATGAAGCGCTAATATCACAGTTATGTGTGGGTATTTCCAAGTTTCAACTGCTTCCATGATGATGTTTTGCACGTGTTTTATTAAAAACATTGGAGATGTAATAGGTTGAACATTTAGTCATACAACAGGTTCACCTCCTCTTACCCTCAGGTATGAATTCTTCTGTTCAACAGAATTTGAAACAAACCAAATTGTTTATTCTGATGGTTCTCACAAAACATCTGCAAAGATAGAAAAAATTGATTTCTATTAAAATTTAAGGACAGAAATTAGGTAGTGAAGTGTTTCCAAGAAAATACGCTGTCAATAACAGGAGGGTCTAAGGACAGTTGGATGAATGGACAGACATTGAGTGGGAAAAATTAAAAGCTCCACAGTGTCTTTACAAACTATGATATTTATAAGGTATATATGGAGGAAAAATATTAAAGGATGAATTGCAAAGGCGAAAGAGAAAAGAGACAGAAGAAAGTGAAGGGATGCAATGTAGAAGGAAAAAAAAAAGAGGCAGGCAAAGGGGGAAAAAAAAGCATGGTAAGTCTGATCAATAACAATTCTCCAAGTCTCTGTAGAGGGTTACTTCTCCACATGCTTTTTTCCCCCTCTCCACTCCGATATTTCCTTCTGCTCTCTCCTGCTCTGCTCAGATCTCACTGTGCATCTCTCCTCCCATCCCCTATCTTTTTTATTTTGTTCCACCCTCATTTTCTCTCTGAAACTCCAGTGTATGCTTTCTTTGCTCTGTCCTCTACACCCCCTCATTTTCTCCCCTTCCCACCAAGGCTGTGCTCTTACTCCCACATCTTGTGTTCGGCCCGTGTGTGTTTCCAGCCTCTGTCCTCCATATATTGCGCAGTAAAATGGAGTGACAGTGGGATAATACGCGTTGACCTGACGTGGGTATACAGGGGCATGGATCAGCGTGACGTCAAACACAATGGCCCTTCTTTTTTTTTTTTTTTTTAAGACACTGCTTGAAGCATCAGTATGATGCAGCAAAAAGCAACAAGGATGGATTCGAGTGAACACAGAGATCAACACAATTCAGCCATCACCTGATATTCCATTACAAATCACTTCTAAGTTGTTCTGGATCTTGTAAATGTCCAAAATGTTAAGATATGACAAATATGTTTGCTGAAGAGTAGGTGCAGGTCAACATGTGTTTTTAAAGGCTACCACGACATGTACAATGAGTGTAAGTCTTGTGTCTTGTGTGTGAGCGAGCTGCAGCTAATCCCCTGAACTCATTAGCCTAATTGGACAGTCTGCAGAGAGCTCCACATTGATCTGGGCCTGTTATGATTCCCTTCCCTAAGAGCACTCTCTCTCTTTTTCTTTCCGTCTCTTACTATGTCCTCCCGCTTCATGTAAGTTTGGTCATCTATATGTAATTATAGCACATGGAGAATATTCATAAACAATAGTCAAACAGGAAGATAGTGAAATAGTACTAACACCAACAGTATCGACAGAACCCGGAGGAGTTTACTGTTACCAGCTGTGACAGAGGATGCCTTGTGGTACGCTCCAGTTCCACAGTCACCGCCACCTTGAACCAAAGATATCACATTCGTGCAGTTTAACTACATGCTGTATGGTTAAATATTTCTGCACGTTGGAGGTATTTCACCACTTTGTTGTAATGAAAGCTCTGCAACTGTTGAAAATGACCCCAGTGTTGTTTTTACTGCTGACATGCAACTGTACTTTAGAGCGCTTCTGAACCAAATTACAGAAATGGTGTGTGATGTATATGACATGATGACATCACACAACCAATAAGTGGAATCGTTAAGCAAGTGGACTAATGACTGAGGACTGAGCTACAGGGAACTGGTTCTGTACAAGAACTGTTCTAGATACCCATCCCTAGCCTCAGTTACAGTGACCACACATATACCATGCCCAATTGTTATGTTAAAATAAAACTAGGATTAAAATATTATACATACCAAATTGTTCAGAATTTATTGTGACCATTTCTGTTTTTTTTCAACAAAATGTCAAATGTTTCTTACAATACTTTCACACCTGGAATGATTGGAGCCATTGTTCGGAAACAGGTCTTTGGTTCAGTTCATTTAGGCATATATGAAACTAGTAATTGCGCTCCATTTTGGAACAAAACAAGTGAGCTGAGGCTGCTTGGAAGACGTGGTCTCTGCTCGATCGCAATCGCAACATAGAGCGGTTCATGTACAATGTGAACATGGCCACAGTGATACAACTAGGCGACTACAGTTTTCTCTACCACTCTGTGTATGATATGCTGCGATGTTGCAAACATTACCATAAAGCAGAGCGGCTCTGTTGAAAAAGTGCTGCTGCCAGATGTAAAAAGACAGTAGGTTAATGAGCGTAATGAGCTTCATACCTTTTGTCAGCAGCCAGATTAGCAAGTGGAGAAAATGTGTTGAGTAGCAATTTGGACGGAGGAAGAAATAGAATGGCTCATTGGCATTTGGGAAGCGGAGCATAGTACATTGAAAATGCTGGACAACACGCACAAAAACTCAGAAGCATTCAAGATTTTCAATGAGCTCATGAAGGGCATGGAGCAGTGTGAACATGAACCAAAACAAGGTGATACGCAACACTGTAACACATTGCAATACATTACTTCCTGAATTGGAATGAAATTCAAGTGTGAAAACACCCTTATAATTAGTTTATATAGTTAAGTCTCTTATAGGTCACACTAAAGACCATAAAAAGTCTGTAAACTATACAAAGGCACTATAGACTGTAACCTGTAGAGGTTATTTAGTTTGACTTTTTTTTTTTTTTATCCATTTTTTGTTATGAAGATATTTCCTCTATTTTTTGTTGTATCTGAAGAGATTGAGAAATAAGCAACCCTTCAAAAACAACAAACCTACATTTGGCTGAACACTTTTGCAGAGTGCTAAATATTAATGAGAATGATTAAGATAAACTATTAGAAGAAAACTGACTAAAGACACCATATTTTGACATGTTTTCCATTTAACAGAACACAGCATGATACATGGTCCTATCATTATTTGAAGTTTTAGTGAATTGTTTAAAAAATATGCTGCTGAATATCCATCCACAAGTTTTCCAGAAAGTCTGCTAACACTTCTGATATTTCTTTTCCATTGGTGGCTTAAAATATGAACAAAAACAAACCAACACCAGCAGGCAGGTACACCAGGGTCCAAGATGCTTGTGCAATCTCAAAACCAAACAAAACAAATCACATCAAATGACAAATAATGCTCATGCATTAGTTTGAGTCAGTAAAAATACTTTCAACTGATAAATGGCTTTTCTCGCTGAGTGAGTTTTCTGATCCCAAATTAAGTTGACAAATTTAAGAATTAGATTATTCTTGGGTAGATCAAATCAGACATTCAGGCGAATGTTAACGATATCATCCACTTTTCTTGTCTGTGTGTCAGCTATAACTTTGCTATCGCTCTTAAACATAATGTGCTACTTCAGCATATGTTCACAAGCAGCCTAAAGATGAATGGTACGATATGATAGGACCCAAGAGGGGAATAAATGCCATGTTTTCTTCAAGACTGAGCCTCTCTTGAGTGTCCACAATAGAGAAAAAAAGAGGGTGGGGTAAAAAAAAATATGGTTAATTAATAACTTCACCGATTTGTCTCCACTGTCGACAACGGTCTCTCCTTCTCCTCGCTGTCTCAGCAGGAGTTAGTTGATAATGAGGTGTGGTGTTGTCAGAATCACAGCACATGATCATCCATCCAGCCTGCTTAGTAAGGGGTGAGTCACAACACTGTCAGGTACACACACACACACACACACACACACACACACACACACACACACACACACACACACACACACACACGCACACACCCACACACACACACACACACACACACACACACACACACACACACACACACACACACACACACACACACACGCACACAC
>JAPSES010000001.1:15690140-15710754 GCA_029822895.1 Maxillicosta whitleyi
ACACACACACACACACACACACACACACACACACACACACACACACGCACACACACGCACGCACACACACACACACAAGGTCATGAAAAGACACATGTACACACACAGAATGCATTGCATATACTGTACCTGTGCAGGTGCACTTGCTGTATGCATTACACGCACGCACGCACGCACGCACACGCACGCACGCACACACAGACACACACACACACACACACACACACACACACACACACACACACACACTCGATGTTGCTGTTGACCTTTACTTGTCAGATAAGATGTGGCATTACCATTATCATATCCTTGTGTATGTGTTGGTGGGTCATGTAGAGTATATGAGTATCTTGGGTAATTCCTCGATGATGAGAATTCTACTTATTCTCTGATCTCTATTCAACCATCTTCATTCAGTCTTCATCTAACATCCCCTCTCATACATTTCCTTTCTTGTTTTAATCATTCATCTCCATCTCTCTACTCTTGTACAAGCCAGAATTACTTTAGTCTTGATATTTTCTTTCTTTTTTTTGGTCCAATTTCAGTTTTGTTTTAGTTTATTTTATGAGATCTTGAGCAGTTTTTAGTTTGAAGATTTTATTAGTTTTTCCACTCATTTTTGTTTTTCAGGTATTATAAGGGAAGCCTTGATTTATCAAAGGTGCAAAAAGGGATGTAATATTTTAGAAAGAATACACAATAAATTTGTTCCGTACTGTCCAGAAGTCATTTAATTATTTTACCTCATAAATATTTAACTTTTTAAATTTTTTTATGTCGATATAATTATTTTTCATTGGCCATTTTTTTCTGTTTGTTTTTAGCTACAACAATCCTGCTCCATATCCTCTGTTACTTTCATCCTGCTCCCATCCTCGGGTTCTTAGCTAACTTTCCCCGCCGGTGTCTCCATTCATACCTCCTCAGTCCTTGTCTCTATGTCTCAGCATATTATAATCTCTTCTTTTCTCTATTCTCTCTCCCATTCAGGAGGGTGAAGGGTAAGTGAAGATCGTTGGGCCCCAGTGGAGAGGCCCAGACTTGGTGAGTGTGTGTATGTGTTGTATTAGTGTGTGCGTGTTTGTGTGAACCCCATCATTGCTCATCTCTGGCAGCCTCACGGGCTGTTCCCCGAGCTACAAGCTACAGAATAAATACACTTTAAATCACACACACACATATACACACAGACACCCAGCAGTCTGCTCCCTGGCAGCACTTTGCTGCTGTTAAATGAGGGGTCTGGGGAGTTGTGCCGGCAAAGCCTTTGGCTACTCCTGCTCTCCTTCTCTCTCCATGCAATCCAGTCAAACATATACTGGAAATAAGCTACGGCTATGATGGGCAGGCTATAATAGGCAGGGACATTCTAATGATAAGTAGCCGAAATCCTGCTCATTTATGAAACTGGAAACATGAGGACACTTTTGAAGATCCAGAGATTCCTCACAAAGATGCAGTCATCTGAATCTGCATCTGCAAGTGACGTCTTCATCAGAGTCTTTTGAGATGTTCTACTTGTTTGTTATTCAATTCCCCATGAAAGACTAAGATGAACAAGAAAGGCCACCCTCCTCCTGAAGACTCCTGGTCTGCAATGAATGGTCAACCGATGGAACAACGATCCATTAACAACCCAATGCAACCCAAAAACTACACTATTGCTCATACACAAGCCCTCTGTGGAACACAACAAAGTTAACATACACCCTGCATGGATGGATCATCAGCAACTGTTTTATTTTGCGCAAATGACAAACTGTATTACACCACGAGAAATACCTAAAAGATAAAAAACAGAAAAATGCCATGTTATTGTTGATCCTGCTACTTGTGTGTAAGTGATGTGTAGCACAGGGTGTCATAAAACATATGAATATCACATCTAATTTTGAGCAGGGAATTCACTTGCATTAGTAGCCATGGAAACATGAATAACTCATATCAACAGTAAGGACAGCTGAACAGAATAGTATAGTATATAAAGAAAGTAGACACATAATGCAAACTAAGTAGATCCATTAACTACTGTCTAATTTTAAAAGGCAAATGTTTATGCTTCTACGTCTGAACTGGAAATGTAATGCACCACTTGATGCTTTGTAGTAGTTCACTTCAGTAGAGTATGAAACACCACCTCCACATGCAGGAGGGTCCTGTATCATCCTCCACCGTCCCTGCAGTGGGTGCAGGTGGCGATAGCCCTCCCCACTCCTCCTCCATCTCCACTGTTACTCTTAATGCCCACTTAACTGAATATTTAAAAGCAGCAGAGCGTGTGGCAAATGGAATGGCACTGTTGCTTTTGTCACGCGTTGAGATAACTAAATACAGGATGGCTGCAGTTCATATTTTACCCACTCAATGCCCACGTTTAGTCACAAAATACCTAATTGAAAAAAAATCTGCAGACACCAGAAGATTAGTTTAAGTACCATTTGTGGCCAGGAGCTTTTAGATGTCCAATGGTAGTGAAATAACAATAATGTTAGGTTGTGGTCTGTCTTTTGTTCTTTAAAGATACATATACTCCTACTTTGCCAAAAGAGGAATGAAACAATGAAATCTGACAAAGTGGGATTAGGCTGCACACAGAACACACACACACATACACACTCTAGCTATATATATCCCTGACCCCAGGCTGTCAGTGCATCTTGTCCTCATCTAGCTCTGTGTCCTTCCCACATTGTAACATCAACTAGGTTAACTATGGCTAATACATTACAGCACTGTTGTCCTCAATGCTGCATCTCATGTCTCTCCTCATACATCAATTCAACTATTAATCCAGAGTAGTAAAAAAATAGTATACTTCTGGGGCTGTACAGACCTCACACTAATAAGAACTTTGCTGATCTGATTACAAGTGGTCAATCCTAACACTAGGTGTGAAAGCGCCCACCCTCCATATTCTCAGCATGAACAGACTCTGTGACTTAGCTGAATCCTTTATTTAAAACAAAGCATAGAAGCATTTGAGATGCATCAGAAAAATTTAAAAGGCCAATAAGTGCTTCATATTTGAAGTGCCAACTCAGTTCATTATTAGAATAAAGCAATTTCATATCTTCATAAGGAAATAAAAAATTTCTGAGGATACGTACTGCTTTTAATTCATGTTTGAAGAAATTGAAGATCCAATCATTCCTAACACAGACTGTCATACAAGAAAATCTCTTCAACAGATGGAATAGTCACCATTGTCATATATCATATAACATAACTTAACATATCATTCAGTGTCTACTGTTCTACTTGAGCTTGAGCAGTGCACTTAATTAAAATACTTGCTCTACATATGTATTTCCTTCAACATTTTCTCTTCACATGGTTCATTTATTTAAGATACACTTATAAAAAACATTCAGTCTGTTATATTTGGACAACTTGTGCTGCATTCACAATTTCTGTAGGTGGCTAATGTTTTTTTTTTTATTATTTGCACTTAGAGTGGAGATGCAAGATCTGATTTCAAACTGTCATATTAGATGCATGTTGAGACTCATGAACAATGAGGTGGCCACTTGTGATTGGATTATCACATAATGTGTTAACAGAACACTGGAATTCTACCGGTTACATGGGTCAATACATCATTCCAGCTATAACTCACGACCAAGATGTTCTACCTAGAATGTGCTGCAAAATGCAACCAGGGTAGACATGACTGGCTACCAAAGGTGCACCGTGAATACATGATCTGTAGCTGTTAGTGAATGAAGAAGCATAAATAAAACATCCTTGAAGAAACAAGGACACAATTTGCAACAGAATTGAAATTCCTGACTGCCCTTTCCCTTTGTGCTATTCTCACACTTATGACAACTATTTTTCTTTGAAATTGTAAAATATTCATGAATACCAAGAAGTCACCAGGTGATGCAGATCCAAGAAAAACTTCTACATGTGCACATTTTACATAGACAACCTTTAAAATATAAAAAGGAGGAATGTTTTTACATCTGGTTGGCTGATGCCACACTGAAAAAAAAAGTCCTCTAGAGAAAGTCTACAGATTATTTTTCTACAATAGCACTGCAAGAGAAAATTGTATGCCCACCGCAGTCACTGCAGTACCTGCAGCACCTGCTGGCTTAATATTTGATTGATAGTCCTGGAAAGCCTGGACTAGAGTGGAACCCATGGGCAATAGCTGGATATTTGATTTCTTGGTTACATTGCATTATTTTCACACAATAGAGACATGAGCAAAATCTATTCTTATCTACACAGATTTAATAGAAATATAGCAAAAGGTAAGTAATTCAGCACCTAACAGGACCTATAATAACTTCAAAGCACAGATAAAGGAAGTGTGAACTGAAAACACAATGCTGGAAGTACCATGGGGTGACCACTACAGCCATATCAAACTGATTTATTCTCCTTTCAGTTACAGCGGGCTTAGAGGAACCTTCTTTTTGCTTTTTCCTTAGCTGCCCTTTGTGCTTCAGCTTTTGTCTTTGAGGCATGGAGGCTATTTTCTCATTTAAAAAAACAAACAAACAGAAAAGCAAGAAAACTAAATCAATACATCCCTCTTCTTCTCTTTCTCTATTTTTTTTTTCACAGATCTTCTAAAACAAACCCTCTGTTGTTCTGCCAGACTGAGGACAGCTGTCACTGTTAGGGGGTAAGTTATTAATAAACCTGACGTGGATGTATGAAAGCTCAGGCAGGAACATTTTTAGAAAAAATAAATGCTCCTCCTGCTATTCTCTGTCACCTAAGTGGGTACTTTAGCATATGCAGTGATAGAAGTGTGAAAAGACACAAAAAAAGACCCAAAGAATGATGCATAAAGAAGCACAATGGCAGACATTTTGTTTGATTGAGAGGTTATCTCTGCAAAGTAAACAACAAGGATGAAAAGATCAGGAAGAAAGAAAAGATCCTAGAAACAAAAAGACAAAAAGAGTGGACACATCCACTTGAGGCAACTCACCAGAGGCATTTTTCAGGTACCCATTGGAATCCACTGTAGTGTACATGACATATGGACCGGGCTGGTTAACACCGAACGGCTGCAACAAACATAAACACACACACGTAAACATGAAATGAAACAAACTGAGCGATTCTGACATTTAGCAAATAAGTTTTTACACCAGCTGCCCATCAGTGAGAGTGGGGGAGGACGGGGACAAAAACAGGGAAGGTTGAAAGGGAGATACATGAAACAGCACGGGCAGAAACACTGACAGGCATGTTGTCACCGCAGCAACCTTGAGCAGTTTTGAGTATTATTTTCACTAGGTAACGAGAAAAATGCCTGACCCAGCTGGCTTGAATCTGACTGAGCATAAATGAGGATGATGTTTGTGTGCTTGTGCTTCTTTGTGGGTGGATACACAGGGTTGTCTTATCTCTTCATTATGAAAGGATGACGACTAATGAAGAGATCTGTCGAGCCATCCCTCACTTTACATCAGCTAATCATGCGACGGTTACATACTGAAAGATATACGCAAGGCAGAAGAGACCTGGCCTTTTTATCCGGTGACACCAGGCAGTTTGGTGAGGGAGGAATTGAAATGAAATTAAAAAAAAAAAAAAAAAAAGACACAGAAACAGAGATGAGAAAGCCAGAGATGAGCAGACTAGTGGGCTGAATGAAATACAGAAGAAGAGAGGTGTGACTAAGAAGAAGAAGAGCCACGGAGTGAAAGGAAAAGATAGAACGGGTGATGGATGACAGAGGAGAGGAGTATAGAAACAGCCGCGAGCTCCACTCGTCTGCAGCGTTCATCATACCTTTCAGTTAGACAACAAGCGGGTGGAAGTAGACAGACAGAGAAGGAAAACAACTCTAATACCAGCAGCCTCTTGCTGATGTCAAAGCTAATGCGTTTTGCAAAACGCTTTGCAATAGTGAAAGGTTGTATAAGGAGTGAGGCTGCCTGCGTCAGTTCTGTCACACATCTGTCCACCTACACCAGATCATCAGACATTAGCTTTTCTAGATTAATACATTGAAATTGCTCTATAAACTGAGTGTGACATCGCCAAGAGGCATAGCAGGCACATTGATTTTAAATGTTAACTAATGAAGTTCACTGATTTAAATCAAGACATTGTATTTGTCTACTTATTTCAAGGTGGGTCTCAATGCTGTCATTTTCCCCAAGTAGTTTACAACTTGAAATGTGTCTACAGAAAACTCAAACCCTTTCTGGCTTCGGTAAACCTCCCCAGACAAGAGCCCCAGCTCTCTTCATAAACTCCCAGAAGGGGACCTCAGGGTAAAAACTGAGAATGAATACCAGCTGTTATTTTGAAGTTATTAGTACGTACTGCCACACAGTCAAAAGCCAAATGTCCCTGAATAATTGCAAACAACAGGAAACAACTAAGTATATTTACCAAGGTCGAGGGCTGAAAAACAGGTGCACCTGGCAGTTGTTTGCCCTTGAATTTTGCTCTCACACTCATGCTTTTTGAAACGCCATCCACAAATAGGAGCATGTAATGCAGTGTGGCATCGTGGGTTACTGAGTTGCATTATGAAGGTCTGTTCAATCCATTAAGGACGAACGGGTATGAGTAGGTGAGAATCAGGCAATGCATAAATGGATCAGTTTTTTGGGTTTTTCCATTACTCTTTTTTTTTTTTTTTATCAGTTTTTTGTAAAATACAAGAGCTTTATATGTAAGGAGCTTATGTGGCCCTATGAAACCTTCTGTAATTTCCTGAATATAAACTCAAGCCTCACAGATGTAAAGCTTGGCAAGACTGGCATCGTGGATGCATTTTCCCTTTCTTTTTCTTAAATTATTTATAATAATAGAGTCCTTATGTGACACAGACAAACAATGAGAGAAAAAGATGGCGTTTTTACCTTGACTCCTTCAGGACAATCATTGGAGCAGAGTCCGCTGAGAACTGAGGAAGACAGAGATAACACAGTCAGACATGTTATGCAACACTTATATTTTAAACACAGTATGCTGAAGACCAAGTGTCGTCTGTTGCTCTGCCCTGAGGGTTAATGTCAAACATTAAGCTGGACCAATGAAAGAAAATGTTTACACTATGATTCATTCATTTCGTCTGACAGTCCAAACAAAGGCATTTATTGTGTATTAAAACTCTATTATATTCCACATAGTTTAATCATCATGTGCA
Source organism: Maxillicosta whitleyi (assembly GCA_029822895.1). Lineage (NCBI taxonomy): Eukaryota > Metazoa > Chordata > Actinopteri > Perciformes > Neosebastidae > Maxillicosta > Maxillicosta whitleyi. Next base: position 15,697,273 of record JAPSES010000001.1, read on the forward strand.
AGGTAGATGTGTGCAGTGCCCAGAAAAAAAATTACCATCAATAAGGAACATAAAAAATAAACATGCAAACCATTACACTGTGTGCGCATGTATGTGTGTGTGTTAAGAGCTTATTTCACTTATTTGTGTGTACAAGCGAAGCGAGGACAAAATCTGCTGAATTGCTAATCAGTCATTAGAGAGGTGACTTTATCAGCATACTAATAGGGTCCTGGGTCTGGGTTGCCTTGATTTGTCTGATGAAGTCACACTGGAGCCCAATCCTCTGTTAATAAGTTCTGAACCTAGCCCTGCAGTGAACAGCAGCTAAATTTACATGCACATATTCAAAGGAATCACTGCAGTGGCCCTGGATGATTCATATAGACGGAGGGTCAATATAAACCCAAGTTAACTATTGTAAACACAGCCTCTACCACTGGTGAAATGCAAATAAGTAGTTATACTCAGGGACTATACTGAAGCACAAATATGACATATTTGTGCTTCACTGGAGGATTTCCATTTCAAATAACTTCACTAGTACATCTCAGAGATAAATATTGGATTTTCCCTCCATATTTGAGTGACAGCTTTAGTTACTTAACAGATTACAGTATTTCCATCCCTTTCCACCCAGTGAAAACAACGTATCAATAAAGACAAGGCGTTTGAATGTTTCTGCTAAACTGGAGGATGAAGTGTTCCTGAATTGCTTGGAAATATTCTCCAGCTTCTTAAAATAAATACATTCTTTAAAAACCTTCTTGCATTTGCAGGAAAATACATCACCACAAACCTGAAAACAGCTTTGTTGACTTTTGTGGTTCTCAGAGGACAGCAATGTCACAGAATATGATATATTGCTCCATATTAAATTAACAATAATGAAAAACGTAATGATGCATTGGTAATCTGAATCCAAAAATAGATTACAAGACTACATAATAGTAAAACACAGTCAGGGATCATTTTACTGCACAATAACTACTTTTTTTTTTCATATTTTAAGCCCATTTTTCTCATAAAACCTTACTAATTTTACTTTTTATTGCAGTGTCCACAGTGTTATATTAGTAATTTTACTGGAGCAAAAGATCTGGGTACTTTTTCCATCTTTTCCCCACCTCCATATTAAACCTGACAAGTTTGTACTGTTAAAGTTAATATCATTGTAAAATATGTTCACACACATAAATCTAAACTATTCTGTGTTGCATATTCACCATTCATTTGTCATGTTTTGATTGCATTGTGTAGTTCCCCAATTCATGCTCAATTTACTCAGGTTTCTTCTTTTAGAAACATTAAGTAGTAACTATAAAAACAGATTTTAACACAGTGGGTGTGAAGGACATCGATGCATTTCTGGTATTTCTAATCTTTTCACACCATGTTTGAGATGCACTGATGCATGGTTGGTTTACTTCTCACATGCGATGCAAGAACAGGGAAATTACATAACTCTATATGTCGCATGAATCAAGTATGCATAGCCTGGAACCTTCAGTGTGGGCAAATAAAGCCTAGATTGACCGGAAAAAAAACAACTTCAATTCGCATCTGTTTATCATGCTCAATGACCATGTGATAAAGTATAATATATTATAACCTAATCTTGTTGGTAATCAGTAATTGAAATAATGACAAATTATTTATGTTTTTATATCAACTGTTTGCACTTGACTGAGTTGATATCATTAAATCTAGGTATGAATGCTCCTATGTCAACAGAGAAGTTTAGCACAACTTCAAAATACGTATACAGAAAACTGAAGCACCTTCTGGCCTTGTAATGCCACAGACAAAACCCTGCACTCCTCAACTTCCAGAAGGGGAACTCGGGGTATGAGCTAGTAATGAATACTTAAAATGTATCATTTTGCACCATATTTTAGATGCATTTATGTCAATATAGCACCATTTCTAAGTATATTTTTTAATTCATAAGCAGCCTTTCAAATGATATAAATGTTTATGTTGTTATATGTGCGCTGGTGAAGTATATCTATATCCTGCAACCTTCAGTGTGGGTAGATGAAGCCTATACTGGCAGGAAAAACAAAAGAAATGATTAAAAATACCATCCATTCCACCCATCCAGCCATTATCTATACTTGCTTATCCTTGCAGGGTCATGCAGAGCCTGGAGCTGATCCCAGCAGTGTGATGAATAGAAATAAACAACTGAAACAACCTGTGTGCAGTGGGCAGTAGGTATGTTTTTTTTTTTTGCCTGATACACCTCAGTAACAGTGAATACAGGACAGTTTGTTCTAAGGAGACTGACATCTGTAACAAAAGTCAGACTCGGTGTACATCAGACTGATGTATCACTAACATAAAGACTGATCGTATGTGCCTGCTGCGTGCTGATATCATTAATATATTCAAGCCAAAAGACAGCTTTAGATTTCCCAACTTCATATTCTCTCACAATTTCAGCAGGATAGTTGCTGATGGGGAGCATAAATTAGCTTTTCTACCAAGATTGTAGGAGAAACTTCATTTTGAAATGGATTAGAATACATATTGACCCATGGTTCCTATCCACTCTAATTTAAGGGTGTCAAAGTCATTTTAGTTCAGAAGCCTCATACAGCCCAATATGATCTGACCAGTAAAATAATATCAGAACAACTTATACATTATATCAACTGTGAAATATGTTTTAGAGTGAAAAAAGTAAAATTACATTGTAGAAATGTTTACACCTACAAAGTATATTGTAAAAAAAAAGAAAAGAAAAGTAAATAACCCAAATTTGAAATTTCTAAAGAAAAGTAAGTGTAGACTGTATGTTTGACAATGACACTAAAATTAAGCACATACAACACCTGAAGCTCTCTGGTAAACATTTTAATTGCAGTTATTGATAAATTGACTGCTCTATATTTATGAGAACAAAGTGTGACCATTTATGCTAGTACTGCATACAAGTGTAGTGGTGGTTGTAGGCTAAAGACTGCATTGCACCATTTGGTTGGACTCTGATCCCTCTATGTGGTAGTCCTCTCCTATCACTCTGTGAGTATAAACAAGGGATTCTTTTCCCCCTTTTAAGCTTTGATTTAAAACGAAATTGCATACGTGTGGCAAAGACAGATTTAGTGCTTTGAAGTTCACAGGCTTATTAACTATAAGCCGCAAGCAGAATTCAGATGGAGCACCCATCAAAGACAAACAAGTGTTCCTTGACCATAACTGACCACATTACATTCATACTGATACTCAACACCCTTAATAAATAGGGAAAAAAATGTTTAGCCTAATCCTCACTTCAAGGCCTTTTATTTTATGTCACAGAATGTGGCTTTGAAAGGTGTATTTGTGAAAATGGTCATTGTTTACTTGCAGCAAACTGTTTTGATAAACCTGTACAATACAACAATACAACAGTGAGAAGTCTGTTTATATTATACAAAAGTTCTAAAAAAAAAAAAAATAGGACTCCTCAGAGCGATACTGCTGTGAGTGTAAACACATTTATTGGCTGAATGCATGTTAATTGTCAAATAACAAAGCCCAGAGGTTGCATCAAGTTGATGAAGTTGATTGAAGTTATTTGCCCGCTGTAGCACCAAAACGGACTGAAAATCTCTTTTAATTATACTGCTCATCAACTTTGTCTAACACTATATTAACACATCACAGGGTTTACACCAAAGTCATCTATGAAGGACAGAAATGATCAATAAATCATAGACAGGGGATTATATGATGCTTGTTTGAATTTCATGTTGTTTGGGGTCAGACTACCGGCACCACCATGACCGACACTGTAAATCAATAATGTAAAGGGTTTAGACTGTTACTTGTTTGAAGTGTGACTCATTTGGGATTATGTGGATCAACAACATAGGACATACGACAAACACTGTGGCAAGAATCAAAAGCCACAGCACCAGTAGCATACAGCTGTCACCTCAAAAGAAGTAATATACACTACAGAGGCAACCAATGGACAAGGACCTCTGCTACAAAATTAATCCAATGCAGAAGTATGTTCAAATTGTAAAACAGCTGGCAGACAATTTATAATGCTCCCAAAAACCCAGCCTCCTATAGACTTACACTGAACTTCTTTGCAAAATATGACGACAACAATTTTTATCCAGGCCTCATTCTTGTGTCATCCACTTTGTCCAGACTTCCATCTTCAAAAATATAATACTTTGAAGTCAGACTTCTGGAGCTTGGGTTTAAAAAACACATGTTGTCCTGACAGCTCCATTGTAGTTGGGATCAATAGGCTAGGTTCTACTAAACAGGACCATGAAACGTGTTTGTTGCACAATGCTTAATGAAGTTTTTCTATTTCACCAAGTCAGCTAACGTGTTTAGCATTAGGTCACCTCTGAACTCCCCTTAGTTCCTAGTCTTTTGTCAAACTGTGGTCAATTCCAGCTTCTCAAAGTCAACATGAAAACAGCCAAATCAGAAACTAGGAGTACAGATTTTTGGTGCCATTGTGCCTCCGTCCATTGACTTTCCTCTGTCTAACTAAATGACTAACTATTAAATGTCTTTGTTATGTAATGCTTGATGAAGTTTTTCTATTTAATCGAGTCAGCTAATGTACTTAGCATTAGATCACTTCTGACCCCTGTACTTCCTCAGTTCCATGTCTTTTGTCAAACTATGGTCAATTCCAGCTTCTCAAAGTCAACAGGAAAACAGTCAAATCAGAAACTAGGAGTATAGAAGCCAATTGTTCATGTTATCATTCCCCCATCCATTAATTAGGCTATATTTAGTGTAAAGAGACACAACATATTAGAAAATATCACAGACAACTACTTCAGCCCTTACACAAGTCCTGGAGATCTGAGGTTGTTTTGCATTTTTTTATGTGCCTTTTATATCCTGTCAAATTTGTTATCAACTGATAGTTAATTTAGTTTGTACCAGGGAAAGACAGAGGGTGTAAAAACATGCGCACAAGCAACTGACAGAAGTGCCACGAGTTCGATATCGTGATGTGATGCAGGCAATGTTTCCCAGGTGTCATGACAGATAAGCTACATCCTCTTCTGATATGAACCTCATGTGTAAGCTGTGTAGCTGCTCTAATTTCTTAACATGGGTAGGCACAGGAAACAAAATCATGTAATATGATCGACACGCATAAGAGGACACCAGTGTTTGATTGTGTCCCAATGTTAGCATGGCCAGGCCTATAAACACACCTTGTTAGTACTGTATCTGTATGACAGGTAAGTATGGCACCATCGACTGTCATTCGGGAATAAAGTTAAAAGATCTTTGGGTTGTTTATCCCACTCTTTAAATGAATCACATTCCTAGGTGGTGTTGACTACAGGACGCTTGGAGAATGGAATGTGTACAAGAGATGCATGTTGTGCTAATAAAATGACTAAATCCCTGCAAAAGAATGCCACAGAAGATGTGTGTCTCAGTGGTAGCATGGAGATTATTGTTCTTTCATGTTGGATGGGGGACTTTGAAAGCGGTAACATGGAGATCGTAGAAAGAAGGGAAATGCTAATCCTACAACTGCGTGACCAAAATAATCAGGCTTATTCTGGCAGCATTCATCGTGTGCTCAAGACTATCTTCAAGTATCATTGTGTTGTGTGGATTTGTACTATGTTGTATATGCAAGTACCATTACTGCCCAATCCAAATTTCCCTGAGGAGACCATAAAGTGTATCTCATGTCATGTCATCTCATCTATTTCATTTCAGAATTTTCCTCTTCTTTGCATGTGACGTAAAGAGGTTCATTAACAAATCTGAAGTAGGTAAAACAAGACAAAAATACCTGAAGGAGAAAGATGTTGATGTATAAAATTACAAAGAGATGAGACAGGTGGAATAGAACCCTGCTGGAAACTGATTATCTGAATACTGTTTAATTAGCAGACATGTCAGACGTGGTGTTTCTTGTCATTTTAAATGAAAGTATCCAAGAGGAAAATATGCACAAGCCAAAGTATGTTTTGACAATGAAGTTTTGTGTCTTTTCTGTTTTTTCTCTGCATTTTATGTCCATACGAAAATAAAAAAAAAGCAGCTTTTAATTAGTGGACTTTACTCCTGCACTGGAACTCCAATATGTGTGAAATGAGGCGTATTAGTAAATTTAATCAGAGAACAGAGCACACACATGCTACGTTGTAAATTTTGCAATGTGGAGTTGCTGATGCATGGGCGGAAAGAGAGGGAAAGGCAGAAGAGACACAGCGTGAATGCAGAAGTCCTTCACAACTCAATGGGTACACCATCGCTCCAGGAAGTAGATGAGTCTGTGTTGGGCTGGGTGTTGGTGTGTATGCAGCTGTCACTACACGCTTCGGAGACAGGGGAAGCTCATATCTAGTGTTACTTCTGCGAGGCCGCTTTGTTCATCATACTTCAATACCTGGTAGACAAGCACATAACAGCTCCTCCATGGACAAAACAAGATCTCTGGAATAGCTCTTGCATGTCCTGTGGGGAACAGATTTTGTCTCTTGCCAGTAAAAAAAAAAAGGGTTCCTCTACCTCCCACACACAGATATAGTACTGCCTCTATGGGATTGAGCTACCCTATTTTCCAGTTTAATATTAAGACTGATGGTTGCTCCTTCGACGGACAAACCTAATCAAGTGAAGGATAAACTGGGTGTGTGTTCTCTGTGTGGGACTGTGTACATGCGTTTTCATCAGTGACACAACAAACCATGTTTTAGCCCACTCTGCCTTAAGGGTGTGTTCAAAATATCGATACGGGGATATATCATCACGGGCCTCTTCACGATACGCGTATCGATACAGAGGCATCAGTATTGATATTTCTTATGCAACCAACAATTAGTTTATCAAGTTTCTGAAATGGCATCTGACTTTGCATGTTTTAAGTTTATCAAAACCCATATTTATTTCTGCACTACAGCCAAGTTCGTAATGCAGTGTTTTACATGCACTACAGTGGAATTGTTGCTCTACAGCAAAATGAAAAATAACATTTGGGTATACATGTGTCTGTTTTCTTTAAAATGTGAAAAAAAATAACAACTGTAAAAAAATATATAGGCCTAAAACATCGGGATGCATATTGTGTTGAATACCATGTACCAGAATGCACATATATCGTGCTAAGTATCATATCGTGACCCCTGGATCGGGATATGTATGGTATCGCGGGGTTGGTGGCAATACTCACCCATACTCTGCCTGTTAGCAAATAAATCTGTATCAGTCTGCAATACTATATGCAAGACTGTACGCGTTAGCATATGATCATGAAACTAAGAAAAACAGATGTACCCTACCAGTCTATGCATGGGAAAACACAAATCTTCTCTGTGTAGAGTTACCACTTACAATGAAATGGGGGGATAGTTTTCAAAGCCTTGTGAGGGAGATCAAGAGGCTTTGGACCATGCTGTGGTTAAGTGGTGAAAAGTAGTTAAATCTTAAAGGGGGTTTAAAACATGGTTGAACAAGAATTACCATTAAATCTTAGAAAAAGGGAAAGTGTTTAATATATCCTGAGTAATTCTAGAAATCCAAAAACTGGGACAACTGCACCAATTAGGATATTGTGGGGTTCTTTAATCACCGATGAATAATCACGAGATATCTATGTAACCAAAGAAGGACTTAACTGGTCAGTGTTTAACTAGTGCCTTCCAATTATCTGTCCGACTGTTTTTGCTTGTCATTAAATTTTAATAATACACCAATCACAGACTGTGAGGAAAAACACTTGTTCTAACTAATAACCAGAATTCTTCTGGGATGTTTGAGAAATTAAATTACATGCGTTTAGTGCTACTGATTTTATATGGAGGAAATAACTGACATACATATATAAAAAAAAGTATAAGAGCCGTCACTCTAATATAAAATTGATGTAAAATACAACTTATGTAATGGTTGGTACATTCCTATGGTTTGTATTTTGACCTACCAGACAAAAAAAAAGAAGTTGTAGTGTATATTGTGCAGGAGGGTAATTCAATCCATTTGTCAGCACAGATACAATTGTGTCACTTCCATCAAAGTAATCATGTCTATTTCTGTTCTTGATACTTCATTCACATATGCTTAGTCCAAAAATTGTTTCTGGTCCAGCATCATAAGAGGATGTATTTGTTCATTCATTACTAATTATAGAAGTCAGGATTATAGAAGGAGGAGGAAAAAATGAGGGTAAACAAAACTAGCATTCTGTTTTACTGAACTGACACCACCTAGGTATTAGACATGTGCTTTAACACTGCAAACTGGCCTGAAATCAAATCACAGAATCAATGCAGTTTTATACAGAAATGTAGCCAAAGTAAATCAATACCTTGAACTTTCAAACTGTGACAAAACAAACCTTAAAAAACAACCCCCCCAACACTCAATCCAGTAATTTCAGCCATAACAACAACGCTTGGCCACAAACCACTGTCACATAGATTTAACTAAACAAATAGGTGAGAGTGGTCTTTAATCCTAACTGATGCAGTGAATAGCCTCTCATACCAGTAAATCATACCATTCAATTGGACTGTGTTTCAATGGAAAAAGGTCATGTGGTCTGATGAGTCTAGATTTACCCTGTTCCAGAGTGATGGATGCATCACGGTGAGAAGAGAAGAGGATCCAATTGATTGTGATTACCCTTCATGCCTAATGCCTACAGTACAAGCCTGAGTGGGTAGTGTTATGACCTAGGGCTGCTTCAGCTGGTCAGGTTTAGGTTCAGCAGCATTATTTGCCCAAAAATCGAGGTCACCTGACTGTACTGAATGACCAGATTTGAATATCAGTTCATTTTCTTCTCTGTTGATGACACAGGCATATTATAATATGCCAGCACATGGATTAGTGACGGTGTACAGACTTGAACCCCATCGGTCCAATTCTCCCATTATTGATACAAGATGTTGGTAACTCTGTAAAATAAATGTAACTCTGTATGGAAATAAATATTGTAACATTTATTGTGACAATTATTGCATGAGATGCTATTATGAATGTGTCCTGTAGTCAAAGCAAAAGGTGTGAACCAAAATGATGTGTGACTTTTTTTTTTTTTTTTGTCTTGGCAGCATATCATTGCTTTAATTACTTAGCTTGTACTGAAATATCAAATCCAAACTCCAACACAAGACAGCTGAAACCAAATAACAGCATCCAGCTTTCTTTCTAGCTCTTTCCCTTAAACAGGGGGACTAAGACGTGAGGATAAGCGGGGGCAAAGAGACCTTTAAGCAGAACGAGAAACAGTCAGTATCTTATATCACAAGGCCCCTTCTGCACCTACTAGCATTTATGTTAACCCCTGTTACATCTCTCTATGCTGTTTGACATGTGGCTTGTGTGCAACACAAAGGTTGGCACTGCACATGTACAGTAATTGCCTCTTCATTGGTACTCTATAAAAAGAAACGTCATGGTGCCATGGTAACCATATACATTGGTTGCAAAGCCAAGCTGTCAGGTCAGCTGATATCACAAGCTCATGCCAATGCTACGACACAAATTGGATGGAGCAAAATGCAATGAGAAGACTCTGATGTGGCAACATGACATGCTGTGTCAGCACTAGTAGCTTCAAGTGCAAGTCAAGGAAAGCCGAGCAGACACGCTCTACACCCACAAACACAATGACACAACAAGCACAACAATGTGACAGCTAAACGGCATGTGTTCTGTGATGCTCATCACTTCTCATTGTCCTCAGGCAACTTTTGCTGACTGCAGGGCAACTCATGCACTTATACAAACATACACATGCAATGAAGTGACATCTGATCTTAAATAGGAAATGCAAAAATTATCACCCACTTACAGCAAGATAATCCCAAATAAAAAGACGATGGTATTGCTGCACAGTATGTACTGTATGCACTGTAAATGTGAATGTAGTAGGTGTACATATTTATTGAGCTTCTGTTTATCATCCTATAAAAGTCCACGTAGCATGAAACAATGGGATTTTATAGAAAGCTATGCAATAAAATGATATTTAATAGAGCTGCTGTCTCTTAAACCAGCTGCCTCATAAGTGTTTAACAAAAATCTACAAAATATATCCCTATTTGCCACTGTTAGACATACTTGAACAGCTATTGTCGTGTCTGGTCGAAGTGTAAGTAAGACAAGGCACTGCATCGCCACAGGGATTCAAATCCCAGAGGAAGCTTTCCCTTCTCAGTCTTCACTTTGGGTAACATCATTATGGTGTTGTTGTATGCTCGCTGTCCCTGAACAGCTGGCAGTGGCTTCCACTGTGTTTCACTGTGGAGGAACACTACAAATGCAATGTGACCACCACATTAATTAGCCGCATCAATTAGAATGGGGCAGACTAACTACCTAGAGAGAACATTCTCTTTTAATTCAAAGAACTTTGGGGTGGAATTACCCAAGTTTTAGACTGATGAAGTGCTGCATAGTTTTGCAGTTCATCTTTTTACAAGATAAAATCCACACAAACAAACAAAAGCTCGCTGGTGAAATTAACAACACATCTGCTTGTGGAGAGGGGACTGTTGAAAAGGTCAGAAAAAAAGTGTGAGGGTTTGCTGTGATAATCTAAAAAAGGACTCATCTGTCTGAAAAACCCACTCATGGGGCAGACTTTTCACCTAAAACATCTGTATTGATATGTTCTGTGATGCCTCTCTCACTTTGACTGGCTTAAGCAGAACTGACCAATTGGAGCTGTCAATCCCTATGGCTGAAGAGGATGAGACAGGCTGATGTAGTGTTGATCACAGTGTGACCCCAGTCAGATGTCAGGGTGGTAGGTCATGCATTAGTAATGCCTCCCTGCAGGACTTTATTTGTCTGGCTCTAGTGCGTTGTTACATTTAAGTGAAAGTGTCCCAGAGTTATGATTTTACAGACTCAAACAACCTCCCAAGAGAAGAGGTATGACCCTCAACACAATCGGTAATGGAGGAGGAATCCCACAATGAATCAACACACACAGCCCCAAAACAAAGGAAAAGGGATTTCACTGAGCTGCAGCACATCCTTGTTGATAAAGAGGTCAATCATACAGACACTAACGCACAGATCACAGATTCTTTTTTCGGGCAAAGACTCTTTTTACGAACACAGACTCTTTTTACGAACACAGATTCTTTTTAGGAACACAGATTCTTTTTATGAACATAGATTCTTTTTACAAACACAGATTATTTTACGGACACAGATTCTTTTTACGTTTATGATTTCATGTGACCTCTGTGTTACAAACACACACGAAACACTCAGTCTGTAGAAACTGGGTTTTTGTATATGTCTTGATGCAGTGAATGGAATACATGGTTATTATAACTTGCTAAAATGGCATATCTACAAAGTGCTGCAGATATTTATTGCTATCCAACTCAATGTTCTATTGTGCAAATACAACAGTAACCTGAGACCCAAGAGACACAGGTCTAGGTTTTGATGAAAGACAAAAATTGTGAGAAACTCCAATATCCAAATATCTTGCATAAAGGGCAAACTTAACAAAGCCAATCTGTGAACCTTGCCTCTGCCTACTGTAGTCGGGCAAGACTAAGCGGAAATTTGCTTAGGTTGGGGTACTGTCAGAGGCTGCAGAGGAAAATTAATTTGAAGGCGATCAGATTATTTTTCAGACCCATAAATCAAATGTGGTGCAAAATTCTAAATTAGGTGCTGCTTGTTGTTTTCATTTACTAAACTACTTCCCATAATTTGCTAATTGGTCCCTCTTACTGCTAGCACGATTCTCAGCAGATGAGGTCCACAGTAATAAAAGTGAGCCTGATGAAACCTCAAACTGACTTTGTCTGGCTTTTCAGAGGAGATGTTACAGCTACTTCCCTCCCTCTGCCGGTGGGAATTATAACACTGCTGTGTTATTTATGGGATGATGAGGAGATAAACATAATTACAGGCCATATAGTATCAGCTTAAGTGTTCTGTTCTGTAAAATCCATCAGCAAGTGATTGATTTCTAGTGTTACCATAGGCTGATAAAGCGTGTGTGAAAACTGGCAGGAAAGAAATGGGAAGCCTTTTAAGTACAAATTTTGGGTAGGATGTACAAACAAGTTCTTCTGACTTTTGGAAGTCAAGAAATACAGGTGCAAATCATAAAGGAAGCACAGTTGGTGTCGACTACATGAAAAAAATATGATTTTTTTTTTTGTCACCTGTAAGAGAAATTCATACACCACAGGTAGGCTGTGGTGTACTCTTAACACTTGTTTGTACAGCCACAGTTAATGCGAAGCCATTACAATTTCAACTGTCAGCATAAGCTAGTGCAGCATGTTATTTGACAAACATGAGAGCAGGCGCTCCCACTCAGGCTTCTTTGTGTGTTGCAGCAGACAGAGAAAAGTATTCACACCAATCTGAATATACAGCCTCCAGTCAAATCCTCCTCCGGACGACAGAACCACACTGAAAGACTTCATGTAAATTTCCCTTCGTTGTCATTTGAATGAAATGAAAAGAGGGAATAAAGGACATTTCTGACTGACAGACTAAGCGATGCAGAGAGGAAGCAGGGGGACAGGAAACAAGATGTTTGCAGAACAGAGAAGTAGAAGAAGGTGAGAACAGGAGGAGATGTACGAGCAAGGGGAGAGGAGAATGAGAGAGAAGAGGAGGAAAGAACAAAGCTGGATACGGAAAGGAGAGCAGTGATGGGAAAGAAAGAGATGAAAGGGGAGGTGAGGAGTGGAGAGAAGAAGGGAGTATTTGGGCCTGAGAAAAGCTCCCAGATGTTGCTCAATGCAGTTAATCTGCATCCTAATAAGTGAGCAGGAAACTAATCAACTCATACAGTTCTGCCTGTCAGTCTCTCTTCATCTCATTCCCACACACAAACACACACTTCGACAAGCTCATGCAGAGATACCCCCACCCCTTCTCCTTCCCATCACACATCAATTTATCCCTCTTTCTAATTTTGGAGTCGATGAATTCTCCCATTTCCTTCTTCCATCGCAGTAATCACCCATCCATCTGTCCACCCTACAACCACTTGGTGCTTTATGGTGTATTACATCTTTGCACAAAAAAATGTCATGCACATCCTTACTATGTTCCTTAAATCAATCTAGAGGGAGCAAAATGTGACACTGAGAGCAGCATTATGTGCTATTTTGGTTTGTAATAACAATATGTGTTGTTTTTCCCAAAAATTAAAAAAAAAAAAAGATTAAGTCTTGAAACCAGAACCAAGTTAAATCACAGGTTGTACCCTTTACATGTAGGTTTTTGATTTCCCAGGGGTATAACTAGTGCAAACCAAAATGCCTCTGGATGTAGTTGATTACACAGTCAAATATTATTAGAAGCAGCAAACATCCTTCTTTTCAACAGATAAGTCCAGTTGTTCTTTTAGTTATTTTAGTGAAAACAGTTTGTGTAAAACTGACACGGTAGTGGTTTCAAATGTCAGGCCCCATCCCCACAGATACGGATACGTGTGAATTCGACTCACTTTCTTAACATATTGGCCTTTCGTCAAAATGGGGACGGTGAATACGGTACCCCAAGACGATA
>JAPSES010000001.1:15714905-15727274 GCA_029822895.1 Maxillicosta whitleyi
CACACACACACACACACACACACACACACACACACACACACACACACACACACACACACACACACACACACACGTCACATTGTACGACTAAACTTACAGCACTCAATAAAAAAGCTATTATGGTTTCATTTACATTGTTTTTAATGCTGTATCTATTCATGTTTATGTTACTATTCATCATATTTATCACATGTTACAGACTTCACCAACACCAAAATAGTTGTTGTCTTGACACATTTCACCTTAATCTTTGAAAGTGAGAAGACAAAGTATTAAAAGAAGTCAAAATCACTACAGTCTGGTCATGCTGAAGATGCAAAAGACTGTGAAGAGATTGCGGATAGAGACAGTTATGATAATGTGATGACCGCGACTTTCTGCATCTCCAGATCTTATTGTTCATTCCCAAAGTAAAGTGATTAATACCTGGTTTAAAGATCAACAATCAGATCTCAACCAATCAAGCATCTATGGTATTAACCACTGCAGGACCAGGAACACACAAGACCTGCAGTTGTGGAGAAGCTCTGACCCAGTCATCACCGTTAAACTACAGCCCTTATCAATAACCCTGTCAGTTCCTTCCCATTGCTCATTTTGCTACTTCCAACACATCAACTTCAAAACCTCAACGTTTTATTGCAGCCTAGTGTCTCCAACCCAGTGAAAGGTGCCATTGTAATGAAATACTGAAAATTATTACCATTTCTCCTGTCAGCGGTCAGAAAGTTATGACTGACTGGTGTATAAAAGCTGAGAAAAACATGGTTTGGTAACATTGTCAAGAAGGGCTTCATCTTGAGATCAACAAGAATTTCAGAAAGCACCAATTCAATTATTTTTTATTTATAGGTTTCTGGTATAGTTACACCAGAGTATAAAACAATACTCCTAACAAAATATATAGTCAACCTTCCACCTTAAAGCCCACAGCGCATCACAACCACATAAACAACTCCATAGGCTATTGAGATAAACACAAAACATAAACTCCTCATTAAATACTGAACATGTCAGGATATCAGTTGGACTCTGGGATTTCAAAGTGGGCCAAGAAAAGTTCTCATAAATGATTTTATGGTGTCAATTCCCAATACCAGTGTAATTTTTCAGTTCTGTCATTTTAAGTATTGTAGCGCCATCCATCAGCATCACTCTGCCCCCTCCCACTTCATAGCAGGATGGTAGCGTGTCATTCATCAACCTGAGAAAATAGTCAGCCACTATCTACCCTACATCAAAGACCGCCCACTGAGGGATGTCACTATGTGACATCCTGCCCTGTGAATGACACTTGTGGTGTATCATTTCTCAGCCCTGCACCATACAGTTATGGCAGGCACCAATGTACACAGACACAGCTCCAACCTACATAAAGTATACATTACTCAACTTGACGGTCAGGCCTTTTTGCACTGTATCCAACATTTTTCCTTCTAAATACTGTTCTGTATTAATATTCACATTAACCAGTTCAATCCTATTCAATCATTACTGTGACCCTGAGGGTTTGTACACATTTACAGCTGCTAAAACATGATACTTGTGAGAAGACATTTGTAATATTTTTTGCAAGTGTCTCTCTAACAACCCTGATATGCATTTTACATGAGTAAAAGGCATTAATGTTCAACTACATATCTCAACAATCTTGTACCACAAAAAAGAGTTCTGTGTAGATGAATGTGACATGCATTGCATGTCATTGTGTGGATATGGGCATTTTGTGCATTATTAGAGAATATGTCTTAGTGACAGTGGTACGGTGGTGATCTATGTATGGGTTTCTCATGTTTGAGCACAGACGAAATCTAAAAAAAAACAAAAACAACTGTTTGCAAAGTGTGCTGACACAGTAAGGAATGAACAACGCACATTTTCCTACTAATGAGCGGAGCAGAGTGACAGATTAAACTGTGCAAAGGCTCACCCTAGAGTGGAACTATTTTTACTTTCCTCAAATGTCACCAGGTACTAATGCTGTACGAACATTCTGACTTCAAATAGAGTACGTTTTGGATTTTACTCAAACAGTGTTACAATAAGAAACACAATCTATTAAGTGAGGGGGAAAAAAGGATGAGCCAAAAATATAGAACCTATTCCAGAGCAACTTGGGAATCATTTGTAAATCTCAGTCTAAAGTACAAGTTTAACAAAGCACACTGCAAAGATGGATATGTTTTGAACTTAGGAAAAAACTCTTGACTTTATAAAATAAGATAAAAGAGAGTGGCATACACTAATGAAATGAAATAGCAGGTTATCCAAAGTCATAAGTGACTTAAGCAACTCTGAATAACTATCATGAACAATACTCTTGCTGTGAGTTTATTTTCTATATAAAAGACGTATTGTCAAATGTCATAAAGGAGATAATGAAAACACAAATAACTTATTCTTAGCCATGGGACGATATTCAGGCAAAACTCCACATTTTAATGCTTAAAGCAGCAATGTGTGATGTATAAAAGCGAACAATTTAGTCAGAAATCAGGTTTGCTACACAAAAACAAGACTGAAAGCCCTTTTATTACATCTACAGTTTTCTTTTTAATAACCTTAGTGTGCTCCCTTTGAAATTGTGGGCAATTATTCTGCTTCCACTCCACCATGAATGTATGCGTCTTCATGTCCCGTATTATATCAAAGCTAAAGTCAATATGCAAGCACTTTCTAGTGAAACAGAAAGAGGTTGACCATGAAACTGTTTCAAATGAGAGGATACATTTATTACTGCTGCTTTGTGAGGGAAGTGAATGCTCTGAAGAGATCCACAAACGTAATGATGAACTGAATGGCTTGAGGCTGAAAATTTTAATATTTTGACAGCATGGTTTATAGGTGTGGAGAAGAAGGCCTTCATCGGTCTGGCAGGGGCTTCTGTTACTTAAAAAAAAACGTAAAGACAACCAAAAAAACTGAGATTTAGATTTACTTATGGAGGGGGAAAAGCTTAGCGGAAGGAGCCAAAGAGGACTACAGTGGAGTACGATGCAATGCCTTCCCATGAGGGCTCTCCAAAATTTTAAGCGTGAGACGAGAAGGGCTTAACAGTGCACACTTTGCAAAATCATTCACTTACCCATTACTTTAACGAAATAGGCGTCAGCTTCGAAATTGTTCTTCAAAGCATGGATGATCAAGTCTTTGCCCTCCGCCTGGCTCAGAACCAGCATGTCTAATATACCCTGCAAATGAAGACAGGCATATAGATAAGGGACAATGGAGAATGTGTATGGGTGTGTGTGTCCTCTGATGTACATTTTTATCCTTCTAACACACTGGGTGATGGATCCAACTCTATCACATCATCTATATTTGGCCCTATTTTCTGTCTTGTTCTTTCTCTTATGTCTCCTGTTAATACATTCCCTCTAAAACAAGTGAGTGAGATGAATTTATTACACAGGACAAATTAGCACTAATAATTAATTCCGATAAGCTGAGCACATACAGTGGATTGGAATACAGCAATTGTACTATACTTAGTCACTCACTGGGGGAGAGTGGGAGTAGGAACATGTGAGCTCAGCCTTGAAACAAAAAGTAGGATTGTTTAAGTTCCTGTATTTTTTAAAATAACTGTCACAATGAATAGAAAATCAGAGATACATGAAAACAACTGTGGAAAATAGAAAATGACAGCATATGTGTAGTGTGTGAAAAAAAAAAAAAAAAAACGAACAGCAGCACAGCGCATACAAAAGGGAATAAACATACAGTAGTTCCTTTTCTTGTGAACTCAGTCTGCAAATATGTGGTAAAAGCAGACCTGCATACACGCTACAACATGCGCTTTTAAGTCTAATTTGGATTATGAACACGCACTAACCAAATATAACAATTTCATGTCCTCAGTGTAAATCTGGAATATCACTTTTTAAGCATGAACAGAAACCCCTAAACTTGAATCGTTCTATTGACGTCAGTGTTAAAAACCCTGACGTATAATCCCATTTTCTGCATCAGACAAATCAAATATTTTTATGGGCTCCACAAGGTTTATTCATGTTTCTTTTCCATTTGGCATCAATCTCTGTTAACATTGTAGAAATGACAAAAATACAAACTGCTGGCATTTTACCTGCATATCTAACTGTCTGCTACTACTATCAGTGATAATGTCTGTGCATGACTTTAATAAGTATGAGAAGACATTAAAAGAGAAGTGGCAGACATTTAGAGGAGACGGATGATTTAAGATGTCAGAGGAGCATGATCCAGAAAAGGATGGCAACAATAACTGTAAATAAAATGTCTTAGAAAATGTTTTAACTCAAGTGGACCACGTAGCTACAATTATAGTTGCTAAGAATATGGTTGGAATAATCAAATATAATTTGATGAACAATATAAACACTAACAGCAACTTTAAAATCTGAAATCACCTGCTGTCACAACACAGATCATGTTGGGTCTACAACTGAATTTGCTTTTATTGTTTAAACAGGAAAATAAACACTAAGAAAAGGAGGAGTTGTGCTGTGGTTCTGTGTTCACGTTTAAAAGTCCCTTCGAGCATACGATGTTTCACACAAACCAAAACAAACCCGAAAGACGACAAATTACTCACGTCCTCATAGATGTCAAAGAAGGTTGCCGTGACTGCATGCGAGATGGCTCCCAAATCTGATTGGTCCCAGTGGATGCGGAACATTCTCCCTACACTATGGCAGCTGGGGATGTTGCATGGTACGTTCTCCAAAAGGAAGGCTTGTTGATCACTGGAAACAAAAGGAGAAAGAAAAAGAGAGGAAACTATTTATTAAATATAAAAATACATTTACTTTGTGTGTATGCATAAATCTTACATGACGACAATGAAAGATACTTTTGACTTAACCAAAATATAAAGGTCCATCTTACCTATAAACACAACTTTTGCTATTCTATACATGTACAGACTATTGTCAGAAAGGCTTTTGTGCAAAACAGAGCACAAAAAAGACTCTCTACACACACATTAAATTCTGATGTAAAGGTTCAGAGTGTAATATTTAGTGAGGAAAATCTCAGCTTGCAACCACCTGATTACCTGCCTCACCCTCACCTAAAGCATTTACAAGAAACACAGCAGCACCTTGTTAGAGTCTGTGTTTGTTTTTTTCTGTTGAAGGCTTTTAGTTACTTTCCAGTGGTTAAATGTACCCCCTCAACACACAGTAAACAACCACCACCCCTAGCCTAATGGACAGTGCAATACTCACCCTTCCTCAGTGCAATACTTCCAACATAAGCAACTTTTTTTTCTTAATCTTACCTTGTACATATTTTTCTTATCTGTAGTATAGCGTTAACATTTTGTATATTTCAGCAGTTTTTGTAGTACTTTAGTAGCATACGGATATTTAAGATTTATCTTGTAACCTTTGTACATTGCTTAAATTTTTCAACATTTGGTGTGATATTTTAGTCAGTCCTTTTTACACTAATTGTTTTTGCTGCTAAACATTTCACCTAAATGTTGATTTCTGCTAGCAGTATATAGAAAAAAGAAGACAATGTGCATTTGGTGCAACTAAATAAACATTAAGGAGAGTATGAACAGCATCCCACTCCATTTTAAGATAGAAATGGCACATTCTAAGGTCATCATAGATAGCATATTATCTCTTGTTCTGACTAACGGATGCAAATGTGACCATTACAATACGATAACCCTGAAAGTCTACAATGCTGCACAGATAAACAGATGTGCATGTTTCTGACCAAATTCCACCATCTACATGATTTACTGCATCCCACCTTGTGTCCTATCATGTTTTTATTCTTCTGTTTAAAAGTAGGATGCAATTACTAATGTGTAATCAAGTGCTTTGGGTGCCTTGAAAAGCGCTATGGAAGTCTAATCCATTATTGTTGTTGTTATTATTATTATTATTATTAGTTTATAAAGTGGGTTACCGCCACCTTCTATGCAGCAGTTTGGGCCATATATCCTAATCAAATATGGATACACATCACTGCGAAAGAAGTAAGAAATTGCTACAAGCTGTGACAGAGACGTGCAACTCTAAGTGTAAGCGAGATGGTGTGATTTGCTGTGATAAATCTCCTAATGCTGGGTAGCAGCTGACACTGGCAGCTGATACAATCAGTTTGATATCTACAAAGCAATTTCACAGAGATGACAGCATAAAAATATAATGTAAACATTTGTAATCATCTGTCAAGAGAGTGTAACTATGCAGTACAATAATATGACTTTATCAGAGATTTATGGTTGACCAAACTTAAATTTAGCGAGACTTGTAGTGAGAATCTTTAGTCTCTTTTCATATTATATGAGTGTCACTGTTTAAGAGCTGGGAGCACCTGGGACACTCTATGCATTGCTGCACATAGGTTAGGTCTTAATTAGGTATCATTTTACAGTAGTGTTCTAAGTGCTGATGATATGAATTATGGGTGGAGAAGCCCCCAAGTTGAACCTCTCTTTATGGAGCGAATAACTGAACGTTGGCTGAACTTGGGTGTAATTATATGAAGTATTTGGAGGTCAAACCTCTTTCTTCCATTCTCATTAAAACATAAAAGGAAAGAAATAACACTATAGTATATGTGCAAGTGTGTATATATAGTACATACATATGTATAATAATTTTCTGCTTAATTTTAAACAATTTGAGGTGTTTTTGCTGCTGTGAAATCAGTGTACTTCTCTAGTCTAAACACGGAAAGGATTCACCTTTACAACTTTCAAAATATCTGACCACTCTGGGACTCAATTTGATTTTCTCTGAATTTTTTTTTTCTGAAGTCTTTCTCACCATCATCTCACTTTGATTCTCAGAGGAGATTGAATCCCCATCTTCCCTTTCTATGTGTCTTTCTGTCTTTGGAGGCAGGTCTCAATACCTGTTCTCAGATCTCTGTGGGAGTGGTCTAAAAATAGAATAATCATGAAAGCTCCCTCCCTTTTGCAGGTTTTCAGACGGCTCTCTTTTCTCCTGCTCTATCCAAATGTAGGTGGCTTAGGAGTGGAGGTAAAGGCAGACCACAAGCTAAGAGCCTGACACGACTGGTAGAGTAATATCCTCCAAAAAACTTTTGTATATTAGCGTTGGAGAAACATTTTAGCCCATCACAAATAATAACAATTATGAAGAATGTTCCTTGATTGAATTTTGTTTTTTTTAAATTTTATATTAAGATCTTATCGACTGTAGAGTATTGACTAGCCAGTTAAGCCCCGAGCCATTTCTTTTTAGTTGGACTCATTTCAGTGTAACACAAAACAATGGATTTACTGATAGTAGAAGCTTCATTCATATAAAACCAAGTTATGATCAGAAAACAACAAACTTGACAATCATCGCTTCCTAATGCAACATTTATTTGGCTTGTTTAGAGAATTTTTGTATTAGAGAAATAATTTTTGTACTGTTGAATGTGCTTAGTGTTAGCTTAGTGGTGGAAAGTTTGTCGCATTGGTCTTTTATTTTGTGAAATAATTCATGACACAAGCTGGTCTGGGACTGTAAGCTTGTTTTACATATTTACCCATTTAAGTGCTTGTTGATTGAGTTATGTTCTGTTGTCTGACAATCAATTTTGTTAATGTTTTAGCTAACATTCTTCCATTTACGTGTATAGCAAGTAAATATTGCTATTAGTATTGTATAGCATTACCATGGCAACACAGATAAAACCGCGGCTACCCCGCTGGGTGTAACAGGCTACGATGAACTGTAGATGGAATTCATAACATATATTGAAATAAATAGATACATGTCTTCTCTATTCTTCTCATGTTACTTGCAATCTGAAAGCAAAGGTTAATCATATCATTTCAGTTTCCAAAACGGGAGTAAAAAAAAAGCATGGAAACGGTAAAATGATGCAAGTAGTATTTGCATTTGGACTACTGCCACTAATGCAAATAGGTGTTTATTATGTTATTTATATTCTGTTTAGTTTACAGTGGTTTATATATTCTTATTGTATTTTTTCCTCTATTAATTGCATAATATTTAGTAGAAAGGTGAGAGAGAAACAGCATTTAAATTCTCTCTATATCCAGTGCATTCTTTGAATTGATTAAAAAAAATAAAATAAAATAACTTTAAATCTCAAGTAGTCATGATACCTTTACTGTAGTACTGGGAGCAATGTAGGGTTCAGTGCTTTGCCCAAGGGCACTTGGACATGTGGACACTTGAAGCCAAGATTCAAACCCCCAAGTTGCCACAGTTGCCCCCATAAGACTCAGTATAGTGTATATGACTGATATTGCTGCAATAAATTAAATTAAACACAGGTGCTGGCCTCAACCAAACAACTCATGTCATCAAATAATTGCTTCAAATGTGTTTTCCAAGTTCTACTCTTTGCCTGGCGTTGTAAAAAAAAAAACAACAGTTTGCATCATTATCTAATGGACCTGTACCTGATGGCTGCACTGACTGCCTCTTCTCAAAACACCCACACATGTTCTGAAATCAGATGTTTACTTAATTAAATTCTGGCAATGCTTTTTCTGTAAGACCTAGCACTGTTGACTCCTCTGTGTATTAGCACAAAGCTATTGTTTTATTCAAAATATCAACAAAACTTCTACAATACAAGTTTCTTTACAAGTTCAATGGGAAAATATAATTTAGGAAATAGCTTATTTGTGAACAGTGGCAGCTCAAATAACAAGGATTACTTACTAGACTAGTCTGAATAAAAATGGATGTAAAGAAATCTTTCTACCCACTGTATCTTTCAGAGAATGTATTGGTGCATTACAGGATTATTACATTTGTTTTAATCTTCAGGCTGCAAAATGAACGGCCTTAAAAAGATCCACTTTAAATAATAAGCTGTGAATCTTATTTATTTATTTTTTTTCAGTTTCTGGAGGAAGACGATTTATTAGTTGCACCTAACTGAGGCAAAAAAATAAACTTATTTAATTTTCTGGCGACATTTCAAAAATGTTGTTGGAATCAGCAGCTGGCACTGCATAATAAAAAAAAAGAGTGAGTGAGTGCACTCTGCAATATTTTGGTTACTGTACCATCAGCTAAGAGTTACAAATGCTAATGTATAAGGTAAAGGCGGGATTCAACTGCCAATATGAGGACGATCTGTATTTAAAACATTGCAAAGTACAGGAATAAGCAGAAATGTAATTAATTCCTAAAGAGGACACATTAAGCTTCAGGCAAACAGATTAAAACAGTGTCTGTTGAGATGACAATTTTTATTTTTTTTTTCTGCAGACTTACTGATGTTAGGATGTGTGTGTCTATTTGTGTGGTGGGAGGTAGTGAGGAGCAAGTCTGGGCTGGGGAGTGGCTGGATTAACTGAGTTTGGCTGTGATTATATGTATACTAGCTAGAGGTTTGGTTAAAGGTCATTCTGTGTAATCCATCAATACCGAGCTTGCACTACACCCTTCCTCTCTTCTCATTAAAGCTTAAAGTTAACAGCGCAAGACCCACAGAATATGACCGATTGTCACTAAGGACCTGCCACTGCAGCACCTACTGGTCAAGCGCACACTGCTAGTATAGGCCACTGATTAGCTCGCTGGTGGATAATCAGGCCTCCAGGTGCAGGAACATGTCACAGATTTTTTTTTTCTTCCCCGGGAATACAGGAATATTGTATGTGTTTGTGTGGAGAGAGAAATGGAACAATTTCAAAGTTTCAGGCTGAACTTTCGGAGGCATTTGATTGTTATTCACCAATATGTGTGTGTCCTTTATGAGCTTTTCGAACTTCAAAAGAACCCTCCACCAGCACGGCAGGGGAGGTGATGGCGGGAATGAACTCAAGGTCATGGGGTGAATCTTACTCTCAAACACACCACATACCTACAGTATGTAGGCAAAGAAGACAAAACAGATTCCCTTCTCACAGTCTCACATTGTTCTGTCTTTGGATAGAATTCTCTTCTGATTTAGGTAATCTAAGTAAGTTTAATCATGAAGAATAACTTAAATTAAATGTCAAACTACAGACAAAAATATGGTGAAATTCGGTTTGCAGTGAAATATTTGACACACTATGTGTTAAGACAGTGGTTTTTGACTGGTCTTTCCTTGGGACCCACATTTTCAATTCTCAAGTCACAACCGACTTCTCAATAATTCAAACATGCCTTCATTCATCTTCTGAACCTGCTTTTTCCTCACTAAGGTCATGGGGGTTGGGGGGGGGGGGTACACCCTAGAATACATTGCCAGTTCATTGCAGGGCTGACAGAGACGAACAATCCCTCTTTATGGGAAATTCAGATTAATTGATCATCCTATCAGTGCATGCCTTTGGATGGTGGGGGGAAGCCAGAGTACCCAGACATAACCCATGGAGACATGGGGAGAACACGCAAACTCCACAAAGAAAGTTCCCATGATTAACTGGTGTTGGAATCAAAGCCAGGACCTTCAGGCACATTCAATAATAGGCATGTTCATGTTAGTCAGAGCATTTTTTTTTTTTAACACTAATAGTATATTCAGTGTATTTCAGGTCTAAATGACATTTCAGTTTTGAGATTTTACTCTTCACATATAACACACTTGGGTTTCAATCCATTTTTTATTGCTTGTAAATGTTTATGAATCCATATTCAACACACTCAGGGACACATAAACTACCTTGTCTTTAAACAACAATGTTAATTCAGCCTGTCATCTTTCAATAAAATATTTGCCTGTGTAGTAATGGCTGCATATCTGTGACACTTCTGTCAAAAGTCTAAACTCAGATAGCATTTGAAACAATTAAAATGAGACAGATGTATAGCTTAAATTTATTTTCTGTGGGGCAGTTGAGTGTAACACCATCAAAGATTATACGGACCTTTCTCTACATCTACTCAGACTGTAAATACTTAACAGCATGTTCACTTTTCTTGTTTGAAGTCGTCTCTCATTTAACCGTCAAATCAATGCGAGGCAGGTGGTCATGTGGTTGGAAGTGATTTGTAATTCAGGAGATTAACCTGGTCCTTGCCATGTAATATATGTTAATTTCTGTCTATTTTCCATACCAAGCTCCACAGCTGATATTTAAACTTATTAATAAATGACTCCTCATTTAAAAGTTATTAACCTATAATTTCAGAAAATGCCTATTTTTCTATGTGGCTAAAATACAACCTGAACTATATATCACTAGTCTCATTCATTCATTCTTTCAATTATGTTTTGTGAATACAGTAAAATAAACTTAACAAATCAAATGAATATAATTTATGCTTTCTAATGAGATATAGTATGGCTATATTGACAGACATTTATTGGACAAACTTTAATGTCTTTAAAACAAAGTAAAGACTGGTTCGCTGGCAACCCAGGGGGAATGGTGGGAGTTAAACAATATTAGTCCTTCTTGGAAGTTAAAAATAAGTAACATTACAGCACTGTAACGGTTTAAAGCTTGTGATGATTGATTGATGGGTTGATGGATTGATGGAGACAGACAGACAGACAGACAGATAGATACTTTATAAATCCTGAGGGAATTTCAAGTATTCAGCACCTTTACATACAAGAAGACAGATAACAGGCAGAACAAAACAGGTGGGTTAGTAACCACGTTGATATTAAGGTAGGTATATACTTAAAAAAAAACTTGCTGAAGAACTTATTCTAAAAAACTTCCTGTATAATATTTTAAAAATTGATCAAAAGTAATCAAACGTAAGAAGGTGCAATATTTTGATGAAGTAATTCAACTCTTTACATTATTATTTAGTACATTCTAACAGGGTAACTAGCAATCTGTAACATATCTTGTATTAAAAAAGTCAGAAGTGGAAAGCAGTGGCAGTAGTGTGTGTGCTTATCCAAAGGTCTGCGCCCAGGGGCTTAGATTAGTGCATAAACCTGATGTAAGCACTGATGTATGTATTTGTGTGTGTGTGTATATGTGTGTGTCTGCAGGGAGGCTTTCAGTGTTGCTACTTTTACCAAGCTCCCTTCTAATTGGCCTCTAGAGGGGCAGCCGACTGACCAGCCCATCACACCAATGACCCCTCTCTCCCCCCATCTCAACCGCTCCAGGTGGCAACTGTTACCTGTCCACCTCTACCATTTCCCCTTTTTTTCTTTCTCATTTCCTCTCACCCATTCACCCTCTATCCCTGCCCACCTCCATCCACACATACATGTGCCTTTATTCCACATTTCCACCTTCCTGCCTATAATCACAGCACCAAGGATTCTTAAAATGTTCTTTTCAGTTCTGATGATGAAAGAAACACAGTGCAGACTCACACTTTTCCTTGACAAAATTACCCTCCCTTATTTTATCTCCCTGTACAAAACAGACAAAAGATGTCATGAAATATGTATATATATATATATATATATATATATATATATATATATGTGTGTGTGTGTGTGTGTGTGTGTGTGTGTGTGTGT
>JAPSES010000001.1:15734094-15748355 GCA_029822895.1 Maxillicosta whitleyi
TTTTTTCCAGACTTGGAGTGTTTATCAGACTAGACCAGACCCAAACAGGAGTAACATTAACTCAAAAAATGAGTTTTACACAATAGGGCACCTTTAATTCGTTCTGTCTATCAATTATCTTCATATTTGATACATCCGTGTAATCTGTAATGTCTAATATTTTAAAGTAGGCACATGTATCTAACAAGCTTTGTTTACTTTTTTTAATTCTCTCTTTTCTATTTTCTGTTGGCTCAGCTTATTTTCGTATATCACATATTTGTTACGGTTTGTATTCAATTGATTTTCTACTGCACATAGACTTTGTTATAATGTTCTTTTTCCTGCTGTCGCTTGTTCTCTGAGGGCCTTGGGGTTGGTTTGGGTGTGTGTGTGTGTGTGTGTGTGTGGGGGGGGGGGGGGGGGGGTAAAATATAAGGCAATGTAGAATGTATGAATTGTAATTCAACTTCTTTGTGTGTATTGTTACATTGCTCAAAAAAAGATAAATAAAAAAAAACTGTAGTGTTTTTATCTATTATATGCTGTTCTTCCAAGTTGTATATCATATATATTGAGCATATGTTTTATATCTTATGCATTCATGTATGTGTTTGTATGTATTTGAGCAGGAGGCCTACCCATGATAGACTCAGCTCAGCTCTGTGTTTCTACATAGATTTCCATATTTAGTGATCTAGTGGTCACTAGTTTGGGTTAACACCCACTCTATAAAACAGATGGACTGAGAGAGTTTGGGGCTTTTTCCTTCTGGCTTTCCTTGATGCTCTGTTTCCAAAGGTTGTTTCAGGAAAGGAGATCTGCTTATCTTACTTAATTTGATTTATGGTGTTGAGTAATAAACTTCTGTGGAAACCCCACATAAGGAACAAAACAAAAAAATCGTATATTGATACTGCGTACAAAGATGAGAGCCGTGTTCCAAAGGATGCAGTGTAGGTTGTTCTCTAAATACAACACATACATTGACTTAATTTGTTAATGTTTATATGAATAACAGTGTAAAGCCTAAATGAGTGCATTTTTTCCCCAATCTATTCCCTCATTCTTGATCTATTTTATTGAATCACTAACAACTCAATCAGAGCAAATTAGTTTTGGGTTACAAATACATGAGCTGGCAATTGACCATGAAAAGCCATTCAATATCTCTGTGGCTACTGTTTGAAATGTATACACATTTTATAACATGTGAACATGTCGTTGCGAATGGGAATAATTTCACAGTAACTTAATGAGTAAATCCCCATGTGGCGTCTTTAAAGGGAAAGAGTGTAGTTTAGTTTTAAGAGCTAAACAGATTTACATAAGCCATTTAAGTATGCATCTTGAATTATTAGTATCCAATCAATTTCATTTCTTGTTCTGCTTGAATACTATAGTTGGTATAATCTTATCAGAATGGAATGTTATACAAGAAATTTCAATGGAGTGTAAACCAGAATTAAGAGGACATATTTGCATATAATCTGTGATCAATGTGACATATTTAATGAAAATAAAAATAAATCCCATTATTATGATGCTGTGTGCTATACATGCAGCCACTGAACTCAAACTAAAGCTGTTTGCCTCTGCAACAGTGACTCATGGTGTGAAGCATAGTACTGCACTGATTACTTGGAGTAGAGGGGTTAAGGGACTATTTTGTCAGGATTCCAAGGGATCCCACGCCAAGTAAGGATTAGTACAGTAATTTCAGCCATATCTCATTCATTTACTGGACATTAGAATCCAATAAGAATCACTAATGCTGATAGAAATGTAGCTTTTGCTTACTGCATGTATCTGTGTGTTTTTTTCCCCTACCTGCCAGTAGTGTTACGCAGGACCACCAGAGCATCGGGGAAGCCGTCCAGGTTGTAGTCCCCCAGGTGTAGGGCGAGAGGCTGGCCTGGTTTTCCTGGCACAAAGCTCCAAACTGTATCCCTCCTCTTGAAGTCTGACAGCACTGAAACCCACTGCAACAACACACAAAACACAAAAGTGTTGAAGCCTTAATAAAGGGAAGGCTGTAAACTTTAAAATCTGACCCAGAAACAATAGTCAGATGCACATATATATGAACAGACTACTACAAACTACTCAGACAAAACTTCCTATTGTGCTTTCATCATTGTAGAAGAAAAAAAAAAGTGATTAAACAGGAATTAATATGCACATTTCTAGGTCCACACTTTATCCATTGTGGGACACTATTTGAATGTCTTTGCATGATTTACAGATTTTAAAAAATAATCCTTTTTATGTTGTTACAGGCTCTGTAAAACAAAAAGTAGTCAAAGATTTCCACGTCTTTTATTTTGTAATTGAGCCTGAATCTGCTCTGGATACACAGAAGACATCAATAATATCACTGTTGTTTCTCTGCAGCAAATATTTTGATTCTCATTCTGTGCATTCAATGACATCTATAAAGAACAAATATTTAAACCTATGGAACATACTGGAACTTCAGCTTTTGACTTGCATGAATTACTTCCAAATATTCTTGAGGTATGTTTTGAAAAGCTAAAACTGACCAGTTCTAAAGTAGAAAACTGATATCCTATCATTGTACACTAAATAATCATCTGTCCACATAATGTTCCCTTTATCTGACCACCATTCCTAAAGCACCAGTTTTGTAGCATCACATCCACTTCATTGTCATCATGTATACCTTTATATATTGTAGTATACAGCACAGATTGTAATTTACTGCAAAGGAAAAATTTGATCTAGGTTTCTAATATGTTGTTTAAATGTGAGTTTGAACAATATCTGTTTTTCTCCTCTCTCTTTTTTTTGTGGCTAAATTCCTTTATATTGTAGTAGATGTGGATGCTTCACAAGTGTACATGTATTAAAGTACTGTCTGAGATCACCTGTCCTTAGTGGTCCAGTCTCTGTTCTGCATGGCCTATCATAGTTGCTTAAGTAATAAACTGATGGGTAAGCACAGTATATGTGCCTTAAGCCTCCATTTTAATAATTCAGCCACTTATGGTCATTTTTCACACTCTCTTTGTGTCACAATCCTTTCACCGCAGTTCATCAAAACTAGGAGGGCAATTCAAAACGTCTAAAAATTCAGCTTGATTTGATTAATGCAAAGCCCTGAGGACATGGTTCTTAAATCTGCTATTAACATTACATTATGTAACTTTGACATAAGCAATGGCAAACTTAAAATGAAACATTTTCAGAATGATGTCTATATTTAAGTGCTTTCACATCAGTCAAAGCTTAGTGGACTGAGTGCAGTGGATGTGGTTTGACATACCAGTTACAATCTTTTTCGGTGCAGTTAGAACATTTCTAACAAAAGACCTCCCAGACTGGTCAGTGCAGTCTAGGATTACCTTCCAAAAAAGTGCTATCATAGCTCTGATCTCTGCTGAAGTTAGATTAGTCTCTTGTTTCTGAGTTGGAGGAAAGAAGATGTAAAAGTAGACAAATGATAAGTATGATTCACCAAAATGGAACATTGTGGACACATGTACGATCGGTAACAATATAAGATCCTTACACCACCCACCCATAATTAATACTACATTAAACGATTGGTTTGTCTCCTGTTTATAATGCATCTGTGTTTGTGCATGCTAGACAGGCCTGGGGCCAGATGCTAGAGGTTCAAACTATTCATGAATGCTAAACAGCGAGAGCAGGTGCAGCAAAGAGTCACCAGGGATGCTCACCAGTACTACCACTAATAGCTTTTAATATTACCAGCATGTCTGAGAAACACAACCACAGTCTATTACCAATTACTGTGAAATTCATCAAACAAGCTGTAATATAACTAATTCCACGTTTCCTCCAAACCAGCTGTGCACATTATGTGAACCCACACATATAGTGAGGCAGAAATCACACAACCACTTTCATGTAAGGGAAAGGTGGCAGTGTGGCAGTGTAGTGGTTGTAAGGTTAAGTTAGTGATGCAATGCTTGATTAAATTACATGCAAAAAATGTGTTTCTTCAACCAGTCCTGACATTTTAGTGTTGCATGCTGTTATTTTTAGTAATTTGTTACCTATCATGACTATGAGGTGTTTGTGAAATGAACACTTTGTGGTTTTCATCATAGACTGTATATATAGACAAACCTTCTTTTCTATTTACTGTGTGAATATCTTCTTATATTACCTGTATATATCTTTTATATTTTTTTATCTGTAGTATAGAATTGAGAATCCGCTGTTGGCTGTTAACTGTGACTCTGAGTCGGTGGCTCACTTCGTTGAGCTGGTTGTCCAGTATCCATAAGGACATTGGTTTGATTCCCAGCTCCGACCAGTGCAGTGCAAGCACTCTATAAGCAGCCTCAGATTCAAATGGAAGATTTACTGTATAGAGAAAAAACTAAGTGGAACGGCTGAATTTCAAGCTTGTTGTTTAAGTTATTAGGGTTAGCAACACACCTATTAATTTTCGTTTTAAACTGTTATCAACA
The DNA here is from genome assembly GCA_029822895.1 of Maxillicosta whitleyi. Taxonomy (NCBI): domain Eukaryota; kingdom Metazoa; phylum Chordata; class Actinopteri; order Perciformes; family Neosebastidae; genus Maxillicosta; species Maxillicosta whitleyi. Next base: position 15,738,537 of record JAPSES010000001.1, read on the forward strand.
ATAACAGACTGAACTGGACTTACTAACAGGAGTGCATCTAATTTTAGTAAATTATTGTGAGTATCAGTTGGGTATGTAAATCAGGCCATCCAGCTACGGTGCTGATCCGACGCCACTCGTGCCAAAAATCCCAACATATTCACTTGATCAAGGAGAAAATGTTCATCAGATGAGATCAGCTGACTTTGCCTGTGCAGTGTGTGCATTGTGCACAGTGATATGTATTCTGTGTGTTAAGAAAAACACATATAAGAAAGTGGTGCGCAAAAGCAGGGTAGCTGCATCATACCATGGTTGCCCTTTAAAGATGAACCCAAAACATCTCCACCTCCAGCTGTCTGCAGTACTGCTTAAAAATCTTGTTCCCCCCCTTGCTTCTCTATGGGAGCCCAGTCAAACAAAAACTCAAGTACATGCTCATTAATTTATGTATAGAGTGTTTCTAATAATAAATTCTATACAGTATGAGGTTTGCTCTAATTCTTGTGGGACAATGTTTTCCAACCCATCAGTAACAGCAACAAAAGCCCACTTGAGCTCAAGTATGGACACATATAATGGGGAGTCCTGATTCATATCCCACAACCTGGAGACCCTGCTGGAGCTCCCTCTTAATGGGATCCCAGATGGCATGAAGTATTGAACGACCCCCCAGGATTTTAGATAACGTACCTCCTGAGGTGAAAAGGCCAGAGACGTAGTAAGACCTGTAATCATCAGGGTAGACCAGACTCCCACCCCCATTTATTATCCTTGTTGAATAATAACAAGATCTTCCTCTGCAATACTATTATATTCAACATTTTCCCCTCTTTGATAGTAGAGAAGGATATTGAAGTGGTATATAGATAATCTCTATCACTAACAGTTTAGTGTGAGCAGCAAGATCTACAAACCTAATATTTGTTGACTATTTTATCTAACACAGAAGGTTGAATGTGTCCTGCTGTTTGAGATGGACACTTAACATTCACCATGGATTTGTAAACATAATGGGCACAAAATGGAAGGAAAAAAAAAATGTTTCTGAGCCAGTGAAAGGGAATTTTACAGAAAACAGTAAGAAGTCGCTGAAGCACCTCAAGACTGAAATGTCACTTATCATAGCCTGTTGTGCTAATGTTGTGGGTAACTAATTTAATTAAGTGGCACTGGAGCAGGTGTTAAGTCACAAAGTAAGAATACCCTTGTCAGATTAACCAGTTTAATGCAAAGACAGTTCTGGTGATGACGGACAGAAGGGTTAGAGGTGGTTCTGCAAACGGACCTTGACCAATCTATGTATACCTATAGGTACCTATATGTGAAGTTCTAAACTCTGAATTGTTTGACCATGTATGGCAGTGTCAATAAATAATACAGTGAAGTCAAGTTTTTTTTTTTATATATGTTATTAACTAAATAAAAGCACATTTAATTCATCTCTTAACACTACTGTTAGCGCAAAAATGAAACACAGAGCCTTTCTTCTGAATTTCAGCACAATATTAAGGCCAGCCATTAAGTGCCTTGGGATGACAGTGTGAACAAAAGTGAGCAGATAACGATAGTAATTATGTTCCTTTACATACAGATGGTGTCATAAAAGCATGGGAGTGATAAACCAAGACCGAGGTTGAACAGTTTTCAAGGGGTAAGACTGAACTCACAGCTTTAATGCAACACTGCCCAGTCAAGCTCTCATTAAATAACCGTTGAGTGATGTTGCGATGTGGTTTAAGAGGTTGACTGCGTGCCATATGGTCGTAGGGCTTGGCTATGAACTGCCATCCCGAGTGGATGGGAGTGCTGGAAATGACCAGTGCACAGTTCCTGGCACAGGGAAGTGAGGAAAGAGCTCAGATCTGAGAGGTTGCTGCCAGCTCATTTGTGGCTTGTAAACACAATGGCAGACATCAACGGGTAAAACAGTATACTGTCCAAAACATATGGACATGTGGACACATTCACAGAGGTGAAAAAAATGACTCATTTGTTATAATACAACCCTAACCACTGAAACTACCTTAGCTTTTCGCTTTTCCTTGGGTTCCATCTGAGGTCTAATACATGCATTTTGGCTTTACACTTCTACTTTTATAACCCCAACTTTAGTTTAAGCTCCACGACAAGACGGGATGCTAACAGTTACATTCTTTTAAAAAAAGAAGTATTAAATATACATCTGCTTCAGTGTCAGTGGATTCGTGACAGGCCGGGTCAGATTGTCAAATAGAAATGATGTCATCAATCATTTTCGCTCTTTAGTCCGCAAGGCAAATGAATTCACTGTGTAAGTTATTTTTCCACTGGATTCCTTTGGTTTGTGCTCCACGCTGCCATGACATTCTCTCTCAGGACAGAGTGAGGCCTTTGCTGGCCGCCAGCCTTATCAGCAGACCACTGTGCTGGTGTTAGCCCTGAGGCAATCAGTGTGCTGTCTGTTGCTTCTTTTCTAACGCTGATTAGAGTGGGAGAGAGGAACAACACGGAGAATACCAACAGCACCTCTTCACTACTGCAAATATGTCTGCATACACACACACATACACACACACACACACACACACACACACACACACATTATCCTTCCTGCGTCAGGGTGTAATGCGGAAGTTTAGTAATGAAAAGAAATACTACAAAATATTAAGTAACCTATCATTTTGTAATACTAGCATGATTAAAACTGTTTACAAATTCCAACATGCTTTATGCATGTATACATGGATACACTCAAACAAATGCTGTGTTGGAAGTGGTGAATTTCTTCACCTCATCCATATATTCCTACCCCTGCTGAATTATTTTCATCCCAGGTACACAAAATGTATCCCCATTCAGACACACTAATGTTAGATAAGATAAGATAAGATACGATACGATAAGATAAGACATTATTTATCCCACCATGGTGAAATTTCACAGTGATATAAATATTTTAAAACGAAAGAAATTAGAGTAAAAAAAAATATATTATTTACATATTTACATTATGATTGCACATGCACATGGTGATATGGGGGGGGGGGGGGTTACATCGAACTGTTATTTCACCAATACACCATAAAATACCTGAAATAAAAACTCAAGACGTCTATAGAGCTGCTATAAAACAGCAATAAAAACAGAAATGGACTTTCAATGTCAGTGCTCATGTGAGAGGCAACATGACAGTGTGTCTCGGTTTTGTGATTATCCTGGTGATAGAGAAATGAGTGATAGAGAAATGACGTAGTGATAGAGAAATGACGTAGTGATAGAGAAATGAGTGATAGAGAAATGATGTAGTGATAGAGAAATGAGTAGCAATAAGAGCAGCATATTGTTGTATGTTACAGAATCCTCAAAAAAATATGAGAAATATCTCTTCCATAGATTGAGACTGCTGTTATGATGTAGAGGAACAACAAAACAGACTCAATGTGACTGACAATGCATGTTTATGGGCTACCGTCTCTCTCTCTCTCTTCACGCTACAGTTAGAGGATTGAAAGTATTGATCTGAGATAATTTATTAAATGGGAAGAAGATCAGGAGTAGCCTGCTGTCACCACAGATGGGTCAGTTCAGTGTAAATCTTGTTCTGACATTAGAGCATTAGGTCCTGTGTATGGCATTCATTACTACAATAAGAGCAAAGTCAGCAAAAATACACAAATCAATACCTGACAAAACAAGCAAACATGGAAAGTGCCACCCTTACATAAAATGCTTCTTGAGAGGAATGTTTACCACAGTTAAAATATCTAAATGTTTTGGGACACCTGGTTAGAGAAACTCATGTTTGCTGAAGAGAGTATGTAACTGGCATATTTACTACATTTTATTTCCCTTTTTGTGTTCCTTATGTGTCAGAGAACAGGAGAACACATGACAGAGGAAAGCTCACACTACCTGAAAAATTAAATGAAAAAAAAAAAATAAATAAAGTTGAATCTATAAATGCTGCTTGAGGAGGCGGAAGAAACTGTATAAAAGGGTTAATGCACATAGGCCCACTGTGGTTTGTGACTCATCATTAACAAATTATTCATCCTACCTTCTGAGTTTTTCATAAAGCTAAAATGTGTCTAATCAAGGAGGAGTCAACAGACATTCAGATGAGCATATTAGTAATTACCCACCACTGTACTCCATTATCGGGGTAATCTTCTAATAATTTTTACATTATATATTTCCTGACAAAAAGCTTGTCCCTCAAACTTCACCTAATCAAACTAATATGTGAGGATGATATTGTGTGAACATATGGCAGTACAAAAGCAGATGATGAACGACTTAATTGTTGGAAATTAGCAAACGATATCACCAAGCACAGCAGAAAAAGTGGAAGTCATAAAGATCACTCTTCTGTAATCGCACAAAGGGGGAAAGCTAGCTAAGAATTTTCCCTCAGCAAGATGAAATGGTGTTTCCCCTGTGTTTTGCCTTTATTGCTCAACACTATTGAGGGGGGAATGTGAGGGAAATCATGTGAGTCTCAGTGAAGATATTAAAGCTTTTCTAATCTAATCAGATCTTTTCTTTTTTATCAGATGTTGCAATGAATAGCCAACTTGACAGAGAAGCTCCTTAAATAAATCAAGAAGCAGTTATTCCCTTTGCGGCTGTGAAAGTTTTGACATTTAATCACTAAATATAGGAGAGTATTTGAATAATGTCAAGTGTGTGTCTTTTTAGATTAATCTGTGGCCCGCTGTCCTCTCAGTAAAACAGAGTGCTCCTAAGTCTAAATAACTCAATACTGACATTCCGTAGTTCAAATGTCAACATATTAACACCAAATTGAGTGTGAGTGTGTGTGCGGGTGCGTATGAGAGTGTTAGCGCGGAGATCCAAATGACCTAGTTAATGGAGATGAAGACGATGATGGGATTTGAGCTCGCGAGGTAATCTGATACCTTTAATGGCGGTGAGGAGAGGGATACCGCATACAAATGGATTTTTATCACATAACAGGAAAACATGGGCCGAGTGTAGACTGATGATTGTGGCGTTTTGTTCACACACACCTGTTTATTTGAATGCACAAGCACAAACATGTACGCAACAGGAAGGTACGCTTATAGAAACGCATATAAAAACCCACTAGGAGCACAATCTCAGACACTGATGTTGCTCTCTAGGCTTTGCTGATGACTAAAGTGAAAAAGCGATGGCATGCTCACAGACTCCCATTGATTCAACTTGGCGGAGAGTGCTCCCGCTTCATTAGGCCAAGAAATTAAAATGTGGGCGGCCTGCGGTGGAGGTGGGAGGTGGTGGGGTTTATGGGCCGGTGTGGGGAGGTGCTGTAACATCGATAGAAAACAAGCCAGTGCAAAGCAATAAGATTAAAGGGAGAAAAAAAAAAAAGCCAGATAGAGCAATGAAGGAACAACTTTTATGATTCCAAAGATATAATGACAATAATGCTCATCGCATTAGAGCTGGCACTAGAAGACAGCATGGGGCAGAACACTGAAGAGCAGGTGGGGAGGATCCTGGAGCGAATGGCTGCACAGCGTAATGGAAATAAGGCTATAATTTTAGGGCAGCGGTGAGTTTCATTATCTACATTGATGTTATGATAGTGTTTCGGATGATAACATATCCAGATAATGTCTCCGGGAATCTAATCTACAAATGCAGGTTAGATTTCCCAAGTTTTATTTATTTATTTATTTTTTGAGTGCGCAAAAAGAAGGAACATGATAAATCAAAAAAAAAAAAAAAACAACAAAAAAGTATAGAAACCTAGCAATAGACGTCATATTGAAATATAGCGAAATAAAAGAAATATGATAAGAATGACAAATATAAATTTAAAGGCTGGCAGAGGGAGACAAGATAAACTACAGAGGATGAATGTATATAAAATATGACTTGTTTTAAAGATAGGAATGACTTGTTGTAGGAATCATGTTTATAGTAGGTCATTATCCAGTTACATTAAATGAGAATAAAAGCCTAGAATAAAAGTGCTTGCTATAATTGCGTCACTTTCACCCTAATGTAAGGCATACGATCCCAAAACCCAACAATAAACACCTGAAGTTGTTCTAATTAGTCTTATGGATTCACATTTATAAATACTCTACTCTTAATCTATTCATCTGTAACTTTAATGCAAATATGGTGTGGAGGTGGCAGTCTGTTTACTGTCAAATAAGTGAATGTAGGAAGTGGAGAGTCAACAGTAGTGATAAACTTACAGCTTTTGTTTTACTACTATTTACAGTTTAGGTTGCAACTGAAAGGAAGCCTGGCATTTCTTTACCTGTTGTGATGACATGACTGCACTGAGCACCTACATGAGCACCTTGCACTAACACCTTCTTATTTAAAATACACACACAGTGAACTTTATGAGCAGGAGATTACAGTTCACCCCCGGAAAAAAAAGAAGTCAAAGTCCAAGCTAGAGATGAGTGACACCATATGTCTTTGTGTCAGATGGACAGGATGTGGACGCTGCTACCTGCTGTCACAGTCACCTCTTTGACCACTGACTGACCGGCTGATGGCGATGGAGGGGAGGAGGCAGTCTGGCTCCCACTGACTGCCCTTAACACTGTCTGGGCAGTTACAGTAGGAAGCTGGCTCGGTATTCACGGAGGTGGCATGTGTGCTTTGCTCGTGTGTAAAGGTAGTTATTAACAAAACAACAAATATGGACAGTACTGTACAAACAAAAACAATAATTATCTTAGAAGTAATTATGGGACCACTGTTGCAAAGCAGTAAAATGTCAATATTTGTCATGAATGGAAGTTGGTAGTCTACATTTATGACAAATACCAACATATAAATTAAGAACATCTGATGCTGAACAACTGTCCTGAAACAATGAATATTCTTTGTAATTTAAAGGTCATGCTGATGGGCTGTTATGTTGAATTTCATATCACACATGGCTTAATAACTATTTACAAACTAAAACAACGTGAGGAGTTACCAACATTGATTTGTTAAGTAGTGACAGCATTTAACTCTATCAGTAAACATGAGTTTTTAATTGTGTTGTTGATCCAAAGAGGAAGTCCATGCAGCATTAGTACACTTTGTTTTGGTCTTCAGACACTATAAAATATTGCCAGCATTAACTATCAAAAAAGGAAAGTAACAGCATCCCCAAAGCAAATCAATTCTCTGTTTCATCTTGCCAAAGAGCCAGGGGATGTGGCCTGTGGCCAAACAGTTGCCATTCAAGGTTACGCACTCACTGATGATAAACAAACAGTCTCTAAGAATGCTGCATCAGCCTGGTCTTGAGGTCCCAACATAATTCTTATTCTGCTCCAACACAGACTAAGGCTTTCATTCACAATATCTCTTCATATGTGATAACAACTAGGAGTAGAAGATGTAGTGAATTACTTCTGTACATCCTTTTCATCATCTTGTACAAGATACAAAACTAGGCTGTTTAAAAATTTACACTGTAGGCCGCAAAAAGACAAAATGCTAACAGACTGTACTGAACCAGCTTTTTTTCCCACAGTAATATACAATTTTACTCTTTTTCTCAGTACTACTTTCATCTCTGCCTGAAAATATGGAGATGTTATTAATGATACTGCTCACTTTGCATTCCTGAATTACACTGAAAATGAGCCGTGGTCTTTAATATAAATAAATATGCATGGTTTAATGGCTGTTTATATGTAAAAATAGACCCATTTCGCATTTTTGCTTCATGTCTTGAGCTTTTTCATTTTTTAGAAACAACTACACCCAGTCAACAGCACACAATAAAGCAATAATAATGTGACAGTAAAATAATAACATAACAATAGCTTCCGTGCTAATATGCCATTCTGTTTCAGAATGAGGGAACTACAAAGGCAGGTCCAAAGTATAATGGTTGTGATTTGTGTGTTTAAGCCTCGAGAATGAAGCAGAACTGTTCCAGAAAGCCCCCTGTGGTCTCTTCAAATATGATGAACTAAAGGCCTGGAGCTGCTGCAGAGCAAGAGACAGAGCTCGGGCTTTGACTCCAGGAAAGAGAGAACTGTTGTTTGGAGATGGAGGAGCTGTAGCCACATGCTAGTTCCTACTCAGTGGGAATCCATGCACACCCCAAGGCAGCTCTTCGTGTCTTTGCCTGTATATTGCATATCACTCTCCTTAAATCTGTCTCCGTTCCTCCTGTCTTCATTCACTCTGATGGGATGTTTGTATTAATGTGGCAAGGAAAGGACAATGAAAGGCCTTGTTTTTCCTTCCTCTCTTCTTCCTACATGCTGCTCTTCCATTTCTCTTCATATTCAGTCTATCTTTTTTCTCTTATTTTGTCTCTCTCTGTCCATATTCTACACCCAGCATCTCCAAATCTCTTTTTTCCTCTGCTCCTCCTTCCATTTTCTCTATCATTGTCAGTGTGTAGATCCCTCGGGGGTTGGGGGGCATCTGCTCACTCGCTGCTCCATTATCATGGATGTGAAGCCACTGTAATGGAGCCACACAACTATAGACACACGCCTACATAAGTGGAGGAAGACTGAACATAATCACAGCTTAAAGACTGTTGATATTGTGGCATCTATATAGTACTCTACTATCCAAAAATATGCAATCTCCATGTGTGTGAGCTGGAGCTTTAGTGCTCTTCAATTAGCCCGTATACATGTTATGACGACAGTAAAACATCTGATGTGCCATGCCATTTCCTTTAATTTCATTGTGTATTAAACTGGATAGGCAGGGAAATTTCATGGAGACAACACAACAAAACAAACATGAATAAACAAAAGGCACATTTGGTTTGGCTGGACCGCAATGGTCAGACTGTAGACAGAGGAAGGATGTAAAAACTAAGACAAGAACGCAAACGGCCCATTCTTCATTATGATTGCTATATGGTTAGGTGACAATGAGCCGGTAAGTTGGAACATGAGAAGAACATTTACCAACCAAGACAAAAAAAGGAGCCCCTACCTAAAGAAGCCCTAAGTCTGATGATGGATCCACACTTATGCAAATGATGCGACCCCACTAACCACGTTTTCCTCATCTATAACACTTATCTCAAACAGTACGGAGAAAATTTCCAGATGAGAGCCACAAAGTACCACATAAAATAAATCCCAGATTCAGACAATGCAAGAGACTTTTGCCTTTGGCCAGAAAAAAAAAAAAAAAAAGGGTTGAAACGCTTGTTGAACCAATTTGCTACTTACCTTTTTATATATTAATGTTTTATATGTTGTTGCATACATAATATAAAATTTGTGTAAATATTCTGAACCCAAGTAGTATAACAATTAAACACTAAATGAGGAGGTACTTTTTGTTAGTCTGGTACAATATTCAAAACATAGTAAGAAAACTGGCTTTTCCAGATGGTCGATTCGTATCAGCTACTTAAACAAGATGTTATATTTGTTATGGAACATGGACACAAAATAATCTGAGAGTCCTATGATTTGAGTTGATTTATACACAGTATAATTGCATAGTATATTATCAGTATACCATGAAAGTAGAAAGATAAGAGATTGGTAATTTTCTCCCTTATTCTCCTCACCCTTCCTCTCTGCTGCTCTTTCCATTTGACAGTGATGACTGTCTTGCAAACACGACACAGAAGACAACATGTGTTCACTTCATCCATCAGTGCCGATAAGTCTCTCTGCCGCTACCTCCCTTCCTCTTTTCTCAATACTGCTTCTTTCACTCCCTCCTTCAATCATGTTATTTTTTTTTTGTTGCTGTCAGGAAAACAAAGGAATGCATGTCCATGGGGACTGAGCATCTCTGTGTGTGTGTACATGTATGTGTGGAGGCGGACATGCAGATAAGCCTGTAATATTTCTATTTTGGATTTGGGGGGGGGGGGGGGGTGTATAAAAAAATAAA
>JAPSES010000001.1:15754788-15769338 GCA_029822895.1 Maxillicosta whitleyi
CCCCCCCCCCCCCCCGCCCCCCCCCCCCCCCCCCCCCAACCTGTGGAAGTCATCAAAAATTAACTACTTATCTACTTGTGAGCCCAAGTTGAAAGGTCGAAATTAAAGGATGTCCATTAACATCCATAAGTATTTGAATAGTGAACGATATGACAATTTTGCATCTGTACACAATCACAGTGGATTTGATATGAAGCAAAAAATAATGTGATTGAAGAGTAGACTTCTAGCTTTAACAAAAATATTGTGTTAACCATTTACATATTACAAATATTTTAAACAGTCCTTTTATTTTTAGTCTGAACAGAAATGGGACATCTGACCAAGAAGCAGTTTCATGTCCAGGTATAGTCTATTCCCTGGTTATTCTCTGACAAACTAAGCAAATATCAAGTCTAAATTCGATTGCTTATGTTGAATTTGCATTTGGACGTTGTTCACTGGATTTCTACATATGAGGTCCAAACAGTTAATGTAGGTGAAAGATGCCATTCAATTGCACAAATAAATCTACCAGAGATACAGCAAAAAGTATAGTCCAAACCCAACAATTTGGAACATTCTTTAAAAAAAAAAGAGACCAGCAACACCAAAAGGTCTGAATTTATAATGGCAGCTAAGTTAAGAACATACTTGAGCGTGAATTTATGTCATTATCAAAATCTACAATCAACTGATGCCTTCATGAATGTAAATACAAAAGGTTAACAGTAGGGTTCAAACCAATGGAAAAACTCAACAAAAGGAAGGATAGATTAGAAGCTGACAAAAAATGTGGAAAAAAGACTGTATTTCTAGAAAAATATCCAGTGAACAGATTAATCCAATATTGACTTGTACCATGGGTATGGCTGCCTGTTAAACTGGGTCACTGGTGTTTATTGATGATGTGATTGCTGATAGAAGTAACACTGTGGATTCTAAAGTACACAGGGCTTTCCTCTCTGCTCTGTTTCAGCTAAATTCTATAAAACTAATAGTACGACACTTCACAGTCCAGATGGATTTTGCACGTTATCCACACTGTAAAAAATGACTGTAGGAATTAACACCAAAAAGTTGTAAAATTGCAACATCAAAAAAAAAAGTAAAAAAAAAACAACAGACTTCCATGTAGAAATTACGCATTTCTATTGTTTTGAGAAAATAAAGCTGAAAATCGAAAAACATTGTTTAAATTACAATACCATAATGTTGAAATAACAGCCTAGTCTCATATTTTTTCTTAAACAAGTACATTTATGATTTTAAAGAATATCACTGAAATCCAATGTTAAATATGCATCTTGAGTGGTAAGTCTACATGTACACACAGGTAAATAAATTAGATGCTTTTCCGTGGCCAAGTCTGTTGCTTGATCTTAGCCCCATAAAGCTGCTTTTAGCAGTTACAGAAAATTAGGCAGCACCTGAAAGTGACTGTAGTTAAAGCCTGGGAAATCATAACCAAAGACGAAATCCAGCCTCGTCATCACATAGTCATTGATTGCATCAAGGTATTTAAAAAAAAAAAAAAAATACTACTAATGAAAAAACCTTAGATTTATAACACATCTTATTTTGACTAATTATTTTGGGCCTCTGACAATGGTGGACAATGTTTAAAATGGTTCTGATTCCTAAACATATAATGCAATATTTATATTAAACCCTGTGTATTGAAACTGAAAGCCCACATTTCAATCATATCTTCATTTCAGATTGACTGTGTTGGTGTACAGAGGTAAAATTAGACTATGAGTCACCGTCCAAATGCTTACGGACCTGAATATGTTCGTTAACTGTTGAGATGCACTCTGAAGTCAGGAACTGATGAGGAAAACTGCATAGACACAGTGAGACCACCATGTTCATTTTAATGCTCAGTGCCAACATAAAACAGACTTTTTATTAAATTAATGCGTGGAGTAAAACAAAAAAAAAAACCTTTAAAAACTAATTTGAAGCCAAAGTGCATGTTGGGGTGTTGATAAATGTGGGTTGGTTTTTATAATTGAGAGTACTACTTATGCCTCATTACTGTGCAGCAGATACAGGAGCAAGAAAGAAGAGCCGTGGTTTTTACCTTCAATGAAGGGCACTTTTGTGTCAGATGTACCCTGCTATTTGCATGGGATTGCATATTAAAATGTGCAAATTCATATTTGAACTTGGAAACAGTAAACCCGAGAGATTCTGTCATTTGCATTGCAATATTTCTAACTATAAGGGATATCACAAAATGGTATTTGATTGGGAAGTTTATTTTTCCTATTGCCACATTTTTACTTCATTAATATGGCCCTGAGGGACATCTTTCACATAAATGCAGATGTATGCTGGTGTGTCTACTGCTTGCAAATCTGTAATCATAACTAGTACCTCTGTTTGTACAGGTATGAAAATTAGAATAAAAGTCACAGAATGTGAGACTGAACAAAAAAAGGAAGAGAGTAAGAATAGCAGACATACTGGAAACATGACAAGACAGCTGGAAAGAAAAAAGAAAAAAAATATATAATGGAAAATGGAAGTGAAAAAAAATAGTGAGGGGTATGCAGTGGTTGAAGAGAGAATAAGGTGAATAGAAAAAAGAGGCAGGAGGAGAGGTTGGATGTAACACAATATAATAAGATGAGTGGAGAAAGAACGCCTGAGGGGAGAGCATAGAGAAATAGGCTACCCTGTTAACATGCTGACTTACCTGCTCGTGCACACACACACACATACACACACAATATTATGACAGGCTTTCTGATTTTAAATATCACTTCGAAACACATTCCAGTCTTGCTGCTAAAAAAAAAAAAAAATCTTGCTATGTTAGCTGTTGGTCACACAGTAGCCTTCCTCTAACGTACCTGCAGTGAAGATAGCTGACACACTTGGCTGTGGGACTTCGTTGTGCTTTACCTAATGATGAATTATGCATTGGCCGCTGTCACTTTGAAAAATGCAATTACTTCAGTGATAAGGCAGATGGGCCTGTTTTGTCTGGCATATGCTGTGCATCTATTAAGGGCGTAGAGCTGGAAAGAACTGCTAGCACACAAACATGGGTGTGTGTGGACAGGTTCACATATGCATCCATGAGTATACATACATACGTACACTAACACACACATACTTCAACTCTGGGCATTATGCGCAGACTGTGGGAGCTAATAAGACAGATGAATTTCAGCAGATGGCAAAAACAAACATAACATTTAAATCCAACTTACTACTTACTGTCAGGTGGTTTGAGTGTTTAGCGTGTTAGGCATGTTATTCTCTGTCATATTCACTATCACCATATTCTTTTAGAAGGTCAGTTGTGCATGTTAATGGCAAAAAGGCACACAAGGAAAGACATAAGGTAAGGAATTTGGACAGGAAAACAGACCCATCAGTCACAAGTAATTATCAGATCTGGGATTAAGATTTTTAACATTAAAATTTTCTCTTTTTTTTTCTCTTTTAACTTATATTGAATAAAAAAATAAAGTAAGACATATTTAGTGATGCTGCTTTCTCTCTCAGTTTGTAGTCACCACATTTTAATCATCATCAGCATTATTTGAATGCTTATATCATGAGTAACTGCTTAAGAATTGAAATGAAAAAAAAAATAAATAAAAGTAATTTACTAGTACTATTATTGGCAGTATAGTATAAAATCACTTCAACTCAATGAATTAGTATTATTTAAATATAATCGACTTGTTATTTAATTCAACAACAGCTCATAGTGATATAAGCACACTGGGGCTAGTACTACTGGTAATACTACACTTTTGTTGATTTACAATATTAGTGATAGAATCATAAGCCAGTCAAATCAGAGAATTAGATGAGCTGTATGTACTTTAAAACAAATATAACCCAACACTTGACCCCAGTCCTGCTGTCATTATATGTTCAGTACATCAGCTCATCAGAGTGCCCCATGTTTACCCCAACTTTTATCATGATATTCTCAAGTAAACTTCTGCTGTCTGAGCAGCTGCACCAAAGCAGCTCTTTAAAAACCAAGGCTCTGAGCACTATGTAATGTCAGTAGAGTATCTGTAAACATTTGGTGAATGTCAGGTGGATTTGCAGCTGAACGAGCAGAGGATACATGAGATCTGCATTCTCAATGAGAGAGAAAGATGGAATCATGAAATCCTGAAGCACCTTACTGACTGTATCCTCTTTAGGACAACAAGACTTATCTTTCAGGAGACATAATGACTCCAGAGATTTGTTGAATAGAGGCTACTACTTAGAATTATTAACACTGTTTAGCTGGGGAAGATGTTGACTTGAGGTATTGTCTAGTCAAAGCCACAGATTTTACAGGGACATCGGAGAAAAAAAAAAAAAAAAAAAATCTAATAAATGCAGTAGCCGAGATCATAAATGATCAAATCAATGAAGAGATGAAACAGCGTTTATTGCGATTATGGCCGCTCACACTGTAACACAATGAAGCTCCAATATGTCCTGTACATGAATGAAATGGGACTAAATTAAAGATTTAGAACATTTGAGGATGTTAGATCCGGCACAGTTGGTTCAACATCTGCTGGAGTTACAACTGTCTATCAAAATTATTAGCTAAATGAAATGGAGGCTCGCGTAAAGTCCCCCAGACCCCCCCCTCTTTGATTGTTCCAGCACCTACTTGACCGAACATTTCGACCACTCTGCGACTGGACACCAGGCACAGGTACAAACTTCTGACTTTTCCTATCCTGCCATTCTCAATATTCAACATTTTTTGGGCTTCAACAAAGTCCAACCTTAGTAGTATTTTAACCTGGATGGAATTGCAGATTTTTGTCAGTTTTGAAAGTGAGTAAGATTAAATTAGTGATATCATTGACAAGACCACTAGTTGAACAGCTGAGCACATGGTCACTACAAAGACCGTCACATAACTGTAATCAATGGCATGCTTTCTGCATTTATAAACAGGTTTGAAGATCACAAAAGACTGATGTTTGTTGGATTGCTGTGTTCCAAAATGTTTCCAGAGGCAGAGCAAAGAAGTCTGACGGAGAGCTATGGGGCACAGTTTGATCTGAAGAGATGCAAAGCTGAGTTAAAAGTCATGTATAACATGTCAAACTTCAATGGTCAAAGTGTAAGTTCTTTCATATTTTTTTTTTTCTGAGGGGGACAGATCTTGCAAATAGCATAAAGTTTCCACACTGACATCACTGATCTTAATAATCCCAGTCTCTACAGTGGATCACTCATTTTCAGCTCTCAAATGGCTAAAAAAAATTATGCAATGAACACAACTGGACAAACACCTGTCTTCTTTGGTGTGTCTTTGGTGGGAATTGCCAAATCAAATTAAACAAAAACAACTACATGAGATTGTTACTGTACACTTTGTCAAGACATCCAATCCAAGACCAATGCAGGGACTTTATTTACAAGTGATGAGTAAGTGCTTTATTTCAGAAACGTTGTGTTACGCACAATGTGGTTTGCATCTGAAAATGCATTATATTATATTGCTGCATTGGCTGTACATGTGGCATTTAAGTATACGTTATAATCCTATTGCTTAATGAATGAAACCTCACAGTAAAAGTTTCAACTGCAATATACGAAGAAATTTACTTGTATAATAAAAAAGGCTTTTGGATAGATTTGTTTAAATTTCTCATTGATCATACAGAATGTTCAAAATCTAAATATGTCAGAAATGTTAGACACAAAGCTTAGTTCTGCCACTTTGTCACCAGGAACTGTACTTTAAAATGATTCAAAATCAATTAAACTACACCTAAAAAAGGACTTCAATCATCCACAACATCAATATTACATAGGGAAAATAACACACAAGCCACAAGTCAGATATTTTCAGTAATAATTTGACACCTATGAAAGCCCTTTTATTAAAGCCAACTAAACACTGGAATTATTATAAACACAATAAAATATGGAAAACATTAACCATCTATTTTCCTTAAGGTTGGTATAGCTTCAATAAATGAGTTTTCTTACACGAGTTCCCAATTATATTAAGAATTCTGACTGGAGCTGATGCAGTGGCAGCCTGGGAGCACTGAATATACAGTGACATTCTGCAAAAATACAGGTCACAGCAGATTAAATCTGAGCATCAAGCATCGGTATAAACCCAGATTGTTTCTGACAAAATGGGTGCCTTGATTTATTACTTTCCCCCTCAGAGTGATCACATCACTAAATAACTAAGTAAATGCTATTTACTATTCATTTTAGATGTGCCAAGTACCAGTGTAAATGCAGAGACTAATGCATTATGGGTCCATGTATCCAAACACTAAAATGTTCGGTTAATCTCCAGACTATCCTGTAGAGTTTAACATGTTTTTTGCTAAACAAATGATGACTAAGAAAATTATCATTTTAGACAGTGAAGAATTAGCATCTCTGAGCTTGTCCTGTTTCTTACTTGATACTTTTTTGCTGAGGCAATGGTGCCTAAGCCAACATTAAAGTGTGAAAGCATTTTTGGTTTGATTCTTTAGAGTCTGTGTCAGCACTAACCGTGCCACTGAGGAAATAAAACAAGTTGAGATGGTTTCAAAACAGCAACTCAGAGACCTGCTGCTACAGATGTCTGAATTTGCAGGTCGTATACAGTTTGTAGACATTATAAGTCTTCAGTGTTAAGAGTTGCAAAAATATTGAAGTCCAATATGAAATTATTTTTGATAAATTGGAGGTATTCAACTAAAATGTCAGTTCCAGACATCCTACTCTCCTCTCCGTCTGAGATCAGAACAATCACCAAAATACACATACAGGTTCATCATAATTTGTGGATTTTGTGATTTCATCGTCAGTCATTGTTTTTCCATTATCAGATCATATAACGAAGAGCAAGACGCAACAATGTACAGAGGCAATGTGAGGTAACATTAGGGGTTACCTGGCAAACTGTACCACAAGTGGTCCCACAGTGACCTCAGCAATTATCAAGACACTGAAGCATCATAAAAAGTCACTTTAATTGGTTGTGGCTTCAGTTTCAGAAAGTATTCTTCTGGGTAGCCATTTTTGTCATCCCTCATGTGTTCAGAGCTTTGAACTCACTTATTTTTCCGGATCCTTACCTGAGCTGAGCTAAGTGTCTGTGGCTTCATAATGGAGTTTCCACCGTATTTGACAAGTGTGACAGACTCCAGCAGATGATATACAGCTGCCTTGTAGACCTTCATGTAGGAAGGAGAAATATGCACTTTTCTGTCCGGCTACCTAAAAAGGCCCCTGTGTACCTTGGCCTGCTCGCTTCTGTACTTGAACCTAGCGGATGTAACAACCTTCAATGCAATTCACACAGTTGGAAGACCAAAGTAGTCTCTAATGCAATACTTTCAGTGTTCCTGTTAAAATTGTCTATTATTTTTTTAATGTCCAAAAACTTTGCGGTCCAAATGGAGGCTTTACCTGGTTTGGATTTGAACCAGAAGCTGCCAGTTGGTGACAAGTGATGTGATTAGACTACGATAAGGTGCTATAGTTTATCCTCTGCAGTAATACCACATATTGCACTATTGAGATACCCAAATTCAGCACACTGTAATTTTCTTCACCTCGACAGCCCTAGATATACATCAGTATCAATTTTCTTTTTGCTAAATACATTTGAAATGTTTGAAATAAAAGAAATTTCAAGAGGCAGAGAGAAAGACAGACTGGAATGAAGGGAATGAAGAGACTGACATATAAGAAAAGACAGATGCAGACAGACTGAGTGAGAATTGACAGTGAAATATGTGATTGAAATAATTCCCACTCCTCACACAGGAATGCTGTGCCACTCTCCTCTATATCTCATCCTCTCCTCTTTCTGTTGATTGCTCCACTATCCTCCATCGTCTCCTCCTACCTCTCCAGATCATCTACAGTCCCTTGCTGTGTCATATTTTTTATCCTCTTTCATATATCAGTTCATCTTTAGTGTGCCATTCCTTTGCTTGCCTCCCCGCGGTCAGTTTCAAACATTTTAGTAGAGCCAACATGTGCTCTTTAATTAGCCTAAGATGTTCAGATGGTGTCACACAGAGAGGCAAACTGAATTGTATATTGACAGTAGGTGGGCAGCTAATTAAATGAAATCTAGATAGAAAGTCATGGAAAGTTTGATTAAATTTCATAACACCAAATATGTTATCTTTATTCGAGTATCGACTTCCTCATTTTTATCTTATTTTATTGTTGTTTTATCAATTGTATAAAGGTGGGATGTTGTGTAAAATGTAAATAAAAGTAGTGAAATGTAGTAAAAAGAAAAACTGCATCTACAATTTGAAGAACAATTTCAGAATAAGATTCCTGAATGTAAAATTGCAAAGACTTGATATTGAGGTCTTCAAACGAAGTAGGATTCTGTAATGAAAATCACTGCACAGGCTTAATAAGTGCGTCACCCACAAATGCAGGTGAAAGGTTTATCAGTTTAAATAATGGATCCAAGGGCCCTTAAAGAACATTAATTGACATTTGTTTGACCTTTCAAGGTCACTCACAGTACAAGGTCATGACACCAAATGAAAGCCCACATTCGACAACTGGTTTTGCACTAATAGAACTTCAAAAATTCTTCAAACAATTCTAAAAATCAATATTTCCCAATTATTGGAACAACTTTGGTAGACCTTACCCCAAAGATATATAAATATAAATATCAAGTCATTATGAATGATGGTTTCAGAGAAGAAGATTCTTGAAAAATTGTCCTCTGGCCCATGTTAGATAGATGGTCCCAGTGGCCTTGATTTTGTTAATTTTGTCCTTTGCCAACATTCCTCTCTCAGAACTTCAGCTACTGGTCTCCTCAGTTCCCTGAAGTTTTTAGACTGTTTTTAAAAGAAGGGGATGATACACAGTAGTAAACATGGCCCTGCCCCAAGTTTCTGAAGACATGTTGTTGCCATCCAATTAAAAATGACTTAATTAAAATGGTACATTTTCTTACTTGAAATATGGAATGTGGTAATGAGATTTCCAAATCACTGCATTCTGTTATTTAAATCATACACGGTGTCTCAACTATTTTGGAATTGGGGTTGTAGATGCAGCTCTTCAACCTTCATTCTTTACATTTACAAATCAGTCAAATCAAAAATGCAATTTTCTCCAGCGAACACTCGATTTAATGATAGAAAATGGCAGAAATACAAATCTTAAAGTAGTGTCATGTTTAGAAAAGCAACTTATTTCAAATATATCACAGCATTCTTCATGAATATACATTGCTTGAAGATAATTTGTATTCTTGGCTTGTACATGACCTTGGCACATCGTATGTTTAGTAAGGGGTGCATTCATAGATTTGTGCTTTAATTTATTCATGTATTACTTTCTCAGCTTTCACACAATATATGGACAGAGCATTGATGGCTTCTGGCTGAATTAATTTATTTTGGACATGTGGTACAACAATATTCAAAGAGTTCTAACCTCAGTATAGATTTTTTCTTGTTTTGTGCATATGTCTTGACAGAACCAATCTCTTTTGATGCATACTGAAATCCCCATTCAGTGCTATTGATTTTATAACAAAACCCCAGGTACACTTTTTTTTTTGCTATCTCTTACCATCTCTGCCTGACAATGAGAGGAAGACATACAGAGAAAGACATTTTTACTGTGATGGCTAAATTAAAAATTAAAGTTCAATGTTACTTTAATTAGTGTACTGACTTAGTTTAGTCCCACTGAAACCACTTATTCAACTGCTGCTTATTACACTATATTATAATCTCTTTTAATAGTGTTAGAGACTATTGTTCTATGTATTATAAAACACTAATCATGTAAAATGAGGTATTTAGTGAGGCTTAAATTGAAAGTCAACATCCTAAAAGATTATGACTAAATAAGGGGAGAGGGAGTGACAATAGGTTACTGCAGCCTCCATGAATCCCAACAGTCATAAAAGCTAAAGATCCAGTGACATCTAAAGCAGTTTAGATGAAACATAGAAGGAGGAGAAGGCAAACAAGAGTTGAAAGTGTGTAAGCTGTAGATGGTAGCGATATACAGTAGATCAAGAGGGGAAAAGATCGACAGTGACAGCCGAGGATGGGCTGAGAAACGCAGACAAAACGGGTCAAAAAACACAAAAAGACATTACATCCTGCAAGGCATCGCTCCGTCAGATTATGAGAAGCGTGACCCTTAAAGGCTTCAATCCTCTGCTAACGAGGGCAAAGTCTTGAAGTGACATTTCTAAGTCAAAAGGGGGTGTAGAGAAAAAAAAAAGATTAAATAAATGAAAAAAGTTTTAATCAAGATAAGCGTAAAATTTAATAAGAAAAAAAAGTCTCCGTCCTCAGAGATGATGACATAAATACACTCATGCACATGCTCGCTGGCAAACACATGCTGTCACACAAATTACTTCACTCACAAAGAGGCGCGCACACCCACTGCATATAGGTCATTTCCCCTCTGGCTCATACATTATTGCCAATTTGGGAAGGGGAAGTTTGTTCACTAAATATTTGATGGACACCCCTAGCTGCAATGAGATTAACAGATTAATCTTGCCAACAAGGAGGAGTTTATCAGTAGAAGCTTTGTGTGCATATTTGTGTGTGTCTGAGGGTGTGTACTCATGTGCATGAATGCCGTGTGAAGCCAAAAAGTTAATTAAAAATGCACTGAACATTACACCACTAATGACAACTTATATGTGATAAGGTCACACAGCCTAAAAGAATAAAAAGGGCAAATTTAAATAAAACAATCAGAAAATGCTCTGGTTTGTTCTGATTATACAAAGTTTTTTTTTTTTTTTTTTTAGCAGGAAAAGCACAAGACAACACAGGTTTGAAACAGATAAATGCCTAAAACGCTGTTTTGTCCAGGAAATTTTTCAGAGAAGGTAATGCATTATATATAGGTTGTTTAAAACCATTACTACAGATGCAAAATGTATAAGGATAGAGACATAATATGACTGGACACACAGCAGTGCTTCCCCTCATGTTTTCCATAGATTGTGAAGCCCTTTGAGGCGTATCTGATTTATTTTATCGGGCTAAACAAATAAAACTGAATTGAACTGAATTCCCTTCCAGATACTAAAAAAAACCCAGTGTTGCTACAACTAAATTACTACTACAGCTCTCAAATAATGAGTTAGTGCTTTACTGATGCAGTTTCCTTAGAATCTTCTAAGTCAAGTGGTCTAAGAGGAAACAAGAATTCTAGCCAGTGCCATGGACTTGGTTTTACGGTCTTGAAAATCTATACTGTGACACAGACTTTGGTTCATTATAAGTTTTTTCAGATAAGTGGGTGGGAGGTGGGTAGTTGAAGCCATGACTGACAGCTGTGATTGTTCTTGAGATTTCCTCAGATGTCACTCTACTGCACTGTTCCGTTCTTAAACAGAGAAGCTTGGAAAGTGCCTTCACTTTCCAAGTAACAAAATGTATGTCTCTTTAAAATTGGCTTCTTTTCCCCTGCAGCTTTATGTATAGTTTACAGTACCGTCTATAATGCATGATGTAAGAACACACTGCAATGTATTTCATCATAGCTTTTGTTTTTAAGGGTATTTTTTATTTATTTTTGAGACATTTTCATCTGTCAGTAAAGTAGTTGTGATTGATGGAATGAACACTGCTGAAATGTGCTGGGCAGAGCAAACAATGCGGTGAATAATTGCTACTGTGGACCAAAAATGGAGACAATGAGAAACAAATAAACCATTTATTTCTTATTGTCTTAAAAGTCAATGTGGGAGACTATATTCATTCTGTCAACAAAGGGCATGAACTCAGATTTTTACACTTTGGGAAATGCTTAGTGTAGTTGGCTGGCATATCACCGGCTTCATAATACTGCAGCAACTGGAGATTTAGTGCATTACATAGGAGTACTACAACAGGAGATTAAGAATAAAGGATTATTCTTTAGTTTCACTGCCCTGTGCCAAATGTTAACTACTCTGTCCTGCATCTATAGGTTGTTAACTCAACAGTATTTACAATGTCTCTCTCCCTCTCCTGTTTGAGGTGGTAACTGTGACCAGAGGCCACTTCGTGGTGAACAGGCTGCAGCCTGGAGATTAGAGAGCCAGCAGAGATTTACTGTGGATAAATGTAAAGCTGAACTGAACAATAAACACAACTGGCCAAGATTGTTTAAGGGGATAAGATGTTGACAAAAATCTGGCTGCATGAGGGATTGAGTGTGTGTATCAGCGTGTGTTGTGTGGGACTAAGTGTGTCTCTAACCGTGTGTGCCTGTGAGATTAGCTTGTCTGGGAAAGGGTGTGCATCTGTAGCTTGTGTATGTGGTGGAAGGGAAGAAAGTTATGTGATGAGAGCTGTAGTGAAAATCCCAAAGCCAAAAAGACCAGACAGTCCTATTTGGAAACCTTTGAAGCTACACAGCTTCAAATGCACAGAGAGCTTAAAGGACTTAGAGTAGGAATGGATGTGACACACACACACACACACACACAGATAAATGTAAAGAGTAAGACACTTGCGCTTCTGAACATAATCTGGCCCAGCACAAGTCAGGCGACTTTCAGAGGTTTTCTAAGGATCTTTAGTGCATTTACACAGCTTTTTTGTGTGTGTGTGTTTTTTTGTTTTCAAACATATTTACACAGATTACACCCAAAATCTCAAATTCCCATGTATGAAAAGGATTTCTTCCAGAACCCAAAACAGATCGACCACAACTGGTTTCAGAGGTGACTGCATAATTCCCTCTAGAAGAAGCGCCTTTAGACAGGCTGGTTTCTCATATGGTGCCACTCAAACCTAGAACACATTAACAACTATAATCTGCAACCGGCCCACCCTCCGTTCATTCACTAAACATCTAAAATCATGATTACTGGACAATCAAACCTGCCTCCACAATCTCATATAAAGTCATCTGATACTCTGGTACTGAAATTGTTTGTGTATGTATGTATAGTACGTTGTGCACAATACAATATGGCAAACATGTATGATCTGTTTTACTTGTCTGTTGAATGAGTAAGATGGATTGTACTGTTTTATATGAGTTAGTTTTATCGGGACTAAAGATAAAAATTAGCCTTGGCTATAATCTTGCGTATTTGCACATATTGTGTTTATTAATATGCACTGTCCCTTTTAAAAAAAAAAAATTCAAACTTCAAGCATCACACAAACACACCCATGCACATTGACGTCCTTTGTAACGTCATATGACAAAACGTTATCTTTCTTACCGAAGTCGACAAAGGAGGACTGGCCAACAACCTTCGCCGGTGCTTCTGCTGGCATGACTTCTTCCTTAGTGAAGTTTCCATCCTGAAGGAATGTACAATAGGAACACAGGAAAAAAAAGAAACAATTTTATGCTCACATATACAGAAACTATCATCATCATAAAGATCAGTGTATAGTGGTTAACATACTGTTTTTGTGTTTTTCCTTACAGAGCTATGGTTCATAGGATCAGTAATGGAGCACTGAAAAACTCTGACAAAGAATAGCTTCTGTGTGTCTGTGTGTATGCATAAAAATGAGGAGAGCATGCATGTGCAAACTCTTCACTGTCAGGAGCTGTAAGTGTATGCATAGATTTTCAAGAAGACACTGAAGCACTACCGTGTCTCTTAAAAGTCCAACACTGACAAAAGCAAAGTGAATGGAAAGATTCGCCAATGAAAACATACAGACATTACATTTTAGTAGCCACAGAAAACCACAAAAAATGAAAACTGGCAACAACAACTAACAACTAAAAACATAATGAAACTGAATATGGAATTAACCCGTTCATACAGAGAACATCTAGTTTAAATGGTATAGGTATAGACTATATCAAACTATGTAACACTTTACAGTAATACCACCCCGTCACATGTTTCTGCCTGTCTTTTTGCACTCTGATTCTTGTATTTTTGCTAACACTGCTGTAAATCACATATTTTTTTTACAACCTCAAATAATCTAAAAACTGATCTGTCTAGATGCTTTGATTTCAACCTTGCGGTGGTGGTGTCCATTTTTACATACAGTCCATGTGCCCTTTACAGGGGGCAAACGAGGAAAAGGGGAGATAAGCATGTTAGTTTTGGGGCAGAGGGAGGCAAATGTAATTTTGCGCAATGGCACATTGTTGCCTGCTGACACATAAGTGATTTATGAGAAACAGCGAG
The DNA here is from genome assembly GCA_029822895.1 of Maxillicosta whitleyi. Lineage (NCBI taxonomy): Eukaryota > Metazoa > Chordata > Actinopteri > Perciformes > Neosebastidae > Maxillicosta > Maxillicosta whitleyi. Next base: position 15,768,902 of record JAPSES010000001.1, read on the forward strand.
GGAGAAAGATAGAGTGAGGGAACTATAGTGATTGAATCATGCAATGCCACATATATATTATGTATAAGGATGTATGTAGGCAGTGTGCATACACATGTGTGGTTAAATACTATGGTAGTTATTACATACGTGCAAATAACAACATTTTTAATTTAAAAAAGCACTTTTTCAGCATTTTCTTCAAGATTATATGATTTAATTGCTAAAATATTGTAGTAATGTGATGCTTTATTGAACATCCTTTTTGAGTTGATGCTATTACAGCTACTACAGTCAATAAAACTGAACTAAAGGACTTTCTGAAGTGAAATCGATAGATACCTATAGAAAATATAGACCATGTTTGTTAACAAACTCACTGGTAGCTCCCACGTGGGTATTAATAGTTCATTCTAAAAGTTTGTTTAGTATGATATTTAATTATAAAATCCACAAGT
>JAPSES010000001.1:15770112-15785431 GCA_029822895.1 Maxillicosta whitleyi
TGCCAGGACTGATCAGGATCATCAGGTTTGGGACAGAATGGTTCAGGGACAATGAGACATCATTTTCACACATTGTTCAGCCTCCAGAAAGTCCAGACTCTAATTTAGGATGTGATGAAGACTGGATGCAGCGGTTCGATTCTACATCATCAATAATCAAAACATGAATGAAACTATGGATGAAAAAAATATTATGAACCTTATTGGGGCACTATGTAAGAATTTCAGTGTAAATCTCCAATTTTTTTCATTTTTTTTTTTCAATTACTGGAACATGAAACGTTTGATTTAGATCTGGATCCATATGTACATTCATTCATGAGAAAATAAAATCTCTGTTCTTTTAAGAAACATCAGTGTTTTCATTGGAAAGAATCAACTGTTTTTCAGGTTCTGGGTGTAACATTTCCCCAAACTGTTTATTTAGACATCCGCTTCCTACTACAACAGATACACAGGCTGAAAGACATCACTGAATAAAAACTGAGTTGGAAAAATTCAATATTTAAAATTTTCCTTTGACAATTTTGTCCCTTCGGCCTCTTACCTGATCAACATTCCAACCACCTTCCAAGGTTCGTACTGCTCTTTGGACAAGGCAGTTTATTTACTCTGTTTTGCTACTGCTTGGTCTCTCTCACCTCCCTCTCTTGCATTCCGTCTCTGCCAAATCCTTCAGTCTGTCTCTCCTTTTCTGTCTCTCCTCTTCCCCCGTCCCTTCTTCTATTCCCCCTCGCTGTGATAAGATAGACTAGTGTTCGCCTTGTGCCTCGACCTGCTGAATTCCAAACAGGCCCCTTCGACAAAAACCCAAAAAGCTGTGGTCTCTGCTCCCTCTCTGCTTGCCCAGAATATTAACTAGTCCTTCAGCAGTACCAACAATTCAGCACCCCTCGAGCCTGCCAAAGCCACATAGATCTGTTTGTTGCAATATGAATATGAAAATATGGGTTGTGTGTGAGTTGACATTCTCTAATCAGTTGGTCAGTAACCTATGGTTTGCGTACAAACTGTATAGCCACTTCACAATAATTTGTCTTCTAGAGGCCATGCTAGAGCCCTTAGAGATGATGTGTATTAAAGGCGACATGAATTACATGCATACAGGCCATGAGCTTCAGTGAAGGCACTGTGTCCGGTGTCAACTTCGTTATTAATTTCTTCAAACGTCTTCTCCAATGAGACTACTGGCAGGATTGATTTAAAATTTTATATGTAGCATCCTTGGGATAATGTCTACTAAGGTTTTTCACAGTTTTAAGAAATTTGCCTTTACTTATAATAGGCCACATTTTGATGGCTTATAACATGGAAATGCTAACAGTTCATTTAGTTTTCTTTTGTGTCAGACACGTAATCAGTTTCTCATACCTGACCTGATTACATGTCTGACACAAAAGAAAACTAAATGAACTATAAGAATATAGACACTATGAACTTTATTGGGGAAATGCTAACATATAGCAATACAGTTCCTATGGAGCACTAATAGGAAGTAATAGGCTGTTTCTCAGTATGCGTTCTTGTCTGTTCTTCCGTTATTGCGATCCCATTAAACATCATCAGTCGGGGCCCAAGTACTGGTCCATTTCAAAGTTCACACAAACCAAGAACAGATCGATTACCTGGATGTTGTCCTTGTCTGCTAACTTAAATCCAAGGATAATGAATAATGGATTACATTTCTATAGTGCTTTTTATTGCACCCAAAGCACTTCACATTATTGATCCATTATTCATTCACTCTCACATTCACAGTCTGGTGGTGGTAAACTATACTTGTAGCCACAGCTGCCCTGGGACCAGCTGTTGGAAGCGTGGCTGCCAATTTACACCCAACAGCACCTCTGACCACCACCGAACATGCACTGGTTGGTTACTTGTGTAGACTTGGGTGGCAGATATCCCGAGATGCACTTTATGGCATTGTTGAATGCAACAGTGCCTCATGTGATAAATTAATTCAGAAATGTTTTATTGACTAGATGACCATAATGAGATAATGCAATATGGTGTTGGAACGTGTGCCAAATAGGTAAGAATAGTAAGAAACACATCTTTATTTTCATGTGGGATTCAACAAAACTTGTTCCAGTGTTTAAAAATATGTATATTATATATAATATATATTTTCAAAAATATACAAAATGCCCATAGAAATATATACAATATATGTAAATAGTACAAATGTATTTAAATCAAATGGTGGATTTAGTAATATACGTTAGGGAGCCAATGACAGAAATGCAGCAGAGCCATGGAGAAAAGCTCACAAGTACGCAGCCATTCCAATTATAGAGAGACTTGTGTTCTTAGGAAGTTCGTTCTCTGGAACCGTTCTGACCAAGACTATAATCGCAAAGTTCATAAGACTATACTCTGCAAATTTGATATTGCGAAATGGCCATACTTTCATTTAATTAGTTGAGTTATCCTCCAGTGAAAGTATCACCCAGCCAATCTGGGAGATTGATATCCTGCATAAAGACCAGAGGATTCTAACATAGCAGCAGAATCTGACCACTTTGCAAGTTCAACTTGTTATTGAATGGATAGAATATGCCAGTGACATACAGGGTCATTGGTTCTATTTTTTACATGTAGCCTAGTCTGGCTCATAGAATGTGCTCTGGAATAATCCTACCATTGAGTGACTATTTCACCTGACATTCCCCTCCCTTCCACTATCTAAATGTTGCTCAAAGTTTCGTCTGAGCTGCAAATACATGCTCAAGATGGCGAGTGTTGACAAAAGCATACAGTATGTCTTTTTCTGGCGATTGCTTTTGCAGGAGTTAAGTCATTTTCATACCCCAGCTTACTTCTTATAAAATGCTCCACCAAAACAACTTTTCTCCACAATAATATTTCACAAAGGCACTGTCAATGCATTCTGTACATTCAGTGTCTCTAAACAATTCACAGTCATCTTGGCCAACTAGCCAAGATTCATAATGAACAGTGCCAGACTGATCTCCAGTGCTGTCCCAGCAATAACAACATGAGGTGATAGTTTTGGCAAAGCATGTATACTCTGTTTTATAAGCTTTAATTGACCAATAGGAGCTAAGAAAAAAAACTGACTACAAACCAAAATATGTACCTAAACAGTACACATTCTTTTCTCCCAAGAACAAATGAGGTATTACATTAGCCACAACAATACTTTTTTTAAGGGAGTGGTGGAGATGTCTTGGTCAACAATTGATTAAATTTGGCATCATTAAGCAGCTATAGGCCTACTACAGATTCCCTTACACATCTTTCTAAAAGCATGTTTAATGAAAACTCAGAATTCTTTAACCTTTAGGAGAAGTCTAGATTTTCTATGTGAAAAAGAGTGATTACTAACATCGAGTCGTCCTGTGAAGCTATTGGTTTTGCTGGCAAATTTTCTTCAAAAGCACCTGACTTTCTTATGCTATTTAATACATCACACCACACCACTTCTTACAGACACCACTGACATAGATATCAATTCAGATTAGTTAGTGTATAGTTTGGAAGAGGGAGTAAAAGGGGAAAAGGCTATCAATCCAAAACAGTATGGCTGTCAAAAAATAATCTAAATTTGATAACACGTTTGAATTGTGAAGGAAAACAAACACCAGATGAAAATGAAAATGTATAAGTGATTATAAAGCATTGCCAAAGCAGTCAGTCTCACGACTTCTCATGTGGGTCAGTCAAAAGGATAATATTGTCGAGAATAACACAATGACTTCCACACCCACATGCATAACAAACATATTCAGAGGAAGGCTCAGCTGGAGTTCATTCTACACTGGCTTTGTAACCTGTAGGAAAAGGTCTTTTCAAAAGTCTGTTCAAATGCACATATCTATGCCAGTATTGATCACCGTTGAATTGGTTTGCCATCTAGGGTACAATGCACCAAAAATAAATATTGAAAGAGTTTGAACCTTTCTGTTTCTTTGGAAAGAATAATCAAATGTCATTTTAGCCTGTTTTTACGGCACCAGTAAAAACTAAAATAAATCTTACTTTTGTTCCTATAGGGGTATTAGAAAACAGTTTTTTTAAGCGCATGCACTGTGTACACGAAACATGAACCAACCTCCATCACCACACATTGAGCTGAATATATCATAAAGGGCTTGTATGAGCTTTGTTCAGCATAGTAGTATATAACATGCTTAATGTCACACAATGTGCTTGGACCCTGCATATTTCTGCTTGGGGCCTTTTGAAATTGAACTGCTTTATCAGGCAAAAACATATAATATTTCATACCACCAAGGGACGCGGTGCCAGGTGAAGGGCATTTGCACACGTTAGGTTGCATGTTCCCTTTCTCATTATAGATTATATTAAGGGGGGTGTAGAAGGACTGATGCATTTACATGAGATCCTTGCAATACTGTTAAAGGCTAGTTATACATCAAGACTAAATTTTATACAGCATAATGTTCATCACTCAGTAATCATATTTTCTATTCCACAGGTATAGAAGAGTCAGTCAGCCTTGGCTGCACTTACAATACAACTGAAGATACTGGCTAAACAAACAAACAAAGCAAACAGATTTGAAAGCATGGTGCAATTACATAAAAAGCCCATTACCTTACTGATCCAGGTCTCAAATTTTGATTCACCAGTTTTAGATGTAGTTGTCAGGAACAAATCTACAAAGGACAACAAAGACAGAAGATTATACAATATGACATCCTATGATACATAGATTAATCTTGCAATAACAATCAAATAGACTACATCCTACCAGTCTATTAGTATGGATGCTATAATTACTGGGAACAATACAGATGATGAAGTGAGTTTTTCTTTGCTTTGGTAATAATTAGGGATGCACTGATACCACTTTTTTCCAGACTGAGTACAAATACAAGTACTTACATTTGAGCACTTGCAGATACAGAGTACCAAAACAAGTACCTAATTATACAAATACAGTTCTTAGTTACTTTTGAAAATGTGCTTTATTGTCGTTGTCATTAGTCTGGCTGCTACTGACATTTAATGCATTGGAATGAGTGTTTCTCAATCAATCCCCCAGGGGGCACTGCTCTTAATTATCCACACTAGCCGAATACCATGAGGAAAAGTAAAGTTTTTTGAGAAGGAGAAGGAAGTCAGTAATAACATATGTGAGACTTCTTCAAGCATCAAGACGCTGAAGAAGGCTCTCTGGGCCGAAACGTCTGTCTTGTCTATGTCATGCTGATCCAGTAAACGAAACAAAACCTACAGTTGAGAGTGCGGTTTTCTTTCATCACACATGTATTGTCTCAGTTGTCCGCACCCAAAGATTTTTTAGAAACCTGTTGAAGTTGAGCGCACTTCCTGAAAAAAAAAGTCAGTAATAACAATCATGGAGATGACAAGAGTTCACACTAATGTGAATACTACTGTTGCAGCGTTTCCGCTGGTAAGGTTTCAAAGTGAAGCTACAGGAGGTAGGGAAAAGATAAATGAGTTTTAAGCTTCATTTTCACTTCTGCAGGCAGTGGTCTGCATCATTCCTTACCCCCATAGTATTATAAGTAGGGCAGAAATGGGCCCAGCCCTGGATAGTTGTCATAAATATGTTGGTATTTTTTCACTACCTCAGTCACTCTTTGAACAAATCCTCTATCTCTAGTTCCTACTGTTATTCTCTTTCTGGGTACAAATCCACGAGAACCTGAAAAATGGACAGAATTGCGTACGCAGAGAACGGACAATATGCTCCATCCTTGTGTGTCTGTGTCTTTTTCGTTACTTCCAGTCAGCATTATTTTTGTCACTGTCATTTATTTTGAAAAATCTCCACACTGCTGAAGTTACTCCTCTGCCGTGTACCTGCTGCACTGAACTACTAATGCAAGTACTCGCACTCAGTATCAGACCCAATACTGGTATCGGTGCATCCATAGTAATAATAATAATAATAAATAATATTTTAAGAAAAAATGCACATTGCAGTGAAGCGTCAGTGTTTGTCATCATATTGACTAATCATTAAAAAAAGTCATTAGGAAGACAGTGACAAAATTTAATCTTTGATGAAAAAAAAAAAGCAAATTGAGTTTCCGAGTTGTTAATTTGGATTAAGTAAAATGCCAAAAATATTACTTCCATTGTTCTCTGTAAGGGAGTGACAAACAGAGTAGAGTAATTCTGCAGCTGTGTGAAAATGAGGACTGAAAAAGTTTCAAAGTTTGGCTGATGATAAGAAAAAATAAACCAACAAACAGTATGTTACTCTTCTACCTTCTGCTGACAGGCTGTGATGTGTGTTTGATATACAGTATTGTCTATATGTGATATTCCTAAAGTGATCAGGATTTAACAGCTTGTTAGAGCAATGAAAGAAAAACAGGTAAGGAAAGGAAAACGGATAGTGGGGTGGATATCCCACTGAAAGCAACAGGACTTCTCACAGCTTTCTGATGGCTTCACCCGTGGTAATGCCTGTAGCTTTCTGTATTGGAATCCTATAACCTGCGCTTGTACTTCTACTCCTTCCTCTTCTTGAAGCTTAGGCTGCAGGCTGTACTTCTAATACAGTTTCTGAGTGCCTCCCCATGAGAGGACATTTACTTTCATTGTTGTGTACTCTGGACTGCAGTTCTGCCTGAGTAATTAGACATGAGATAAATATTGGCATTGATCTGCCTGAGGGCCCTGCTATACTTCACATATAGTCATGCTCTGAATGAGAAATTACATATAATAACGGAATTAGGAAAGAACAAAGGGAGAAATGATGGGAAAACTATGACAGGAACAATGGATATTTTGTTAGAGGCTACTGTGGTAGGCCTGTATCATATATTGTATGTAATCATTGATAGGATTGCAGTGGATGCTGCTGCCCATTTTGAAATGCTGCAGGATGACTCTTCACTAGAGTGACTAGTGGAATGAAATACAAAATAAATAAAAAATAAAATAAAATCAGTGAATTACTCTTGCCTTCATTGGCCACACGTCAAATACTGTATTGACAGAAAAGTGTTTCTTGTAGCGTATACTGTCTGAGGCTACCCTAGTGTTCTCAGGATTAGTCTGAAATGTAATCCCGTGATTCCACTGCAGTCATCCACATGAATCGAACAAAAACTCTGTGAAGGAGAGGAGCATTTTCAAGAAGAACTCTACTTTCCAGGAACATCCTACTAGCATGTGTGAAGGTGTTTGAGTTAGGTATGATTTGTAAATCAAGATAAAAAAAAAAAAATAAAAAAAAAAACAACCAAAAAAAAAACAAAACATGTTTTTCATGCTTCCCACTCACTGTCCAAAATGACCTGTGTTTTATGGATTTGGCTGAAGTAACATGTTCCTCCTACTCAATCATTTTCCATCAGTTTATTTATCATAGAACTTTAACCCAGAAAAAAAAATATTCAGTCAACTTTTAATAACAAATTTGTAATATTAACAAATTGTACTGTGATTTTCATTTCCAATATATTTATCATATTTTATGTAAATGCAAATTTGACAAAAAATCTAATTTCATGTCCTTCCCACATCCACACAGAGCCTAGTGAAATAAAACATTAAGATTCATATATAAAGTTAAATCTACTTTAATTTGAGGAGCCTGAGGTGGTGAGACAGTTCAACTTCTAACTTCAAACTTTGTGGACTTGCAGACATGTTGCCTACACACACACACACACACACACACACACACACTCGCGCGCACACACACACACTGAAAACCTTTCATAAATGCAAAGAGGATGCATAGATTATGCATGTGCAGACGTATTCCTGGTTATGCTCAGTAATTTGAACAGTGTGTATGCTCCTGTCTGTATTTTAACCACAGCGGGTGGTGTGTTGATGAGCTTGGTTAATCAGCCAATCAGGCCTCTTAAACAGAATCCAACCGTGATTGGCTGATTAGATGTGATGGCGGTGTGCCAGTGAGAGAGACATGAGGTAGACGGTAGAGCAGAGATGCACGGAGAACTCTTTATCTTGTAAACACTTAACTTCCTCACTGTGGGGAAACTTCCTCTCACTACTCCTCTCTTTTTGTTTTTAAGCTCACCACTGCACCTTATCTATAATTTCATGCAAGTCCAACAACAACGTACAGAGGAGTTTTAGTTGCTGGAAAGGTGTGAATTAATGATTCAAACTGGGAAGTGCACATGTCCAGGATGCTCCACTTCAACTGCTTGTGTCCGTGGATGCCCTGTGCTCCAGCAGAGGTGACCCTGTTATCTGATCTGCCCTGAATGCATTTTTAGATACAGACATGTCATGGGGAATATACACAAAAACAATACCCAATTCCCTTTGGTAACATGAAACTAAAGTAATCTTAATGTGATCTTACTGACATTATCCTCTTCAGTACATTGTCCTTCTCTCCTCTCTTGTGTTCTCACAGTAACTGCCTAAGAGCATTCGACACAGTCTCACAAAGGGCGGCTAGCTAGTAATATAAACCTAAAAGCTGCCACCATCATTCACTTTAACACAGTTTTACTGTTCCAGGGACTTTTACTAGGCCGCCAAGGGCCTTTTAGGGACTCATTCAAGTTAAGAGAGATATTATAAAGATGAAGAGAACAAAACAGAGCACAACTGAAACAAACAGAACAAAAACAGAAAGCAGACTGTGAAATCACCATGTTCAATGTATAGAACTGCTTCTTTTCAGGAGACATACACAACCACTGACTAGTCAGAAGTACTGAGCCCTCAGGAAAATTTCCTGATATGGTTAAGCTCATAGCACAATTGCCTAAGTCAGGTGTGTCGAACTCTGGTCCTTGAGGGTCAGTATCCTGCATGTTCCTCTTTCATCACACCTGAAAGTCATTACATCATTATCAGGCTTGTACAGAGCTGGATGATGAGCTGATCATTAATTGAGCCAGGTGTGATGGAAGAGGGAAGTATCTAAAGCATGCAGGACACTGGCCCTCAAGGACTGGAGTTTGACACCTGTGGCCTAAGTCATATTTTTGGCCAAATTGTGATATCTGCATAAGTTTACTCTTGTAATACTGAGGAGTCATTTTTCATCATTGGCTCTGACCCAAAAAATATAAGACTAACCCTAACCCTAAACTTGCCTTAACTCTAACTGACTTGGGCAATTATTCTGTGATGCCAAGGGTCCGTCCCTATGTTCAGAAGGTTCTATGTTCAGAAGGTTAGGGTTAGGGTTACTTTTACAAACTCCTCTGTTAATAAAAAAGTCACAAACTGATTGATTTTCGCAATCTTGATATCACTACAAAATTGATATATTACTGCACTTCTGAACATAGAATCTTCTGAACATAGAACCTTCTGAACATAGGACCTTCTGAACATACAACCTTCTGAACATAGAACCTTCTGAACATACAACCTTCTGAACATAGAACCTTCTGAACATAGAACCTTCTGAACATAGGACCTTCTGAACATAGGACCGGAATCGATGCCAACAGTATGCAATTTCTGTCTTTTTAGCCAGATTTCATTGGGCTTATTTGTGCTTAAGTTGTAACATGCTTAACAGCTGTACTGACGAATCTCTGTAGAGGTTGTCTCACTGGTTAAGATACATATTGTTGCCCCAGTACACATCACAGAGGCAGCACAAAAGCACCAATAACTGCAGTTTTTTGGCTTCACTTTTCTATTCCTCTTTCTTTATTTACAGCCTATGCTTCCATGCGATACATTTTGAGGGCATCTGTTGAGCATGTGATTGTCACGCCACTGACATCATACAGTGACCATGGCTTATAAAGATTTCTTGTTCTTTTTTGTCAAATGTGTCCTCTATGGGACATAATCATCCCCGGTTGCCTGACAAACCTGAATAAAATAGCCGTTTTATTACATGTCACAATAATATCCAGTGACCCTTCTGAGGAAGGCCACAGGATGCAGCCGAAAAATGTTAAGGTAAAGAATGAATGTTTTTCCATCTGTCTGCCAAAAAAGAACAAGAAATGTTTATAAGTTCTAGTAGACAGTATGGACTTATTCAGAGTAGTGATCATGGCTGTCTGGTCATGTCATGGCTGTATGATTGGTGCTGACCAACGCAACCATAAAACCTTGCTAATCCAATCATTCTATGGCTCAGTAAAAAAAAAAAAAAAAAAAAAAAGCAGGAGACCTCTGTGGAGACATGACCAATCAGTTGGCTTTAAAACACTGCTGATTGTGTGTGATTATACCTCCCTGATTATTCTTTTGGGCTATATCTACACTGCAAGTTGAAACAACATGTTAGTATTCTCTTTTATATCATATACGAAACATTTTATTTACATTGTTTATTATACTTACTGTGTGTCATTTATCACTTAATTATAATGGAATGATGATGATTATTTTATTTATTTATTTATTTTTCAATCTGTTCTTCCTTCCTCAACACCATGACCTTGTTAAAGCTGTTCAGATCCTTAAACATACCCATTTTTCTACTTCTAAATCATGAACATCTAGGACTAAATGCTCTTTTTCTACTTCATTTGTTCCACCCACAGAAAGCTGCCATCATAACCAGTTAATAGCTTATCTTCACCTGTCAGTGATCAGAATGTTACAGTGTCTGCAATCATTTGTCAAGTCTCTTTATTAACCTCTTCTCACATTTGTTGTGATGTATGTTTTTCACAACTTTTTTTCCAATAAATCAACCATTTCCTCTTCATTCTCATCTCATGTTCCGCTCTAATTATACATTTATAGCCTTACATTCAGTTTGCATAATCATAGATAAACACACTCATATCTGTTAGAACACAAGCTATCAGCAGGACACAGATTCCACCTTTCCATAAGCACACAAGCACGCGCACATTTTTCATGTTGAACCTTTAATGAAGAGCAATGCTAGACAAAATTATGCTTTTTCTAAAATATGCCACGAAGATTTTAATGTGTTGCATGGAAAAGCCAGTCCAAGTCAGCACTCATGTTCAATTTCAAGTGATAAAAAAAACCAAAAACAAACAAACTGTAAGACATAAAACCCTATACATTTAGTGCAAATACAAAACTTACTGTGTCTTCTTGGTAAAACATTAATGACATGCGGTGTTCACTTGTGCTGAACCGTTAATGTCTGTTTTAGTCAGGGGTTTGTGCTGGTGAATCTGTGATGTGATTATCCTATCCTATCCTATTCTAATCTACTCTGAAAATAAACATGTCACTGGGAGACACTAAATGATCCTTATCTGTTACAACATATTAATTAATTAGGATATACACTTGAGACTACTAAAGAAGGCTCTGTGTGATAGTTACAATTCTCCTAAATAAATGTTTATTTACATTCTGCTCTTAGTGCTGCATTTCGATGCTTGTTTTTGTTTTAATTTCTATAATGTAGGGATGTTCACACTGTTTCTGGTTCAAGTTATATAACTGTAGATACTTAATGTAGCCACCCGTCAAACCCAATCCACTCTTTGGTTAGGTTGTCAAAGTCTCATGTTGACAGGTACGTATCATACTAACCCATTAAAGACCTAAACACCTGTATATCAATATATTGAAATTCAGGTCAATTGCAGGTTTTCAGCTTTTCACTGACATCGGATATGACCCATTTGGACATTCAGAGGCTCTGTGGTGAACATGGGAATACTGTCATCTGCTGAATTGATTTACCACTAAAACCCATGAAATTTGGCAAAACACAGTGATTGTGAATGCTTGTTTTTACAGTGAACAAAAATATAAAAAAATCAACACTTGTTTTTGCTCCCATTTTTCATGAGCTGAATTCAAAGATCTAAGACGAAGCTGAAAACATGCCAGTTCTTGCATGACCAGAATACTCACCAGACATGTCACCCATTGAGCATATTTGCGATGCTCTGGATCTGCGAATATGACAGCATGTTCCAGTTCCTACCAATATCCAGGAACTTTGCACAGACATTGAAGAGGAATGGACCAGTATTCCACAGACCACAATCAACAACACTGTCAACTCTATGTAAAGGAGATGTGTTGTGTTGAGGTAATGCAATGGGGGTCACACCAGATAGTGACTGCCCCCCCCAAAAAAAAAAAGTAAAACTGCACATTTTAGAACTGTGGCCAGCCTAAGGCACACCTGTCCAATAATCATGCTGTCTAATCAGCATCTTGATATACTGCACCTGTGAGGTGGATAGATTATCTTGTCAAAGGAGAAGTGCTCACTAACACTGATTTAGACAGATTTGTGAAAAATATTTTCTGTGTTTCTGTGTACATAGAAAAAGTCTAAGATCTTTGAGATCAGCTCATGAAAAATGGGAGCAAAAACAATAGTGTTGCATTTATATTTTTCCTCCGTGTATGTTCAGTTATTAACATATTTTGCTGACAAAGTCACTTTTTATTGTTTTTGTTTTTTATCATTATGAACATTTATGAGCCTCAACATTACCAGTGAATTAAATATAGGAAAATACCTGACTTTCACAGAAAAATACAAAGGGTAATATTATGATAAATAGTGAGGAATCACCATGGAAATGTTAATTGTAGAATAGACCTCACCTGGATGTCACCACAAATATTATGCTAAGAGTTTAGTAGTTAATACTGATGCTGCTTAACTTGGAAATTTGACATTGGCTGAACTTAAATATGCAGTGTGAATTTTTTCTTCAGTTTTGTGAATTAAACTTCCTCACAAACAACTCATCTTATGTGGCAAATGCTCAGATCTAACAAAATATTTACAGCAAGTCTGTGCAGTTAAGGCAGTAAGATACCGGTAAATATGTTTTACAGGCTCACAGTCTTTAAATAAATAGGTTTTTATACGATCTTTACTTTGTCTAAGGTGAGTCTGTCTGTTCTAATTTAAAACAATATATGTGTCTGACCTACATTCTTCATTGCTGCTTTTCTCAGTTCACTGCATGTTCTGCATAGCAGTAGGTGCTTATGAGGCTTCTGGTACCTGTAGGTGGACCACATCAATGAGGCTATTAAAACTGTAAATGGTGACTGAATAAAAATGCACACAACATTTAGTCTGAGCATGGATAAATGGTGCAACTATATGAATAACCTGCAGGCTTGTTTTCATTAATGCCCTTCTCAAATTTCTGTCACTAAATGAGTTTTATTCATTATCTTTAGGTTAACAAAATTTCTAAACCTAAAATGATACCTTGACACTGCTGATGCAGCACTCCACAACAAGAACATGTACACACAGTCACAGCCTCAGCTAATAGACCTGTCATACTCAACCACTCAGGATAGATGCATACATAATTGAGGTATATAAATGTGTTTTTGTGTGGGAGGCCGAGGTTGCGTAACAGCACCAGGGATTCCAAGCGGTAAGTGGTATGTCATGTTGCCAGATAATTAAAAACATGCTAAGTGTGAAAGCTGTAGCATGGGCTGGGCTTTAAAAAAAAAAAAAGGGGAGACAGAGAAAAAACAAGTAAGAAACTCATGTACCAGATGCTAAGGCCAACCAGTTTTCAAGGTGTATGTCAATACCAAAAACAAGCTTACAAAACAAATTACTGCAAAGAAAAAGCATGCTAATCCTTTAATTGCAAGAGGGGCAATCTATAATCACTTGATTATTTCTTCTGCGTTCCTCTGCTCTTGCAGACACACTTAGATTTCTCTGTTTTGTTAAATTGTCTCTTCTCTACAAATGGCACTGTCACACCCACATATACAAGTACATGATGAACCGCCTGCATAAACACACACATACCCGCCTCCACACTGCATGGCTGATTTCAGCGCATTATTTAAATATCTGTGTTTGCATTTCTGTGAGGATTTCTTTGTCATGTGTTTGTGATCCATCAAATCATCTTCAATCAGCAGGTCCTTTAACACTAACAGAATAATTGTAAGTGTGTTGGTTGCTAATGACAGGGTGTCAAGAGCCACAGCTACCACAGCTCAAGTACACTGGAAACAAACAGCACAACGAGGTTTGCAGACAAAGACAACATGCCTGAGGTCTTAGGTGACTCATCTCTGTGCAGGTTAAATATTAGCATGCACTAAAAAAAAGGGGATTAACAAGTCAGGATGCTCCGAAGGCCAATATTATGCATCATGTCTGGTAGATGTTATCTGAGACTTCTTTTTGTGACAGAAAAGTTGTATGATGCATACAGTTTGGTTTATGAGTAAGAAACTTTTACAAAGAGATAAACACATTAAAATGGATCCTCCCATTAAAAAAAAAATAAAATAAAACTGAGTTAATAAAACTAGATTCCATGTTTCCTCCAAGGAGGGGAGAAGAGAAGAGAAGAAAAGAGAAGAGAAGAGAAGAGAAGAGAAGAGGAGGTCCTTGAGTTATTCATAGCCTCTCCATCAGATTTGTTAAGGGGATTGGAAGCAATTTAAAGGCCTCCACTGACTGTTTGACTCGAGCAGCATTATGTCTCTCTATTCCATTATGTTGAGCTGCAGTGTGGGGATAAAGACCGGGCTTCCTATTAGCCTCTGTATAAACAGATAGGGTGATGCTAGGCGGGTGCTAAGCCTCAGTAGAGAAGGAGAACTCTGACACTGAGGAGAACAGACAGCAGCAGGCGGAAAAATATATCTTCATGCTTTGTCTCACTATCACCATCCTTTTATCTGTTTCACTCTCTCTTTCACAAGCACCCACATACCCACCTTATCTGCCATACTCTGTAGCTCAGGACAGTGGCATCATTGCTGTGGATCAAGAGGTGTTATGACTCCAAAGCTCAGTGAGCTGGAAGCATTTACAGATCTGTAACTCAGCAACGATGAATGAGCACATTAAAGGCACTATTTGTGACCTAAATTTAAACAAAAGGATAGCTTTATCACTGCAAGTCAAAGCTGTGATTTCATCATTTCACTCTGGACTCGCTGTAGTGACTGCTTTTCCAGAAAGTCCTATCCCGCAGCAGTCATTTTTCCCCAAACCAAGACTGATCATTAAAGCAATAATGCCATGAAGCCAAATTGGCTAAAAGAGCAGAACAGCAAGGGATAGAGAGAGAGAGAGAGAGAGAGAGAGAGAGAGATTGTGTGTGGAGATGTAGCTAATTACTCTCTTCACACCAATCCCCAGTTACTCTCATACCGGCGTGCACACAGACGTACATATGTACACACTACACCATCCTAACCCACCCACACTCTCCTTTTGTGTCCTTTGCCTTCAGCATTGTGGCAACCGTGAGCCTCATCGATGTTCACTAAAATGAGCAGTCATTTTACTCAGCCAGCCTGTGCTTGCAAGCTTCCAATTAGCAGCTTATTAAAAACACTGGTGTGCTTTTATGGTGCTGTCAGGGCTGGGTTAGACTTCTGCAACGATCCAAGGAAAGTAAGATCAGTGAGACAGCTGAGT
>JAPSES010000001.1:15785730-15805463 GCA_029822895.1 Maxillicosta whitleyi
TATATATTAGGGCATTAACTGAAAAGGCGGTTTGTCGAGGTGTTGATGTCTGTGGCACAAGTCAATGTTACTTACTGAGGAGTCGACGCATGTGTTATTCTCTCTCTCCCTCCGACAGCATGTGAGCGTTCATTCAATTCATGTCACTACTCTCATCTTTCTACATGAAAACATGGAGTGCAAGGTAATGATGCGCGGATCAGCGGGCCGGGGTCGGGTTGGTGTGGGTCCAAAAAATGTTACTTTATTTGCGGGATGGGTCAAATATTTCCACAAAAACAAGTTGAAAAATAAAAAAATAAAAAATCAGACCGTGCATCACTACAGCAAGGACTATGAAGGAAGAAGACGACTCAGAGTAGGAACTAAACAGACTGCGATCTAGAAAAACTATGAACTAAGTAATCTTCTGTGAAAAAAAGCATGACCAATACTGAAAAGTAATGTGGACAGCCAGTGTGTTTGGATAATTCTGTTCATTTATTTCATGAAAACAATGTGCTCTTTTCTCTAACACACACTGTGTGTGTTGGCTGTTTGCTGCCTAAACCTTTTTTCACTTTATGTTGTTGACTGAAATTTAAAAGAAAATTCAAGGTGTTAGCCTATGTTTTGTTTTTTTGGTTAAAATGTTTGAGAAGGACTGTTGATGCTTGTGTCTGTGCAGTTTTTATTCTGTTCTTTACTGTACATTGTTAATGTTCCAGTAAACGTTAGTATTATAGTTGCTTGCTGTTGAACAGCTGTGCATCTGTGGTGTCCCTCTGCTGTCAATGTGATGACATCATCACACAATGAGTCAACTCAACTTTGACTGTATTGACAAATAAGTCGATCTGAAAAAAATAAGAAGTCTACCCTAGCATACATACAATCTTTATCCCTCTTATATACATGTTACATTTCATAGTTGCTTGATTGTAAAGACTGCAACAAAGATAAGGGTAGACATGATAGCTTTAAAGCTGTGATTATTGATTCATCTGTGCTGCCTGATGAAAGGACGATATATTGAAACAGATAACTACATGACTTTATTCACAACCTATGAATGAAGCACTGCATCTGGGCTATAATCACCATAAAATATTAGACCATAAAACACCCCAAAATAAATTATTTTCTTGGCTATAAAAACCCAATCTATCTCTTGTTATGAGAAAAAGTAAGAGGGAAAAAAATATGAAGACTGAGCATCTAAGGGAAATTACATTTTAAGGAGCTATTTTTAGACTCTGTGAAACTTTCCCTTTTCTTTCTGTTATTGCCCTTATTCCCCCTACAAGGTCCATTCTGTATTACAATAACCAGTCCCTGTCTATCATTTCTTTCGTTAACATGACTAATCCAAGGCCAGGAACAGTGGTACATCAGCAGCTGTACACCCAGTCCTTGTACCTGTAAAAGCCCTTTCGGCAGCAGCATTGGTTTGTCTGTGATGCAATGCAGAGCAGAGTTGACAGTCAACACTGTGGATGCTGCATTAGTGTCTGATAGACTGTATGTGTTTGTGCATGTATACTGTCACTTCCCTCATCATCAATAATGTCTATTCAAGGCATTACGTTTGTGGAACTGGTGGTGGAGAACAGAAAAGGATACTGAGTGCAATACAGAGTAAAAAGTTATGTCTATTTTTAAGTAAAGACAGTGTGATATAGCCAAGGAGGGATGTGTTTCAAATAATTTCATCCATTCAACTAAATAACGAACCATAGTGGGTAAATATATACACTCTAAACTCTGTTAAGCTGTTGTTACAACTCTTTTTTGGAACAATAATGACCTTAAGTTTGTGGTTATAGTAGTGGAAGTTTACCAAAATCATTACTGTTTTAGTTATATTTTTTTGAAACTTTCAATGAAATATCAAAAAACATCTTCACTAAAGATGTAAATCAAGTTTTGTTCTTGTCACATTAGTTGCACTGACATGTATACACTGGAATAATATAATGTATACACTGGAATAATATAATTATTTCTCGGAATTTGAACATTTTTGTTAATATAGTAATATTTCAATACATTTCATGTAAAACTAGAACTTTCCAATTTTTTTTTCTTATTTGGACATTTCATTTTTCGTTTTTTGCTCTAACAGCAGGATTGGTTTCAGAGTTTAGATGGATAGAAAAATCTGTACACTGCACTGATCTGTCTGTATTGATGTTACTGTTGATGCTCTCTCAATTTAACAATGCCTCCAACACTAGCCTCAGAAGGTGTGATGTTAGCTTGTAAGCCTGGGTTGTTTGTCACATCCATCCACAGAAGCTCCTCTAATTTCATCTTCAGTTTAATAGGATTTCCTGTAAAATACAATGATATTCTGTTCTGGATCCTCTTGATTTTTCTTTCCATCAGGCTTGCTGTATTGTTATTAAGTGTTTTTCTAGTAAGCTGCGCATGGATCAACAGCAGTGTAACCAAGATTACCACAACGCCTACAGATGGTTTCATCTCTCTTGTAACATGAGATCTGCTAGTGAAAGTCCATTTCTGATTTTAAAGTGTTTTGCACTAGATTACAGTGCTTTATTTAGACAATGAAAATATCTAAATGACAAAAAAGACATAACAAAATACATATCTATTGGTGAAGCATTTATCAATATAAAGAAAGGCTTAATTTTGTCTATTGGTCAGAAAACATATTCAGCAGAGGTAGGAATATATAGACCAAAGAAGGGGAAATCCCCCTCACCCTCATATCTCTCAGCAAATTATACCTTGGATATAGAGATAAAAAGATAGAGAGTGAGACAGAAGGACAGAGCTGATCCTCTCTTTTCTCCATGTCTCTAATGCCCCAGAGCAGGTTATTTGTTAGCCTGTTACTCAGCAAACAAGCTGTGACTCCTTTCCCCGCTGGCTGTCAAAGGGACATATGAACACACATATCCACATGCACAAACACACACAAGTGCAGATTCACCGTTGTGAGCTCTGGCCCCTCAGGTTTCTGGTGAGAGAGATGGACTCAAGGAAGGCTGCACACTGACTCATCTCATTGTTCTGTTTATGGAGAACGGGGGACAAATGTCCACTCTGTGTGTGTGTGTGTGTGTGTGTGTGTGTGTGTGTGTGTGTGTGTGTGTGTGTGTGTGTGTGTGTGTGTGTGTGCACGTATGTATGAGAGAGTTGGAATGAGGCTGACAGTAATGAAGCAAAATGATGTGAGATGAATACTGTGTGTTTGTGTGTGTGCCTGGACTCACTAGTTTTGGTGTTTGTGTATGTATTTGTCCATTGTCCTGCCATGACGCAGCCTATCAGTCAAGTCTGTTTTCGTCTGTTTGCATCGATTTGTTCCCTACGTCTTTAACCCTCAGACTGATCCATGCCTCAGCTGGACGGAGGAACGGCCTTTGGCATTATGAAGGAAATGTCACAGCCGTCACTGGTGAAACAGATACCTCGCTTTACAACAGACACTGGAGGGATGCCTCAGTGAGAGGGCAAAAGGAAGCAAGGCGATAAGGTTAGTTTGTGAATACACAGTCCAATCTATTGACATCTGCTGCCTAATGCAATGCTAACAAAAGGAACATTACACGCTGTGTGTACAAACTGATTGAAGTGGTCAGTAGGCCTGAAACATTACGGCTAGTAACCCTTCTGCAGTTGTGATAAAGAATTCACATTGCTGACATCTCATGTGGGTTTCTTATACCTCTTACTTCTTTCTATATCTAAAACAGGCCACAGATTCTCTGTAGTGAGATCTTCAGAAAGGTCATCTTATAGCTGTGGAGCCCTGACAGTAAAACTCTGCAAACCTTTAACCTTTGCAAGCGATGCAGGAATAGCTCAGCGGCGTCTGATATGAGGCCTGTGGTTACAAAGACTACAATCTGAAGGAATCAAAAGTAATATCTTAAAAAATCATTTTGTTATAGAGGAATCAAAAAATGCTCCAATTGAAGCACCATAGTATGAACATGGAACATGAACATGTAGTTATGAGCCTTGCAGTTGTATTTAACAAACAGATTTTCTGTCAGACATATATAAAAGGGTATTACAGCAGTCAAGGCACATTAAACTAAAATAGTCTAATCTCCTCTGTATCACTGAAATTTAGTATTGATTTAATTATTGTAATGCTTTCATAGTGTCTGAATGGACAAGCTTTTCAGAATGTTTCTCAAAATGTATAGTAAAAGATGCAATGTCCTTGCCTCCCTTCAGATGCATTGGGGCAGACAGAAGTGTGTGGGGTTGGAGCCAAATCTTCAGTGGCCACCTCCGTTGATATGTGGCCCTGTCCCTCTCCTAGCAAGGAACCAGTGGACTGTGAAACGAGCTTTTCCAAACTTGCCCAAAGCCCACAAAGACGATTTACTATAGTGTCGAGGGGAGCAGAAGAAAATCTTAAAAAAATACATTTGTACTGCACCTTGTCGGCTGAGAGAGAACGGGCACGGTAAGCTATGCTATCATACACACTTCACTTGTTAATGCAGTGAAATATGACAGTCAATTTTTCCCCCTGAGTTAAAATGTCTGACAGAGGATGAGAAGGTTGAAAGATTCTCTTCAAGGATGTGTTTCTCTTTCAAAGATTTGCTCCCAGAGGCTACAACATGGGTGGCTTGGTAACCTTGTCAAAACACTTCCATTAAAAAAAGCCAAACAAAAAAAAAAAAACCTGTCTATCAAGTGTATGCTAATACTAATCTCAGTCAAAAGAAGGTTATTGTGTTATTGTGTACATACAGGCATACTGACAAATACATGACTAATACACACACAAGAACAAGAACAAATGAACAAACAAACATGAACAAACAAATGTCCTGGTCCTGATGTGTATACTGTAACATGAACACAACCACCGCTCCTAAACATCAACAGTACGCACACACACACACACACAGAGAGATAAAATGCAGAATCCAGGCCAGGAACAAAGTGAAAAGAGCCACAGAATAAATCCGTCTTTAAGCCAATATGTAGTCCTACTCCACGCTGTGTGACTTCCACCCGATCTATCAAAACGACTCATTCACAAACATGGCAAATCACACCAACACAGAATGGAGCAATGCTATTCCCGGAAGAAATAATCTCCTAAAACCATTACAGGGAACAACGTAGGTGCAGTAGCTAGCTAGGGGGAAGATTATGGCCAAACCCTCTCATACACATACACACCCTTACACACACGGACCTACATAAACACACACTTTACATCCTATTTTTCTCACAAAGACTTCCTTTATGATGCACATGTCCATATGTGTGTAAATAAAAACTGCTAATGGACGCAGTTTAACAAGCATAGCAAAGCTCATTTAATGGACTGGAGCCAAACCTGGAGTGTTGAAAATGATCAAGAGTAATGACAATTGTATTAGTCATGAATACACTAGTATATGTGTGCATGTGTTTCTATTTATGTAAACTAATTAAATCCAAACAGGAGGTGTACATTGACACTTGGTAACAACATGTGTCCATTTAAGTGCACAAATGGGGGCTTGCATCAATATTTAGAACTGTCCTTTGACCATGTCCATGAAAGTTCCTTGAAGACAAGTGTATTTATTTTAGGACAGAACATGGGACACTTTCACCTCAGGCTATAGTCACAGTCAGAGAAGCACTGCTGTGCCTCATTTATTTCTATTATTCATTTATCTGCAAAAACACTTGTGCTTACCAAAATAAACACAGCGTCTCTTTTGCCTGTTTGACGGTGCGCCAGCTTTCCTGGAGGCGGAGATGCTACAAACGACACACCTCAAAGGGCTAACGCATCGCACCAGGCGCTCCGAACATGCCTGTGAGCTCACTCCAAATCTTCTATAAAATGAGGAAATTAGAACGTGACGAACAGCAGCGAACACAAGTGATATTTTAATGAAGATGTAGGCTACACAAGGCTGTGGGTGCAGAGAGTTCTCACTGGAAGAAGGACTTCCGGGCATTTTTCCAGACGCTAAAAAAAACTGGTAGATTTTATATTACATCAACTTGAAACCAGCATTTTCTTCAACTGGAATCAAAGGTTATTAAAGACACAACATAGGTGTAATCTTTTATAGCTTATATATTACCTCAGTAATTTTCAGACATCTGCAAACTATATAAAAAGTGATTTGGTTCAAAGTTGTTTGTTTACAAGTCTATTCATTGGCTGTAAATGTCATGGTGGGATAACTTTTAACTTAATCACTGACCTAATAAACAAAAGACGGCAATACAACACAATAGAGTGAGGGGTAAATCATTCAGTACATTCATGTTTAATGACATAATGCCAAAAGAAGGCTCCAAAAATCCATTCTGATTACACTCAGACTGAATATTAGCTAGAGCCATATTAGAATACTGTCATCATCAAATATTTAACATTACACTGATATGCAGTAAGTCATCACCGTATGCATGTGTGAATGTCGTTCTGTCATACTGCCCTGATAATTAAAATGCTCATTAAAATGGCTAAGCCTGTCTCCCAAATGTAAACTTAATCCCTGCATAATCGATTCTCCTTTTTGGCCAGTGTTGTTAGGTTTCAAATCTGTTCTCTTACCCCCACCAACACTACATGATTAGTCAGACAATCAACAAACCACTTCGAGACAGAGCTACTTTAATTGGATGCAACACAGAGCATTAGTATGCCCGTTGCCTAGCAATGGATTCTTATGCCAGCGTTGCTGTCTTTGTGTCCATTTTACCCAAAAAGGCATCTATAATTACTTTGCAATTACTACCTTTTCCCTCTGAACAAGTTCTTATCGAGCCCATTTTAGGTTCCTGCCTCCTGGTGCTCTTTTGGAATTATCGTGATGTGGTAAAGCACAGTGGGTTACCATGATACTCCACTGGAGGCAAATCTAATATGGGCTTCTACTTATTTATTTCATCCTTTTATTACTCATTTTTTTAACCACTGAAATGATAAGGACATCCTGTGTGGTCATTCAGCTTTGATGGCTGAACACGCTTTGTGGGCTGGTGAAGCACCTGCTCACATCAGCCATTTATTGTATAAAGCTGCATGTACTGGCTGTCCCACAAAGGCTGTTTTCCTGCTAATTAGGTGTCATTGTGATGAGCAGCAACCTGACGTGAACAACTGTGTCTATGAAACAAGGTCAGCACTTAATGATATCTTTTTGTGCTATAAAAATAGTTGCCAAGTCTATACTGTACATACACATTTTTTTAATAACACAAAAACTATTTCAGGGTTCTAAATATTAGTGAGCTGGAGCAAATGTGGAAGGAATGGTTAACCAATAATGAGACCCATTTTTCCAGTCTTCTCTGGCACACTTCGTACAGCAAAGAAACAAAAATGTGACAAAGACAGACAAAATAATATTGGGGAAACAAAAGAGGACAGAGAGAAAGCTGTTATGAATGTCGTGCTGTTAGAGACACTGGCTGAAGGGGGATAATAGTAACAGAAGAGATTACGCACCATATGCACTATATTGCCGCCAGGTTAGTTGGCTAGGGAGTCCAATAAGCGGGCTAAATGAGGCCTTGACTCTGGCCAGGAAACAATTCCCGAGTTTTTTTCAGTGGCACTGCTGATGCAGCGAGGTCAGCCAATACACTACCATGGGACTGTTTACAGCTATGACACTGGTCTGAGATTGGAGTCGTGACACAGCCCTGAAATGGCCCTCATCCTCTGCAGATCACACTAACACAATACCTCACTGTATCATTTTACAGGTAGGTGAGAGAGGGCATTTAGGGATTCCTGTCAGTGTCAACATTATGTCACTGATGAAAGGCCTGACCTACTGACAGGGTACAGTTACTGTCATTTCCTTTGACTTACCTTAAGTCCTCTAGTAATCAAAATTGATGTCGAGATTTTTTTTATATATCTTGTGCTAACATCCCCTGTCCACTAGTATCTTGTCCAACTCTGAAAAACGAATGTTTTGTTGGCATTTATAATGGTATTTTAGAATTTCTCATGTGAAACACACACACATAATCTGGTAAGTCATCCACCACGTGGGTGTTTGCTAGTTTTATATGTAGTGAAAGATTCCCTTGATTTTTTATGCTTGTTACAGACACAATATATCTGGCAATATTACATGATTGCCATGGATGTATTAGGACAACTGGTTTTGGCACTCAAAGCTGACACCAATTCTCTTCTCAGGCAGCCCAAAAAGTACTTTCCCCATTGACCACAAAGCTAGCACATGGATTTTATGTTTTAAGTCACCTAAATGCTTTTAAATATAGCTTTTAAAATCTGTGACATCACTGAGTGCACAATCTGAGCACCCATTGGTCTGCATGGGAAGGTGCAGGAATGGGCAGCAGCTGAAATGCTAATCTACAGTATAAGCAGTGGGAACCTTGTTCACATGTGCAAAAGGCAGCAGAACACAGAAGTGTTACTGAATCAGAGGTAATGAGCAGTTTTCTGTTCCAAACAACAGGTGCCATTTTTGGGTCAAGAATCTAATAATGTATCCATGGCCATCGTTGGGTTATTGTAAGTTCCTACTCCATAGGTCAATTTGCCCAATCAGAGCAACATAGGTATATGCATGCAAAAGAAAATAGCACTCCAGTTGCCATTAGCCACAAGGACCTTAATAATGGTTTCTGACCTGTAAACCCCTTCATGGTATAACTATAGTGAGATGAAAAGCATCAGTGATGGTAATATGTAACCAAATGAACAAAAAAGCATGGGTTGTAAACGGCTCGACATGCTATTTCCAGCTTCCATCACCATGGAACTTGTCAGGCCAAAGCAGATACAGTCTATTGTTACACTACAGCATGAAACTTAAATAAAAAAATAATGTTAAAACCCTCTAAGCAGAGGCATGCAGCCCCTGCCCTCGTGTGCACTACCCTGGTGTTCGACAGTTCTCTCTGGAGAGCTGAAGCCCCAGTCCCTCTCATTAAAGCCACAAGAGACCCTTAACAAATTAGGACTTCAACTTTACTGTTGCTTGTCTACTGCTGCTCCTACCTGTTAATTTGTATTAAATGTAACATTCACAAAATAGGAAAAACAACCAATTCAGTGTAAAGCTCTGAGCTGAAAGTGAAGGCCAATGTCACACGTATTTTAGCTGTTGCATAAAGTGTCTATCATATTCCCACTCTCTTAGACTTACTCATCAAGCTCAAGCACCAGTGAACTAAAAGGAAGCAGACCGCCTCTGATATTCAAGCTTTCTCAATAAGCCACGTTGTGAAGCTCCAGCCGCTACGGCTTAGAAGAGCAGGTGGTCACAGCAAGCCGAGCCACACTCACAAACCGCCTCGCTCATCTCCTGCTCACCGCCTCAGTGCCTTTTATCTCTCCTACGATCCTCTGCTTTGAAACCATTTGCCTGAACTTCTCTCGAATCCAGTCACTTCCTGCCTTCTTTCGTCTTTTCTCGCTCTTCCTCCCTACATCTGCCTTCCCCAACGGACAGTAGCAGCCAAATGATCAGCAGATTTTCTTAGGTTTTTTGCCCCACTAATTCTGTTTCTCATGCTCCTGCAGCAAATTCACCCACAACAATCTGAACACAGCTGAACACACTTAAGAAGTCACAAGAATTTAATGACCACTGTCCTTGTGCAGTCCCATTTGTGTGTGTGTGTCTGTGTGTGTGTGTGGGGGGGG
Organism: Maxillicosta whitleyi; assembly: GCA_029822895.1. NCBI lineage: Eukaryota > Metazoa > Chordata > Actinopteri > Perciformes > Neosebastidae > Maxillicosta > Maxillicosta whitleyi. The sequence continues at coordinate 15,795,356 of JAPSES010000001.1, forward strand.
GGGGGGCAAATGAAGTTATTTCCTGCAGCACTGATAGCCTGTGAAGAGCAAAATGAGAATGAAAGACAAGCTACTGCTGACTGACGGATGAACACCAAAATATTGCTACAGAGTTTCTTTAAGCCTGTTACAAAAAGTGAAAGTTTATTGACTTTTTAAGAACTAAACAGATTAAATATGAATTGAAATCTGCTCAGGTTAACCTGGGAATAAAACCACATGGCACAAAAAGATACCTGCAGTGAGTATGACATGACTAAATCCTCTCTGATTGCCTTAAACATGAGGATTAGTTTCCAGAGGGGGAAAAAAAACCTCCCATAAGTCTAAGTGACAGTGCCACACTTACTGGGCAGAAGGACAGGGGTGAGATGCTGTAAAACAAGAATGCTGTGATTTATCCATTCACTGGTGAAGAAAATGGGTATTCCTTTCTCTCTCAGTCAACTTGAAAATTGCTAGCATTACATATATGTTTTGGACTCTTGTTTGATCCCCAGAGCTCCCTCAGAAAAGAGAAAATAACCTGCAGGCAAACTTTGGAGCCTAATATGTCATTTGTTTAGTCCCAGAGTTCATTGATGTTTTTTTTTTTTTTAAGATCAATTTCTATTATTCAATATTATTATATTTTTTCTCATATTGTATTATTTGTTTTTAACATTTAGATATTTTTGTTTTCTTTCATTGTTTTTTTTTTTTTTTTTTTTTTTAATAATGGAAATCTCTACTTCTTTACTCCTTGTTTGTATTTTAATCTTGCTCCGTGGGCTCCATTCTATATGGAGTATGCCGTATGAATCAAGTTGACAGATATGAACATAACTACACTATTTCTGCATCCTATACAATTTTTTTTAATAGCGCTTCAAGGAAGAACATAAATTCTAAAAAGGCACTGGTAGCATCTAAACATCTGATCATCTCTTCCAATATGCATTTTCTTAAAAGCTCATTGCTATTTTTCTTGGAAGCAGATTGGATTTATGTTTTCAGCTTTATGTTTTCAGCTGCCAGAAGACACAATCATGACAATAGTTAAAAGGGTATTTCAACAATGACAGCTCAGAAAATGCTTCAGGTAATACAAAATTATGAAACAAAATCAACAGAAGATGAAAATGAGTTACCCTGTAGAATGGAACCCTCCTAGAGGTAAAACAATAAATATAATAACCTGTGTGAATGGAATAATAAACTGAGAGAACAGATGAGTAACTCACAGGTCAAATCATGTACTTGGATTCTTACTCTGAGCACCAGTGATAATACAACAGAATAGTGCAGAATATTAATGGAATATCCACATTACAACTTCAAACCTCATAAAGCTCCTATAAAACAAAAACAAAACACAGTAGGGAGTCAAAATGTTGCCAAACTCTTTGACAATGCCATGCCTTGAGGAAACATGTTAATGTGACACTAGAGATTACACTTATACTTGTGTGCAGATCCTGAGAAGACACATGTATGATACCTTTTCTGATAATACCAAGAGTGCCACAGGCATGCCAGTCTTTAGGGAGCACTGTGTAATCAAATGTTGAATTTACACTCAGTCAGTGGTTCCTCATATCCAGAGGGACACAATATGACATTTCAGTACTGTTTTTCTCTCTTCCATTTAGTTTTCTTGTATCTTAATTCAAGACGCAAATGCATTTTCACACTTGGTTTCTTTCCAGCATAGTAACCTTCAAAACAAAATCTAAATAAACCTGAAAAAAGTTGAAACAATTTGTTATATGACATCTTCAGTAACTTGCCTTCAGAAACATTTTTTTCCCTAGACAAACTCAGAGACTTGAGCAAAAAAAAAAAAAAAATGCAATTAAAAATATAATTTTATCAATTTCAATCAATTATCAAGTTGAACATAAAGTTTTTCAAGGACAAAAACAGAAGCTTTGCGTTCTCTAAAGAGTATTATGTGTGGTCTCAAATACCATTTTTTCATCGTTTGACATTAATTTAACATCATTGACTTACCAGCTGTGAAGTCTCTGTTGAGGTCAATGAAAGCGTTCGAGTGCGGAATGCGTAAATTGACTGATGAATTCAAAGCCTTCTGACAAACTAGAATTCTTAAGACAAGAAAGACGACAAGGTAAGTATTCATAGTTCAGTCGCACAAAACATAATTTAGCTTATGATGATTAAAGAGAGAAGTGTGTGTGTGAACTACTGAATAATTACAATACCTTTTGGTGAGATAGCAGACTTCATTGTTCATTGACGATGTGGTGACTCCAAAAATGTCTGGAATCATGTCTCCATTAAAACTGCGGGCAACAGGTAAACACTTAAATTAAAATGGCTCAATGAAGTCTTTACAGTTAGGTAGATTAATCGAGTCCTTTTTCTTTTTTTCTCTTACTGCCTGTTATTTATATAGAATCTTTGCACTTTGTTGTTGCACTGCTGTAACTGTGAAAATTTCCCCAGGGTGGGATAAATAAAGTCTGTCTGTCTATGTATCTATCTATCTATCTATGTAAATAATATTTGAAGAACATGAACAGATACTACATAATGATTTGCATTCCAAGTGCATTATTAGAACAAAGATTTAAGTGCTTGAATGTTAGGCAGTATTTTAAGATGGTCTATTTTGTATACAAAAGTAGAAATTAATCAAAAGTAAAATATATTAGTTTTTCCATGAGCAATATAACCACAGAATAAGGAGAATGAATGTTTGTTATGAATTGATACTTACTCCATAACAAGAGGTTGATCTGTAAACGTCTTGTTCAGCTGTAGCCGCTCGTCTATATCTGCAGAAGGTGAACAGAGGCAGCAAGAGGCCTTGAGTAATATTTTGTCCAACAGAAACATGCCACAGTCAATCAGGGGGCAAATACCTAGAGCAGCACTCAACTATTTGTATGTGCTTCTAAATATCAAGAGTTATTAATAAAATTGTATAAAGTATTCCTATGTGCATTTGAAAACTAACAAAGTAGTCTATAAATATCCGCTTTTTTTTTTTTTTTTTCCATTTTCCAGTAAAAATGGTAGCTGGTAAACAACAGCTTTAATGTCTGGTTATATGTTTTTTTATTATTATTATTTACATTAATAAACCAATATACATTAAAATTTCATAGATGCAGTCTGTCCTACAGGATGTGTTCTGCTAGAATAATCCTGCCATTAACTAACATTTTCAATCAACAGCATCCTCTCTTCAGCTATCTGTGGTTTATGGTTTCTGAGGCCCATCCCCTTCACTATGCAAAAGAACAAAATCTTCAATGCCATACTGAAAATGTTCATCAAAATGTTTTTCTTTTTATATAAAGTTTTCAGAGCTCCCAAGATCACATATTTCACCAAAATGACTTCTCTCCACCAGTTTTTCATCAGCAATACTTCAGCATTCCGTTTTTAGCACTGCCCTCTATAGCTCTGGCAATGCCCAACACAAGTGAGATTCATTTAATGAAATACAAACTCTCTGTATAATGTGGACAGTTATTACCCCTATTCCATAATGATACAGGGTGGAGCCAGAGCTATCTATGGCCCTTGCACAGCTCTAATGAAATGTCTAGCTATGGAAGACTTTGATATAATATTGAGTTGTGTACTTCTGAGTGAAACAGAATATATTGGTGAAGTTTTGTCAAATTTCTAACCCTGTTCCACTGCTGCCTGAACTTAGCAAATAATGACAAAGACTGCTGAATGTTTAATTATATCATTAAGAGAAACAGCTGACCACATATGCGTGAATGTGTCACTTGTGTTTATCAGTAAACATAATGTACATATCATTTGGTAGTCTAGATTCAAGTCATGTCAATCCAATCATTAAACACTACTCTAGTCACACTCTGGTACCTAATGTTCTGTTGTTCCCCCAGAAAATGTAAACACTTGTAGACTTGGTCTGAGCCGTAAGAAGGACATCCATCTGAGAGTCTCCATCATAGTCACCAGGAACCACGCTGGTGAAGACAGCACTGAAACAGGAAGGGAACTGGTTAAAATCATGCTCTTTGATAAGTACTAAAAACATGAACATGAAAGGGTGTGTTCTGATAATTTGAGCTACCTTGTTGAAAAAAAATCCCACAATGTGTGTATAAAGATATAACATTTACATCTTTCAAATTTAATTACTATACAATGTATGTAATGTTCTAATTAGTATGATTACAAGCTAGGTTAAGTGTACGCTGAGTGTATATGTAAAATTTAATCAGATTAATGTTTACCCTGGCAAGAAGTCATTCTTTATGTGAACTGTGGGCTTGAAGTAAGGCGTTTTCGAGTCAGCCAAGAATATCACCACCTCAGACTCTGAAAGAAAGAAGTCACAATAATATTAAGTCAATCCTATGATGTCATTTCTCAGCCACTCCTGTGTACTTAAGTATTAGCTAAAGCAAATAACAGCAACCATCATGTAAGACAGTGCCGTTAAATCCATCTGTATGGACACTATTGGAACCGGAACAAAGTAGATCCTTAAAACATTAATGCTATACTTTCCCCAAAAATAAATTACCAATAATTTGCCAGATACTATAAGCAGTAAAAAAAAGAGAAGACCTACGATCTCTGATAATGAAGATGTCTGTCTGTTTATCCGAGTTTAAATCTCCAAACGCTGCCACCGTCCCGTAATTTTGAGTGCCGAAAAGGTCCGTCGTTACATCCTGAAGGGAATGTACGCAATACAATCCTCCAAAAAGCCATAAAAATGTGAAAACTTTATACGTATATATCGACATCCTTCTGCTGGCCAAGCTCCTCATAACATTACGAACTGCGATACGGCAAAAGGATTTACGGCAGTGCGGAATAATGGTTTATTTTAATCAAGCACGTCATTACATTACATAGCAATATTAAATATTCAATATATGCTTTTTTATCCAGATTTAGCCAGGGAGTGGTGCGTAACAAAAAGTAAAAAAGGCAATATTATCACTTCCTTGTTTACGTCTGTGTCGCGCTAAAGGGTGGTTTGACAGCGGACTGCTTTCTAACAAGCTAAGAAAGTTATCTATTACAAAACCGGAAATTATAGGTGTGCCTTCGTAATAAAGCCGATGCATAGAGTTAATCGGAAATTAAAGGAGATACTGGCTCATTTGAGAATATTATATGAGATCAAACCGTAATAAAACATGGTAGTTATTCGGTATAAAACCATAAAAGAAAATGTAATGACAATGGTTGTAAAACAGCAGAACGGAAGACCGTCTGTGTTTTTGTTTTATTTTGAAGGGCTTCTTCGGAAATCCCCACGTGTTTCTTTAAATGTTACACTTTGTAAACATGGCGAGCTTGGCAGATGTCGGCTGGAAACTCCTGGAATTCAAAGCCCGATCAAAAAGATCAGGTCTGGTTTATTCCTTTGCATGACATTGTTGCAGTATGACACGACCGATTGTGTCAGTTTTGCTTGTGTGAAGTCGTGTATTTGTAAAGACACTAAACACGGGGGTATTTGTGATTTTAATATGATTGCCTACTGCAGTGGCGTTGGAAGCATGAAAGGTCAGAGGTGTACATGTGCAGCACTCATGGGCTATTTTAAGAGCTTCTCACCAGGTCTCTTTAGCTGTTCTATCTTATCCATAGTTCACAGTGTGCACTACATAAGGTGTCAGCTGGGGCCTGTGTGGTCCTGTGGAAGATGACAGATCTTGCACAAGTTGTCAGAGCAGTGAAGCAGGATGTTGTACATATCACCACTACTTATTTGCATTTGAGTCACCACAAAACCAACATGATATCTATGATGCAGTTTACACAGACACCATCATGACTTTTCTGTTTGTGGTGGAAGAAGTATCAAAGTACCAGACTGACTATGCTCCACTACAAGTCAAAGTTCTTCAGTCAAAACCTTACATAAGTAAGAGTACATAGACCCAAGGTTTGTTAGGTTGAACTCACCAATAGAATTAGTTAAGATACATTAGGCTAATTCCCAGTAATCCACCATAAGATCATTATGTATTTGTGGTGTTCTTGTCCTTCAGGACCTAAAACATTAAAAAAAAAAAAAAAAAAAACTAGCCCTAGTTTCAACTTTGTGACATTATATTTTTCAGTTAATCCTGGAGGGATTGTGCTGACTTATGTTAAGAAGTACAAACCTTTGCCCAAACTTAGCCTATCAATGCAACACATTTTGAGATACATGATTTTACTTACTTTTGGGAGCTACACATATTCCAATTCCATATAAAAGTGTTTGCATTCACTGATAAAGTTGTCATCTTCAGTACCGGAAACACCTGGATAGTGGCTTTAATTCATTTTGTCTGTTAATCATAGATTTAACTCTGTAATTATAGAGGTGCATCCATCTGTCTTCCTAAATGATTTCTATATAATAAAGTTTCCCTCTTTACAGCTGTCATCATATTACATCATTATAGGAGAAAGAGACACTTTGAAGTAAAGCATTAACATAGTATTCTAATTTACTTATGTATTTATTAATATACACTGAATATAGAACTGTCATTTACTGTATAAACTGCATTTCATCATGACTGTGTCACTAAAGGGTTGAAATAATGTTCATTCCCAAGCAAATGCAATGTATTGTAATTTTTTTTTGCATGTTGTTCAAGATCACCATCACCTCAGGGGTATAATTATGTGTTGATTTTTGCATGTCTGCAATCTAACTCTGTTCTACTAACTCCTTCCTGTGAATTGCTATAGATTTGTGATTTATCTGAGAGACGATTGGCCTTAATTTCACCTTTTTGAGCATGGCTGGCACAGTGGCAGCGTATGCCCGGCCTCGTCGGAAAGTTCAGAGACTTGGTAAGTAGTGCAGGAAAATAATTCCGTGACTGTGAAATACAGACGACCACAGAGGGTAAACGCCACAAGAAAAGTATATTGGCATCTGGACATACGAATGTAAGCTTTCCGTGAGTCAGAATATTAGAAAAACAGGTTGGCCTTGTTAAACTCTAAACCTCCATTTTCTCCAAGTCATAAAGTTTTATTTTGTGAGGACGGTTTGTGTCGTTCCTGGTTTCCAATAACATTTTGGCTTCAGAATTTTTGGAAGTAATATTGCATCTTTTGAATGGATAGCAATCTGTTTTTAGCACTACATACTGTCCAAGCTCACAGACTGACAAAATAATAAATATTAAGAATTATTAAATAGAACAGACATGAAAAGGCATTTGTGTTACATGGAATTTTATTAGCACTAACACCCTGTGAAGTAGCAGTAGATCTTAAGACAAACATTACTTAATTTTTTGTTTTGCTGATCAAATATTTTGTAGAAAGTCTCATAGAGTAGAATTTGAAGAGTGTAACAAGTATGATACAATTTAGAAAAGTTTAAGCTTCTTTAAGATGAATTTTGTAGATGAATATAACATAAGAATCAAAGCAGGCATCTAAATATATTGCAGTACCATCCTTAATCTTTCAAGGGTTGGGTCAAATTGCCCAGATATACAGTCGTGGGAAAAAAAATATTAGACCACCCTTGTTTTTTTTTTCAATTTCTTGTTAATTTTAATGCCTGGTACAACTAAAGGTACATTTGTTACATTTGTTGTAACAAAAATAGCTCATAAGGGTTTTTTTAAGAGCTGATATCGGACCATTTTCCAAGTTTTCTTGATAAAAACCAAAATCATTGAAGTTCTTACATCAATATCTATGACATTGTACTGACAAAAACAGTGCTTTTAGACATTCCATGTATTATTTTCTGTCTGTTTTAGTCACATGATACACACAGGAGTTAGTACATGATTGCATAACCATTATTTTTGATGACTTTTGATAGTCTGATTTTTTTTTCAGTGACTGTATATCAGTTCTGAGAAATGGTATCATATACATTAAAATAACTTTTGTTTCCCCAATTTGAAGTGTTTTAGCAGAGACTGTTTACTCTTGTCCATAAGATTAAGATTATTTTGAAGTTTTATCATTTCATGGTTATAGTTCTTGTGGAGGTTGATTGTAATATTAAATGCATATTGAATTTAAAAAAAAAAGGTATGTAAAAGGAAAACAACCTGATTGTATATTACATTTGTAAATATGTGACTACTGTTATAGAGAAAATATAAGTAGGTAAAACATATTAAAACAAACATTACTGCACAACAGGGATGATTCATTTTCATTTGTATTAGTCATTTCTTTAAATAGTGAGAAACAGTCAGTATTAAAATGATAACACTTTGTTTTTTTGGCAGTAGGACAACACAACATGAGATGGTTACATGATTGAGCTCTTCCTCTATTGCTTTATTCACTTTCCCCATTGAAAGAGGATGGTGAATGGAGTCAGAACCCCTCATGTTCTCTATCATGGAATATAATGCATACTACTGTAAAAGTGAAAGATGAAGTGAATCACAGTAAATGCACAATGGAGTATTGTTGCACTCTGCCTCTATGCTCATGTCAGAGGTCTGGATCACTGGTTAGTTTGTCATGAGGCTGCTGAAAGCCACCAAACAGCACCAACAGACTACCCACATTTGTCTGATTCCGTTTTAGAAATTAAACGGGTATATTGGACTCTCTTTATACCCTTTTAAATGTGTTATCTTTAAAAAGCGATGGATTGGCTTTGTCCCCTGCAACTTTTAAGATGATGGAAATTATGGTAATTTCAGTCACGATGTGAATTTTTCTGTACCTGTGGTATTGACCCAGGGTCGAACCTATTAAAATGCAAATCTCCACAAAGTGAAAAGGGCCTGAAAATAGAGAAAATTTAGCAGATGGGGGGGTGTTCCCTCGACTTTTGCGCTCTTTCAGATCAAACGAAAATCGAAAGTCACATTAACATTTGAAATTTTAGTTTTTATTCTGAATATTGCTTTGTGTGCAGCCTTTGTGTTGTAGTGTTTTGCAGTGAGGAAAAATAATGTTGGCATGTTTTTGTTTCATTACTTTCTTTATAGTTGCATTTTCTTACACTCATTTTAATATTACAAAAAATGAAGGTGAATTATTTATTGCTGAAAAGGTTGTTGAAAGAAGAAGAATATTAAAAAAAAAAAAAAAAAAAAAGAGAGAGACATTTGCATTATGGACATTTTGAAAAGTTGTTATGTTAGGTACCTTAGGCAACATTTTTTTTTATAATTGACCATGAATGTGGCTATAATTGCTTTTGTAATTAAATTGGTGAAATGACACATTATCCATCTAAAAGCTAAGACCAACAGATTTTCTCCAGGAAAAATCTTAAACTTCAAAGATAAAAATCTATTGCCCTTTGTTCATCTCAACTTCGGTCCAGTCTTTTATGAGGAGCAGGGAATTAACGAGGTTTTAACTGCACAGACTTTTAAAAAGATGGTAGAAGACACTATCTGTGCCATTAACATTACTATAATAAATGTCTAATAGATGTGTCCTTCCTCAGGCTCCATCTATGAACCTCTTAAACTTTCCAATCTCCAGCATGAGGGTGAACCTCTGTGGGAGAAGTTGGACCGCTACTACAACGCTGGTAAGTTCTATTTTACATTCATTTGCTGGGAGCTACAGGTTTATATCGCATAATAATCTAAAAGAAATGCCAAACCAGTGTCTGTACCAGCATGCATTTGGGTTGCATAGATAGATAGCAGTGGGCTCTATGCACAGCCCCACTACTTCCTGAAGTTAAGGCAGCTCCTTTCTTTCCTGTCTTCCATTATTGGACACACTGATTAATCCAGGTGTGCCTGACCACATTAGTCACAACAAGAAGTAGCAGGCACACCTGAATTAATCAGCGTATCCAATAATAAAAGACAGGAAATAAAGGAGCTGCCTTAATACTGCCTTCAGGCACCTGTAGCTTGTTTTTTTTCCAACCTTCTACTAGTGAAAATGCACTTGAATGTCAGTCAAACCTGTGACTTCTAGGGTTGCCACATCTGAGTTGTAAAAAACCGGGACACATCGGTTGGGGGCTGCGCGTGCGCATGTGTGCGTGCGCGCGCTTCCACGTGCAGGGATTGAGGGCTGCGGACACGCACATCTACGATTGACACAGACTTTAGAACCAACCTTTATCAGAATCAGAACATAGGAAGTAGACAGCCAGCCTTCTCGTGCCCCGACCAAGGGAATTCTCAGATATTGT
>JAPSES010000001.1:15805563-15818185 GCA_029822895.1 Maxillicosta whitleyi
GGTTATTTCATTTTCCTGGACAGACCACAAAAAACCGGGACAATCCCGGAAAAACCTGGACGTGTGGCAACACTAGTGACTTCCCACCCATGATCTCATACTAGATTGATGTGTTCTCCCAGTTCTGAGCTCTATATTTCATGTAGCTCATGAAACAACAATGGCAGCCCCCATGAATGTGGTGTTTATGCCAAATTGTTTAGTAAAACAAGGTATTGCTGTAATATTACTCATCCACAAATATTCTGCATAAGCAGTTATGCTAGCATTAGCTTGTTTTCAGTCCATTGAGGGTAAGATTCAATTAATACCAAATACATATCCAAATATACATATTAATGCAGATATCTAGGGAGTGAAGCTGGTAAATATGCCATTTGTGTTTTTATCTTAATTTCTCATCGTGTGGCATATGATACTGGGCTTCTGCTCCTGAGCCCCTGACCCATATTCTACACTCGGTGGTCAGGGGTACTGGCATGAACTGAAGCTAATAAATGTGTCGTTGATGTTTTTAACTTAGTTTGCCATCATGCAGCATTGTACTGTGCTTCTGGTCAACCAGGCAACATGATTGTAGGGCTATTGTATTCCAAAATGATTAATATCTCCCAAAATAATGGTCCTGTGAACTTACTACAATATTTAATGTGGAGATGGGGCTATTTTTCAACTGTAGGTACCAAAGTGGCCAGTTAAAAATGTTTCAATTTCTCAGAACTGTACAGATACACACACACACACACACACACACACACACACACACACACACACACACACACACACACACACTGAATCCTTCCAGTATTATGATATATAAATTAGCAAAATGATAGTGGAAATTATAATCATTTTGGGCTATGAAGTTCCAAATACCTGCATGGTGTTGTGTCTTGGAGTTAATATGGTGGTGAAAGAAGAGCTTTATTTCACTACAGTTTTGGAAAAGTTAACTTAGGATACTGAAACTTCCAACAAAATTGGAGCTACAGTAAGTAGCATTATCATACTGTATACAGTAATTCTAGACAACTGGTTATGTTGTGTGTTTTGTTGTTGTCTATTCATGCATTTTTATGAAAATTGAAAGTGAAATAAGAATTCATGATTTGCAAAATATAATTGAGGTTTGTAGATCTGGCAGTTCTGGGGCAAAAGTTACCCAGCATGCTTTACTTAAAACTAAACAACATCAAATGTGCCCTGGCTTTACTCTGTTAGTATGATAACAATGAATGATAATATAGTTATTAATACAAAGTCATTTATTAATTTTATTTTCATTATTTTATTATTTTCATATCACAGTGATCCTTGATTGGCATAAATGTCTCTCTCTGGTGACATCTCACAGCACCAAAAGGGAGCTATCAAACATGCAGCATATGCTATCAAATTGAAAGGCAGTTGAAGTGTTGAACCTCACAGTTGTCACGTTTACTTCTTCCTGTGTTGCAGCTACATGTATTGCAGGAGCACACATACCTTGACACAACGAGTTTATGTACACACATGGTGCAATCATTTCTCAATCATGTCAAACTGAAACGTACTGCATTTCCTACTTTTCTTTTTGCCTGAAAGACGCACGTCCTGATTTTGACCCATGTAATGAGTAAAACCTCAGCCTCTTTGCAGAAAAGACATACACACTGGTTCTGATTACTAAATTATTTGCTAATCCAACAAGGTTTATAGTGTCTATGTTCTTATGGCTTATTTAGTTTTCTTTTATGTCAGACACATAATCATACCTGACATGTTTTGGCGGTAAACTTGTGTCTTTGTCAGAGGTGTCACAAGGTGTTGTGTGACATGTTTTAAGATGACTGATGGTCAATTGTTGGTACATCCAAAGGACAAAATCAATCAAAACAACAAATGCAAAATTATATATGAGATACCATGTCACTCATGTAACAAAACATACATTGGAGAAACAGGACGATCATTTAACACACGAAAAACGGAACATAAAAAAGAATGTGACGGCAAAAAGACAAACATGAGCAGCAAAGGAAGAGGCACTAAAAGAGAACATGGAATCTGCAATAACGGACAACTGCAAACAGGAAAACCATATCATGGACTGGGAAAAGGCCAAAGTCATCTGCACTGAAAGCAACAGACACAAACGTTGGATTATGGAAGCAGTGGAGATCAGGAAGCGAGCCCACACAGTCATGACCCGGGACGAGGGTCATGACTGCTCTCACACACCTGACCCACATCCTCCAGCAGTGGACTGATGAAAAGGGGCAGAACCACAGGTCGACTCCGCCCCAATGACCATCAGTCATCTTAAAACACGTCATATAACACCTTGTGACACCTCTGACGAACATGGAAGTTTTCCACCAAAACATGTCAGGAATGAGTAATTGATTATGTGTCTGATACAAAAGAAAACTAAATAAAGTAAAATATTTGTTGCCTTGAGCCAGTGTGTGATCTACTGAGTGAATCCCCACCTTAATGTCATGAAATTTGCCTCAAATGCTGAGACTTACAATAATATCAACTGAAACCAAATGACAAGATCAAAGACACTATACACAATAAATCCATCCATCCATCCATCCATTCATCATCCACTTCCTATCTTGAAATGTTTTTGAGCCTAGGCTAATTATAACATTTAGAAAGACTCAAATGTGTATTTAATGAACACATGTCTTCTAATTGGAGGCATTAAGTCCACTTGTCTGTCGGTCAGATTCTCTCCATTCTGTTCAGATCCCCAGGACTCACACAGGAGCAGTGATTTTATGCCAAAAAGTGCTGACAAATAAGTTTATTTTATTTATTTATTTAACAGACCTCTCTGCCTTGAATATCACAGATCCAAAGGCTCCTGTTTCATGCCACTCTGATTGAATTTTGGTCCGGGTCAAACTGGTAGATCCAAGTTTCATACCTAGTACCATAGCACTCGTCTGAGAACTTTTTCACTCTCCCTTGTACTTCGTAAAACAGCAGAGTTGCTCAGTTCATTTGTTAATTCAGATTTGATCTGAAATAAGATATTAAAACATTACACTGACACAACACAGACTGCAGAATTGCTCATTTTGTTTGCGAACTCTTATAGGTTTAAGAGCACTTCAGGGCTTCATTTCTTCATCTGAAAGGACTGTATGACAGTCAGTTAAAGCAGTGGAAATATTAGAAACATTTCATTTTCATGTCAGGTTCTTCTCATGTGCACAATAAAAATAGTAGAAAAACTCAAACTACCCCTTTCAGAACCTCATACAGTTCTGAACAAGTGTCCTTTGATTTCCTGTCATACAGATGTCCCTGAACTACTCCTGTCACACAACCTGAACAATTCAACACTAATCCCCACACTTTCAGCCTTTTTCTGATTTTGTAGCAATTTTCAGGATCATGACATAGATGGAAGGATAAAGACACACTTCAAGCACTACATTCGGAATGAAAAAAAGTTGAATTTATTACTGCAAGCCAGTGTAGTTAGTGAGTGATAACAGGCCATTGTATCATAGATATTCTGTCTTAGAATTTAAAGAAAAACCTATTTTGCTAATAACATTAATGATAGTTGAAGTTTGGTAAGTAAGTAGCGCTGGTGTCATAATAATTTTAAGTTCACTTAAGCTGGATATGATTAGCCTCGCTTGTGTTTGACCTATGTGTTATTATGCAAGTTACAGTTGTTGTTTAGAGGTAATAGACTTGGATGCAGGCTAAAAAAAGACCAAGAGAGTCTGAAACAAAGAAACATTTTTGAAACCTCTCTGTATTTGCATCTGGCATAAAATAAGATGGGTTTTTTGTGTGATAGCCTTAGGAAAGCAGACTAGAATTGCAGTCAAATTAATAAATGTGTAGCCCAAGTGCAGATAAGCCTGCATGCTTCTTATAAAGCAGATGGAGCTGGCTTTAGCGTGCAGGGGGCAGGATCATATGTCGCTGCTGGCTGTGTGTGGCTGTTAGAAGCTGGTAATGCAGCTCAGAATGCTGTCCCCATGGATCAGAGATGGTTTTTGCCACTGTGGACATAAGCTGGGCTTTGCTTCAATGTGGCACTTCCTAACATAACAAAAATTCACTATGCACCAGGTGAAACTGTGTCAACTTTACCTACAAATCCCACATTACAAAATCAGCCCTGTAGTTACAAAACAAACGTCCATTGTTTGCAGCTCCACAGCCAGCTTCATTAGCTTCTACCGATCTCTCTCTCTCTTTCTCTTTCTCTCTCTCTCTCTTTCTCTCTCTCTCTCTCTCTTTCTCCCTGCTTTAGCTCCAGCTTGCTTGCACTGGATAATTCTCAGGCAACTGATTGCTGGATATTAAATAGTTTCAGGCCTGACAACTCCAAACAAGTTGCTAACAGAATTCAAATTAAGTCCCAGCAGTCACAGGGAAGTTTAGAGCTGCAGAATGTGAGCAAGAAAAAGTTGGCATCAAAGGGGGTTCCTACGAAAAAAAAGAAAAAGAAAAGTGCCTTAACAATCTGCTCTGTAAATGACAAAATGCATGTAGTGACATCATGTACACAAACTGTAACAAATGTTGTTTATTTTAATATGATTCTCTTTGGCTACATTTAGTGATTTCCCAAATGTTGCATGTTATTGTACTCACTTTCTACTGCAGAAAACCTTCTTAACGCCTACAAATGATAATGATATTAACACACGCCATGTATTAAATAATGTTAAATTACACTGAGGCTATGAACAGAAGAAAAATAACATTTACAGATTTCTTTAAAGACTAAAAAAAAAAACCCCAAAAAACTACAACCTTTGCTAGTAGTAAGCCTCAATATGTTCAATCTGATTATTGTTTTATGGCTGTTTGGGTGATGAAGATTAGAAGATAACAGTTTGTAACCCAAGTGTGAGTCATGGATAATATGAGAAAGCATTGGTTTTTGACTGGAAACACTTTTATCCACATGAATACACTTAGGGCTGATGTGACACAGTTCATTGGTCTAGCCTAATGAAGATGGGAGATGTGTCTGTGCCTTTTACGAGTCTGTTTTAATGTGCTGCTGTTGTCTGGTCGGTGGGTGTCCATTAGCCTCGATGTATGTTGCAAAAGACAGAAGACAATAACTGGAGCTTAGTGTGCAACAGGTGTAGCTCTCAGTTGGAACTGATTTGCTGCTATCAGCGTGTACAGCGTTGCCTCCAGCATCAGCTACATTGAAAGCCTTTTAGATTTACGGAGAAAACCCTACGCCAGATTGCAATATGTTGAAAACACAGTGTTGTACATCGGGTGTTTTTTTAATTGTCGTGTTGGGTGGCGGCTGGAAGCGCTTGTCCAATTCGTGCAGGGAACAAAGCCAATATTGTTATCGCTGGCACACAGACCTGCCTGCCAATATACCTGCTTTCTTTCAGTTTCAGGGAGGAAAAAGGGTGGAGAGGAGTGAGGTTGAGGTGACAATGACAAATCAAACCCATTCTATTTTTCCTCCTTTCTCTTTCATTGTTGTTTTGTTGCAAAGCCGCCCCCAGCTCAGTCCAAGGTGCCAGTATTAAGCCCAGGCAGCTATCATGTTGTTTTTCCGCTATCGAATAAAGAATACTGCTAGATCGTTTACCACCATCTCTCATAGTCCTCTCCATTCTCTCCTCTCTTTTCACTCCTACACTGTCTCTATGGTTCCTTATTTATGTGGCAATGCAGCTACACTCCATTGACTCAGCCTGTTTTCTGATAAAACTGGAGGCAGAAGGCACTGTCGCGCTGCCGTCTGGATCACACCGATTAAGGACGGGAGAAAACAAGTTTTCCTTTTTTTTATTCTTTTTTTTTTCCATTATGAACTTGTCACAAAACATGAGACCATCTTAACTTGTCTCTGCATTTTTGAGTGGAAAATGTTTGATAATTGTCCATGACATATTTTTCTTTTTTTCCAGCTCATCTTATCATTGATATTCTGTCAAGTCAGTGAATAAATCAAAAACCCTCAAACCTTGACTGGGAAAACACAAAGACATCAAAGGCTCAGTTGAGTTTGTGTGTTTTTTTTTTTTTTTTTCCTGTCTGTTCCTGCTCTAACAAATGTTCCCTAAAATGAAAAATGTGTCCTGCAGGATTAAATTAGGTAATACTTATTAGTTCAAGTTAAGAAAACATCAGTTTAACAGGTGCTTTGGCTTGAACTTCGGAGAAGGTCATAGTTAAATAAATTGCTAAGCATCACTTTCTACTTTTAGCTCTCTGCTAATATACTGACAATAAGATTTTTTAATGATTTTCTGTTCTCATCTCTCTAAAACAAAGAAAATACCAAATGATATTATCTGAGAAGTTGAAGTAAAGAACAATGGAACAATCTAGAGCAGGAGCAAAAGGAAAGTGCATAAAGTAACATTTAAAAAGAGGTATCAAAATTTGCTTTTTAGGGAAGAAGAGGGATATGAATAGTATTGTTCCAACCACCATTTGTATTTTTTGTTGTTGTTTGTTTTGGAATAGAAAGCAGGGTTCTAGCTAGCGCAACTTAGCGTATCAGCCCCCGACGCTAAAATTTTGACCCAGTACGCTAAATTTCAGTACAGCTTATCGGCATTTTGACTGTAATTGTTTGCTCAGATCAAATGCAGGGTCCAACATTAACGGTTGCCCGAAGCACCTACTCAGAATTATCTGTATTTTCTCTCGTGTGTGATGGACTGTTGTGGGTGTGACATTATGAAATGGACATGATGCATTTAAGATGTTGTTTAAAAAAAAAAATTAACTTTAAAATTATTTAGGAATATGGAAACGAGATGGTAGATATGCATTTGTTGCTGCTGTTTTTTTTATGTGTGAATGTGCAATGCTGCACGTATTTAATTCGATGTAAGCAGGTATCGGGTGCAAAGTTTAGGCAAAAACATAAGCCTTTGCTTCAAGCCTATTCCTTTTTTGGTTTTTATGCTTGTTATGGCTATTGTATTCATTTGTGATTGATGTACAAACAAACCAAAAGTAAACTCATTCATCTGTTCATTTATTCAGAACAGTGTTGCACATGCCTTACTACTCTGATCCAGCCCTACACTGTAGCTCGGTTCGCAGCCTGACGTCCTCAGGGCAGTACCTGCTGATGGTCCCCCGCACTTGTTTTAGCAAACGGTCTGACAGATCTTTCAAAAGTGTCTCTGGAATGAACTCCCCCTACACGTGTGGTCCATGGACTCTCAAATCGAATCGAATCTAATTTTATTTATATAGCGCCAAATCATAACAAAAGTTTTCTCATGACACTTTACATATGGAGCTGGTAGAAAGCAGACTGAGCATTTTTTAGGTCTGTAAAGTCATTTTCAGTGCCCATGCATTTGTTTTTCATTTTCTAACTTGTGTCACAGATGTTATATTGCAGGAAACATGATGACAGCATCAACAGGAGCAGATAGAAAAGATTATGGTTTAGAATGACATGAAAAATGAACATCACAATTGTATATTTTTCATTTTTCTATGTCACAGCTGCTGTGGGATTCCACAGATAATGTCTCACTTTTCCGATCTTCTCCCCCACTTGTTTTTTTTCCTCTTTTCAATTTATCTCTTTTTTTTCCTTCTCATTATCTTCTTTCATTTTCTCTACCCCGTCAGTGCAGTGAAATGGCCCATTGTAAAAGAGCAGACTGTGTGCATCTGAGACATTAGCTGCTGATTTAGTGGGACATTAGCTTGATGGATGGCTAGGCAGAAAACTCCCAACAACAGTTGATTTGCATCCAGAGAAACTTGCTGTCTGCGAATGAGCCGCGTTCTGCACTCTGTCTGTTGATGTTGTGCATCAAATGCTGACTTCTGGAGTGCTTAGAAGATGAAATCCTGAGTCCTGCAAAGTTCCCGATTCAATAGTACTTTGACATATTTTATCATAGATTTTCCCGAAATACGTTTAGGGGAAATTTTTGAAGATAGATCCAGGAAATAGTGTTTGACAAAACTTAAAAGTACCCACTAAAAGTTAATCATGTTGACTGAAACTATAAAATTAGAGACTGCAGATCCATATTCTATTACGTCATGGGTGTTTAACTCATTTAGGGGCTACATACAGCGCAATTTGATTTCAATGGGCTGGACAAATAGAATAATGGCACTTTTTCTCTTTATTTTATTGAAAAACAGAAGCGACTGGGTAGCTTAGTGGTTTACACCACTGGCTTTGGTGCGGAAGATGGCCGGTTCGTTTCTGAGGTGGGCTCTTGGGTAAGGCCCTTTACGCTATACATTCCTATACCTGTAGCCACGAGGAGGGTGGAGTCAGGAAGGGCATCCGATGTAAAAACCTGTGCCAAATCAATATGCAAATGTGATTCGCTGTGGCAATCCCTAAAGGGAAAAGCCGAAAGAAACTTACTATTTTAGTGAAAAACAGGTAAAATTACATTATGAAAATGTTTACAAACCATCATTATGACCTGAACAACCACTGACTGAAAACTAGAAATATGTCAAAGTACTCCATTGCTTTCATAAAGTCTTTACCCTAGATCCACATCAGGACCATCTATTGGGAGGTCAGCGATATGGTAAAGACCTTCCCTGCATTGACTGCAAGATATGCTGTCAATTGTTAGACAGAGTCATGGACAAACAGACAGATAGACAGACAGGCAATATCCTGGCAGGGCAAGACCAATAAAAGTAAAAAAATAAAAAAAAATCGAAAAAAAGGGAGGTGAAATCAGCTTCATTTTTTTCATTTTCCCCCTGTGTATTTTAATGAGAGAATGAATGACCATCAAATATCATTCATTCTCTCATCTCACCTTTTTCAGCATCTGTTAGTCAAGGCATTCTTCATAATGCCTGAAAATTAACACTTAAGCAAAATAAATAAAATAAAACTAGTCACTTCCATGAATTAAAAATTGAAAACACAGCTACATATAATCTGTAAAAGAATGAGAGGAAAACTGAAGTCAGAATCTCAACTGTCTAAATAAAAATGCAAATGAATCATCTGAGCTTCATGGAAGCAACCATTTCCTAGAATTACAGAATATATTATAGGATCTAGTGCCATCTTAATACACTTATGTGTCCAACGGAGAACTCTATCGACGGAAGCATCTTCATGCCTTTATGTTAACAAGACAGACTGCACTTTAAGATGAGCTGACATGTGATTACTGTGGTTTCTCTAATACATCTTTTAGCCTTTCACACAATACCGCTAATGCATCTGCACACGAAACGAGACACCGCCCAAAGGCACTGTCCTATTATTGGTTAACATGTATAACCTATATAATGCAAAGCAATGCAGATGGACCCAGAGCGGGGGATACATTATCTGTGGGTGCGTATGGCTATGCATTTAATTTACTCTACTCTAAGACAAACAAGGACACAGTGCCTTCAGACAGGGTATCTGTATCTACACATGAGTTGATTCATAGTCAGAGTTCATCTATACAAATGAAGTTAATTTAATAAGTCTGTGGTTAATACGAATAGGACGTCCTGAGTGTAGTAATCTTACAAATGCATAAAAGTGTGTATGCGCGGCAGCGGACAGTTCATTAGTTCTTGGAGGTGGACTACCTCAGAGGCTTTATTAATATTCTGTCTAATTCACCCTATCAACCTCTTTATCTCACTGCCAATGTGACTGTCACCTTCAATTGACCAATACACACACAAACATGCACTCAAACGCATACACAGCGGGACTCCTTCTACTGTCACACACGCACACCTCTTTTTCCATCCCTCTCTTCCGTCTGATCAGTGTTTCCTTCCATCCCTCCATCACTCCCTTCCTCCGTGTCTTTTCCTTTGCTCAGTAACAAATGACAGTGCAGAATGGATGTCCCCTTCATTTGCACCGGCATAATGTGCTGAAGAAAAATGAAGTGATCCCTCCAGACAGATTAGTCATCAGTGAGGGGACCTCTGCAGTAGACGATGTGTGTGTGTTTTGACGTGTTTGTGAATGTGTGTGTATGAAATGGATACATTACCTTCCCAGAGGCCTTCTATTAGGGTATGTAATATTTCAGCACATATTATTATTGGAAGGCAGCAATCTGTTCATATTAAGAACTTTCATCTATTGTTCTGTCTCGCTAACTAATGCTGAACATGAACTTTACTGAATTTGAGCTGCCTGAGTTTATATTCAGGTGTCAGGTGTTTGGTTAGTTTAATCAGACTCTCGCTGTCACACTCTAAGCTGGAGAATCTTGTTTTTCAAAGACATACCCTTGCACATTGCATACTGTTCATTACCGTTAGAGTTTTCAAGGTCTGAAGCTTAAGCCTTGGTCAAATACATTCCCATTATTTGCTTCATCTTACTTTCACAACTCATTCTCTCTCTCTCTCTCTCTCTCTCTCACTCACACACACACACACACACACACATATGCATAATAATAATAATAGCCAAGGGAATTTTTCATTTCATATATTCATTTTGGCACATTCTTTGTCAAAAAATTTGCATATATTTTGACAGTATCATCTTTAATTTTCTTAAAGTCCTTGCTACAAATGCTCAGAATAACCTTCATTATAATTGAAATTAAAAGTATTTGCGGTTGACGAATAGCATCTGAAGGCATTTAACCTAAGTTTCCTGTAAACCTCTAACCTTGGTTGTGTATTTACTGTTAAAACAACATTTAATGCATAAAGCTGATACCAGACCAAAACCAAATTAGTACTTTAATGCACTTGTTATGCCGTTATGTTTTCTGGAAGGAGCAAGATGTGGTGTTAAAGGGTAACACCACTGCACCCAAATGTAACACGAGAGGAAGTTCGGCGAGCTGTTTCTTCATTTCCACTAGAGAAGCAGTGGAGGTCATTCACTCTAGTATGTCAAAAGTGTTTTAAATAATTATGTGAGTATTAAATTTATTTCGGAGGAGCATCAGAGGTCAGGATCAACTACAGAATGTATTTATAGAGTTGGAATATATTTAGTGTTTTGCTCAAGTGTGCATGAACAGACAGGATATGATTCATCAAAACAGAATTTCACTACTCTTTCTGGTTTGTGATGAAACTCATGCACTTATCGTTATGTCAGTCAAAATTTTTACGTGATAAAAGCAGCAGGATGTTGCGAGCTTTCTCAACTTCATGTTTTTTATGTTGAAGTCACTTAATCCATAAAGACCCAACCAAAATAATCTACCAATCTAAAATATTTAATAACTTCTGATCCACTGAATCTGTCAATCCATGTAAATAACTGGTGTAAAATGCAGTTTGTCATTATTTCATGGTCATCAGATATGACCCATTTGGACATTCAGAGGTTCTGTATCAATCAATCAATTTATTACAAAATCATTACAAACAGTTAAAATGAACAATTCATTTACAAGATGATCTTTTGTAATGGGACACCCCCGAAGCAATCCTCATCTTATAAACAGGGCCCTTAAACATGTAACAAGGGACACAATTTACATAATAGTCTTTACTAAATTCAATGTTTTAAGTCACCACAAGATGTTTTAAAATATTTACCTATCTGCCTAATGATAATTAATTTCCTTTTCCTGTAGTCAGTATATTGCAACATTCTCAGATTATCCAATAGTCAAATACAGGGCATTATCCACATAAATAAAAAGTTTACGTGATCTGTATATCAGCCGAGTGGGGTCTTGAGTCAGGCATATTTAGTTACCCTGTAAAACATTGATTCACAAGTAAAACCCATGACGTTTGATAAATGACAGTGGATGAAGACACTTGTTTTACGTTCATTTAATGATATATTTGCTGCTAAACTTTTTCTGATTGTAAAGTGAGCTTTTATGAACATCTACATTATCAGCAAATTAAATACAGGAAAATTTAAATTCACTTAAAAGAAACAAAAACTAAAATGCAAACGATTGTAATATGTGATGATAGAACACTTTAATAAAGTTTAAATAGAGAGGAATATTCATTTTTTAATTGCCACTAAAGTAGCACTTGCTATTCATGGGTTAAACACTGTTCCCAGTGCAGCTATTATTACACCACAATTACTTTAGTCTCAGAAACTTGGCACACTCCCGTTTGTTTTAACTACATTCACTATACTTTTCTGCAAATCACGTTATTATATTAGCTGCTCAATTCGAAGCAGAGTTTTCCTCTCATGTCAAACTTCTCTGCTCAACCTCTTTCAGGTTTAATGAAACAAAATTACACAATTTTTAGCCACAGCTGTATAGTCACAGGTCTGGTAATAGCATATTGCTGTCAGAAGATAAATATTTTTAATCAAATTAATCACAGGGTTGCTGTGGATTAATTTCGATTTAATTACCATTAAATATTCATTTTTAATCTGTATTAATTGTGTTTCATTTTGCATTAAATAAGGGAATATATATGCACTTAACATGTTTGTCGCAAGATGGGCGACATGTTAGCCGAATAGCTGGAAGAATTCCCAATAATGTATGCTTTGCATTAATGTGTTATTATAAGCAGGAAGCGCTGCAGTAAAAAGAAAACTCCTTCCTGCAGAGTGTACATAATACTTTATGTCAGTCGACTGTTCTGTCCTCATATTTCCATCCAGGGAGCCAATGTGCTGTTTAGCGTCTTCCATCTTTATGGGTTGCTTCTGCTGCCGTGCATGAACAAAAGTTGACCTGGT
>JAPSES010000001.1:15836222-15855356 GCA_029822895.1 Maxillicosta whitleyi
TTTTAGATTTTCACAATTAGCGTGCCAGCATTACATGAAATTATGTAATTCCAATTAGCATTCTGAATGCAGATAGCTAACTGAGGCCGGGGATGATTCCAAATGGCTTCCTGTAAACAAGATCTGTGTAAATGATCAAATTGAACCGTCATTTTTACTCCCAAAGTGCCAGTGGGAAGAAAAACACTCAGTAGAAATGAACAGGAAAGGATGTATTCATTTAAGCAGATTACTCACTTGACCATATCAAATCCAGTGATTTACTTTATTTGCTTTTCGTTATGTTTATCAGTGAACCAAAATGCTAGACTGAATTTGTTTTATGTAAAATAGTTTATATAATCTTTGATGCATTTAGAACTCTTGACAGGCTAATGTGTAATTTTAAATGAGGGATGTGCTCATATATTGATGAATATTTCAACTTTTAAAATCTCAAGTACATATTGACTGTATTTGCATATTCATTTACTTTGGAGTGCGTGTCCTTACAAGGATCTCTGTCTTGACCTCAGATGGCTTTAAAAATGCTGTGTGTTGAAACCTGTGGTAAAACGATTCTATTTCCAAAATCTAAAGTCCATTGAATCCAAGGAGTTAAATTGCCACATCTTAGAGTTACCTTATTTGCTGTGGAATTCCAATTGGCAGATTTCAAACCACCCGTCGATCTGTGTGGATCAAACAGCTAGTCTTTGGTCACCTGAAAAAAGGGGTATTGGTCCAAAAAAGATTATTGTGCAACACAAAAGACAAGAAACAAGTAGCAGAAACCAAAAGGGTGAGGAAATAGCAAAATCCTGACATCAGATGCACGATCGCTTATAAAGTGGGATGTAGCACATTTAGGTGATGGCAGCAGGATCTATATATTAGTGCCATGTTGGAAAATTTCAGTGTGAGACCAAAACACAGTGTGTGTGAGACCAATCACAAAAAGTTGAACCTTGATTTTGGCCTTGGTCCACAAACAATTCAGTGCCTGCCAAATTTGTAATATTGTCTTATTTAGAATACTAGTCCAGTATTAGTGTGTGTGTGTGTGTAACATGCTCAAATTCTTGAGTAATAAAGAAGAAGTGCAGCATTATGTTACTGTTCCAACTAAAATGGCTTCAAAGTGTAGGCAACATCAAAATATTCAGGATAAATGATTCAGGTCATTGTCATGACTCCGCTGTCTCTGGCTCCAACATCACAGTCACAGAAACAACATAGCATTTCCTTTAACCACAATATATTGGCTTCATTTTTCCATAGCAGCAAGATGTGGTATTGCTTCATCAATCTTTATGCGATAGCTACCGGGGCCTTAGTGAAGTCCACACTTGCATAAATAGCCTTTTAGACATTTTCTAAAATATATAACCTTATTTGAGATTTTACTGTGTGTCGTTGGTTATATAAAAGGGTAGATGAAAGCAAGTACAGTATCTCAGTTTCAGCCAGAGAACTAAGATTTTTTTTGCTGAAATTCCGCTTTTCAATGGACAATATTGTCAGCTTTAGCAAGGTAATTCAGCTGAGTTTTGCTCCTTGCTTTAGCTGAAGTGCGTCTGTCTGTATATTTTCTTCTATCACGTTTACTGCTTTTAGAATGGATCTGAAGAAACAAAAAGCATCGTTACCAAATTAACCTTTATGTCCCTGTTTATCTTATCTGCTTATCTTCCGGATTTAGTGGTATTAACAAATAGTACATTTTAGGTCTGAACGTTAAATGAGGAGGTGATCTCATCTAAATGATACTATTGATATATCAGGATGCTTAAGGTAAACAAAATATTGTTGTTCAGTATACAGTATAAGCTCTGGGACAAACAGTCTACAGCAACATTTTCATCATGCATCTCTCTAGCCCCAGCTGTCAACTGAAACTATTGCATCAGTGTACTGTTTTGCTCCCATTTCCTACTTTTTAACCTCCTGTCTCCCCACCACACAAAATATCTCCTCTCCTCTATCGAGGTGCTGACGGCTTTGCAGACCAGCGCTGTCCTTATGTATGTGTGTGTGCGTGTGTGCGTACAGCTCTTTTGGAGGCAGAATTAGCCAGCCATCCTCTGTATTTTAAGCATTGATTCAGGCTTCACTAATGGTATTGAACACATTTTGATATGTCAGCAGATCTACCACCAGTCATAGCCAAGTTTCACACTATTTTTTCCCTTCCTTTTCTCTTCTAGGGAAATTTTGGCAGGGTAGAAAGGGAAACTAAATGACAGGAAAATTGATTCACATTTAGTCTGCAGTGCAATCACAGTAGCCAGCCAGTGTGAAATTCAGTTTAAGGTTTTCTTTTTTTAAAGATCCATTATCTACAGTAGACCACAATCTCAGGAGCCTTCATCTTTATTGAATGCCAACAAAAAGCCCTTTTAGATTCCACTGTGACTTCTGTTTTTGGTGGCGCCTGATAATCAAAAGATATTTATCTTGTTCCTATCACAGCATCTATCAGATAACCATACTTTTTGTCACCCTTACACAGTAAAAGATATTCACTAACCAGCACTTTTGTTCATAAATATCATTAAATTCCACTCATTGTGTGATGCAGAATGCTTAATTCTTCTTTTCCTTTTGTTTCTCTGATCTCTGCAGCTCTGTGGGTCTGGCTAAAGCTGCTCTGGAAGCAATCAACGGATTCAACCTGTTTGGAAATCAGGTACTTAAATAATTCACCTGCTTCTGCAGAAATCCCAAGACGCGTGTGCGTTTGTGCAATGTCTAATTGTGTCACATGATGTGAGATCGCATAATAGATAGACGGCCTAGTTTCTAATTCAAGTCTGGAGGGACCCATTACAGTTCCATACATCAGTAGGATACAGTATGCTTGATGTTTGCAGTGTGCATAGAATTACTGGCCTCAAAAGAAAAGTGTAGGGAAAAAAGCCATAGCTATTTAACAAGCACGTATCATCAGCATAATTACTGGTGCTGTCATCGATGCCAGGCTAATTGTCCAATGGGACATTTGACCAGCATCAGGAGATTTGTACAGTGTGTTTGTGTTTGGCTCAGCAAACTGTTTGTGTTCTTACAGACTTTGATTGATGGTCACTGATAATTCCCAGTGTCCCTCTGTGTCTCCAAGTCTGTATTGGTCATGCCCATTAGTGGATATTTTCTTTGTTTCTTCATTTTTGGTGGAGTATGAAGGCCAGGCACCTTCATTACATCTGTTAATGGATTGGAAAATGAATCCCTTCCACCTAGCACTCCTCCCATTTTATCCATTTTCACTTGGGTGTTGGCTTTTCTGTTCATGTAACGCACCTAAACCCAGAGTGTTTTTCTCTCATCATATCTGGAATGGATGGAATCTGAGTCTATATAAAAGCGTCTGTTTGTGTTTTGTATGATCAGATGCAAAATGAGAGGTTTAACTGTGCACGGAAATGGATTTTGTCACTGAGCTCTTTCTGTTGAAAGAATCAGTTTATACAAGTAGCTGCTTTATGATCCATGTGGCCTCTGCAAGTGTGCACAAGTGTGTGTCATCTTCTCTTGTGCCTTTGTGGGAATGGAGTGCTACAAGCCATCCAGCTGCTTATTAATGATCTCTATCAATCTTGATTTCCCAGCTGACTTTCACCCTTTCAACACCAAAGGTCCCCCCCCCCAGTCCTTTAACTGGAACATTGAGTATATTCTGAACCCTTCTATCACATTCAGCACTGTCTGCAAACCCTTACAGGTCTGTGCTACGTCCATCCTTTGTGCTTCCTGAATGGAAACATGTCCATCAGTGTGGTGAGCATTTGATTTACCTCACGATCTCTTGGCTTCTCGGTTCGACAGATTGTGCTCTGCTGGTGAAATTGATCTCACCAAGAGAAGGAACATGCAGCTTTAAAGCCAGTCATTAAATTCACAGACCTGTGTACACACAGCTGAACAATCAAATCCTAACAGGTTCCACTTTCTATCTCAGCACTGTCACCTAATTCAGACCCAATGGAGAGTGGGGATGCAGTGGACTGGACACATGTCTGACTCAATTCTTTTTTTCTGTTGGAAATGCTGAAACACATTTTTATGTCGACATAAATCTTTGAACGTCATTCATGCACATCAAAGCAGAGTGAGCAGTGTCAAGTTGATCTGTAAAGGGATATTTGAAAGGAGTGTTATATAATCCAAAGTCTGTCGACTTTTATTAGTAACACTTATTGATTACAGTGATATTAGTGTATTCTGGCACATAGATTATTGTGACCTGCACCAACCCGTATTACAAAGTCACATTTTCATAATGCATGGAAGTGAGTGGAAAAGGTCAGTGGAAATGGAAATGTTTATTGAGACTGCAAGAGTCAGAGTTTCCTTATCTTTTTTTTTTTTTTTTTTATTTCCTTATACATCATTGACCACTTGCTGATGCAGCAGAATAATGTAGTTTAGGATACATTAGACACCTTAAGGCCCTTCAGTTTCTGTTATAAAGTGTGCTGGCCCGCTAAATGAAGCTACAGTCAAAAGAGCAGATGTCCAAGGTAAGATGGCTTGTCTTACATGATTGTTTTTGTTGTTGTTTCTTTCACATTATGCTGCTGTAAACACCAGAAAAGTGCCTCAGTCAGAGAGCCTTTTCATTGCCACATAACTCCTTATACTGGTGGCCCATAGTCCAATGCACCATGCATATTGCTACAGGAAAGCTTGCTGATTTGACTAAAACCCCTGTCCAGACCTGGTATTTGTAGAAAAAAATAGACTGTGGTAATGTTCATACATAATGTATTTGACTTGCATTAGAAACTGCTTAGCAGGTTGCTGGAGCAACTCGGTTGTTTTTATATAAGAGGTGCCGATGGATGGATGAAGTGGACTTTTCCGGTTTTGTGCAGATGTTTTGATCACTTCCCTTACTAAGTAAAACCCATTAACTCTCCCAGAGATGGTGAAGTGCACTTGATGGACAGGCTGCATTGTTACCAGCACTTCAGTTTTGTTCACGTGGACTTTTGAAGTGATTGAATGGCTCTCGACTCCCTGTTGTTCAGGCGTACCCACATTGTACTTTACAAAATTGTGGTCCCCAAAATATCAGCCTTGTTGCACAGTGAAATGTATGGGTTTTGTTTTTTTGTGTATGTGTGTCTGTGTGTGTGTGTGTGTGTGTGTGTGTGTGCATGTGTGTGTGTGTGTGTGTGTAGGTGTAAGGTGTAAGGTGTAAAGGCTTTAAAGTGGCCCTTAAGTCACCTATCCCCTTGAGTTGTCAAATGTTTATTTTGGAAGAATTGCTGTACATATTTGTCAACGCTTGTTCACACAGGGCAGTAGGTGGATGTAGTTCTTGTGTTCAGCCTTAACTCTAGTGCTCTATGTATTTTACTCTGCAGGGCTGCTCGTGGTCGGTGATATTTGTGGATCTGGACGCCCACAACAGGAACAGACAGACTCTCTGCTCCCTATTGCCCCGGGAGTCTCGCTCGCATGTGAGTCCATCTACTGGATTTATTTATTCATCCGCAAAAGTAAATTACAAATTTTGTCTCTAACAAGGAAAACAAAACAAAGTTGAAACAAAACATCCTTTGTGGCCTGCATCCCTTTGTTTTGTTTTCAGTGGTCTGACTTCAAGAAGCAGCTGTGTGCATAATCTCTATAAGTCAAAGACTGAAATATGATGTTATACTTAAGCCAAAAAACATCAAAAAGGTTAATTGCATTCATCAAACAGTCAGAATGTCAGCGAAAATCTGGAATTCAACATTTCATTTTGCTCACGACGGTCATTACTCTACTCGTGTGTGCTCTTGATGGTTCAACTGTTACAAGAAATGTTGAAAGTGAGAAGGGGCTGCAAAGCTGTAGGATGGAAAGGCTAAAAACTACGCGAGTGAGAGTAGGTTAAAAAAAATGTAGTTAGGGGAGCCGAAGCAAATGTATTCCCTTTTTTGCACTCCACAGCTTGCAGACACTTAAATGATCACATCTCCCTCTCTAAGCTGAATGTGTCGGGCAGAATAGCAGCCTTCAGCTTCAGAGGAAATGAGTGTAATTAGCCGACCAGAGAGGCATTATAGCCTTGGGAGATTGACGTTAAGGGGCTGGGAGGAAGGAGTACAGCAGTCAGTGAAGAACCAATATATAGTGCAGGATAATCACACACACACAAAAAAAAAAAAATCAATGTAATATCAGTATTTCTCAAGCTATAAGATAGGAATTCAATATTCACTTTTTGGACACATTCAATACCTAATACCTGCACCAAATATGTTTTCAGTCTAATACCTCATTCCTACTACATCTGCGACACTAACATGAATATTAGAGTTGTAAGAAGAAGAAAAAAAAAAGAGCGAGACAGAATGTGTGTGGTTGAGACACAGCAGCTTGTTCACGCTTCAGAATTTCGCAATATTAAAACATAACAAAACAAAGCAGTGGCCGCAAACAACAACTTGGACAGCGTCTTGTACAAAAACCCAGTCCTCAATGAACCTTTATTATTCATAGCTGTTTGCAGTGAAGCTGCGGCCTAATAGCCTCCATTTCCTTTGCTTAATAGAGTGAGCCAAACAAAACTGAAAAGAGAATGTCTGATGCCCAGTTGTAATGGGTTGTCAGACTTAATAACAATATTCATTCCTAATGATTGTTCCAATTGAAATGTCATCAGACAGTACTTGAATTACAGGAGGTTATTATGGGGTATTGCGCTCTGCTGGATCATATTCAGATTTACTTTTAAGCTTTTTTTTTTTTTTTTATACCTGGACCTGTATAGAGAACTATTCTGTATTTGCAGAATATAAAGATTAATAGTATGTACTAAATGGTATGAGTAACCCATAGTTTAGACTCATTACTTATGGAAGAGGTTGGACACAAATGGGGGCCATAAAACTCCTGTATCAAGAGGTTAATTTCAATTCTAGATCATAAAATAGCAGCAGAACACTAAATAAAATGTGAATGGTTAACGTGATTGTTAAGTCAATGCTTGTTAACAAGTAATGCTGTAAATACTTGTGTTGTTTTAATATACAGTGCATCATTGGCATTGAACATCTTCCTTTATCTTTTTTGTTGTCTTGTCAACTTGTCACACAAAAAAATATGCATTACTTATGTATCTTTTGAGTAATTCACGTAAGTAATAATCTATGAAATGCCTGAGTTCATAAGTAATTCAGGTAATCCATCTTTTCAAATGTCTTGTTGTTATTCTTGCAGAACACAGATGCAGCTTTGCTTCCGACCATCAGCTATCCTGCCTTCGCTGTGGATGACGACGCCCTCTACAGTCAGACTCTGGATAAGATTGTTCGGAAACTACGGGGCAAATATGGCTTCAAGCGATTCCTTCGCGATGGTTACCGCACTCCTAATGAAGACAAGAATCGCCGCTATTACAAACCAGCTGAAATGAAGGTCAGTGCTGCAGGGACGTGTGTACCGGATGATTCAGTTCAGATTGTTTCCATACTATGATGTTTGACAGTTTTCCTCATACCAAGACAAACAGTTAAGTTTCAGCCATTCCATTAAAAATAATCAGGAGATAAATGTTATGTTTAAGGAAGCATATAAGAAAAAAACAATACAGACCCTAGAATAGACTCTTGTGGAACCCCTGAAGATAAAAATCTTTCCATCTTTACAGAGAAAACTGTGCTACATGGTTTGATGAAAGATTTGAGAGATAGAGTATTATGTAGCTTTCATAGTTTGGGTAGTTTCAAGAAAAAAAATTGATTAGCTCCTCTTCATAATCCGTTGATTTCAGTGAGAACAAAAATAGTCCATATCTTAAAAGAATTAAGGAAACAAAATTTAAATATTCCGTTCATCTTCAATATTTTGTATGACACCAGAAACTACTTGCTTATGCGGCAAAATGACTAACGAGTGAAAGAAGTTCAACTGAAAAGTGCTTAAATTTGACATAAAAACTTTTTTGGCTGTATAAGCCTTCAAAGGTTTTATCCTTTTATGATAATAATAAGAGATGTGCCTTTTACTTAGCCTCTCCCATTTCAACTGTTTAATCCTCCTGGTATTTCACTCCATCTTTGTGTATTTGTGCATACTAACAGGTTTTTATCAGTGTGTGTGTGTGTGTGTGTGTGCATGCTTCCACATACATACATACTGACTGTGCATTCATTATCCTTTTGACAATCCCTTGTGATCTGGGAGAAATGAGCACGCTCACTCCAGAATCAGCTTGTGAGTGAATTCAGTGAGTGAATCTGAGGTTGGACACTTAATGCTAAACAAATCACTACTTTACCCTCAGAGCTAACCTCGCAGAATTAATGAGCTCAGAGAGGCAGATGGAGAAAACAGCAGAGATCAGATGCTGTGGGAGGTTCTGTTTGGTTTAGAAGCCATTTATCCACTCATCCAAGAAGTTTCACAAGTCCTAAAAACTGACAGGGAGTCTGATGCATTTAAAACCCCCGGTATGTCACACATAAGGTTTTTGGGGTCTCTGTTATACAAGTAATCCATTAGACAAATTTATATGTAATAATGTTGGTTTCTTGACTTTTTTAACTCCAACAAAGAGCCCCTCAGGGTTACTCAAATGCATTTCATAAACCTCTGCCAAAACCTTTCACATAACCAGATAGCACCATGTGAAAGGAGAGATAATGAAAAAAACGTGAATATATTGTTTCATATATGTATCAAACTCTTCACAGCTGCATTTTTAACATTTACACAGCCTTTTCATTCATGGATATGGATGTGAAATGATAGATTGTTAAACTAAATAGTGCTTGCTGTATATACTTCCATGAAGATTTGTGGAAAAGGTCTAATTAAAAGGAGAAAAATAAACTTATATGAGTAATTACTTTTTCTTCGAGTGTAATCAGTAAGAAAATGAATTCTCTTGGTGGTAATTTTACAGGAGTTATGTTGTGCCTTTACATAAAATGCATTATATAATTGTCCTATGGTTATTACAAGGACAAATGAGCATGAGAGTTATTACAGTTACTTTTAATAGTACAGTCAAATCAGTCTTTAAAGAGACTACAGTCAACTTACTGACATAGTAGTTTGTAAAACACATCAGAAGTATTCATCTACATATCTGTGAAGCAGTCTTGGTCTCAGTAGAAGTACCTCATGACCAACAGGGACCTACTTTCAATGTGTTTTGGCAGCCATTGACAGACTGCTATTAGTGGCCCTCACAGCTGCTATTCACTTATGACACATTTGAATCCATATCCATCCATGTAGTGTTTTCATATATGCATATTTCTACATATAATTTTATCAAAAATTGTGAAAGGTACACCGTTGGTCCTGAAATGAAATACAAAAACAAACAGCATCAGAGCACAGTGTATGTATCTAAATACAGTATGTTAAAGAAGTGATGTTTTGCATTTTTTAAATAGAATTACACATTTTAAATCATTTCCCTGTGGTCTATATAAACTGTAAATACTCTGCTTGGGTCTGAACTCTTCATTAATTAAACTCCCCAGGTTCATCAATAATATTTCTGAATAATGGTTGTTTTGAGCGCTGGCCCTTTAAATGCAAATGAGCCAATTCATGCCCCACCTCCTCCAGGTTGTTGATTGCGTTCGGTAAGAGAACCAACAACTGAACATTTTAGGTAATCTGCTTGAAGTTTGGACATATTTTCAGTATGGACTACAACCACTGCTGCTGACAATTATAGTGTACTCATATAGTGTATTTATATGTGTTATGTCATGACATAATTAGTTATAAAATGTAACAAATTAAAGGGGAATTAAAAGGGGTTGCACAAATCCACTAGATTTTTGCCAAAATGAATATAAAGATGGTTTTGCAGCACCTGGAGGGTTGAAATTCAAACTTTTGGAACTATTAGGGTCCAAATACACAAATAAATGAACCAAAGACTAATAAAAGTGGGTTTAGCAAAATATGACCCCTTTAAGACTAGGGCACGAGGGGGCAAGCCTCCACAACTCTGAACTACTTAGTTTTCTTTTAGATTAGCGTTCTTTAATCCTGAAGTTAATACGATATAAAGACTTTAAGGCTAAGAATTAGCAAATAGTATTTAATGCCTCGCTTCCTTCAGGCTTCCTTTCTGCTCTTAGTGTTACGACCAGGCAGCCAGATTTATTGTAGAAGACGACGACGCCAGTTAAATTTCATAACTTACGATTGCTCCCACTGCCATTTCCATCTACTTACTGTAATATATTTGCTACTACATCAGCAAATACTGCAAGTGAAAAGACTCCAGTTATATATGGGAGAACCGTGCCAGGTGCTAATTTATGACACAGTGCAGTAAATATCATTAGTCGACTTCTGCTATTTCCATAGTGTGGATTGTTTTGTACATTACAGAAGATGCACTCATTTTGGAACATAAAGCTGTATATTATGCACAACAAAAGCCTGAGAACTAAAATAACTTTATTGAGTGATAAGCCAGTATACACCGTAATGCCATGGGAGTGTTTGACACAGTTGGAGTTGTGTTCATTGAAAAAGAAGTCACATGTTGACTGGGTCTTCCAGCAGAAGACATCCAGTGCAGTTGTTGTCAGTGTTTAGGGGAGAATTCACAGCAGGGCAGACGTCTGTGCTCCCTGTCTGTTTACCATTGACAGAGAGCAGCAGCCTGTGTGATAGACAGTTTTACCAATCAGTTGAGCTGCTCAAGCACAAAACACCAGGGATCCCTGGCTGTTTACAGCCTCAACAGGCCAAAAAGCACAGGCCTCATTGGGTGACTGCTTTACCTCTCGCTTACTCTTTCTTCCTCTCTCTAAATAAACTCTCCCTCTGTATCTCTTTGCACCTTCCTTTTTTCTTCACCCTCATCCCTCTCTCTCATCACCAAATACCTGCTGTTGTTGCTGCTGTTTCTCATCTCACCTGAAACGCACAGTTGGAAGCCACGCGTACCTGCATATGCTTAATAATACAGTGCATATATTAACCATTTAAACACACACTAGGCTGCAGCATCATTCATTCAGTGATGAATGCAGTGCCATACTGCATGTGTCTTTGCTGGCCCTGACATCCATTTGTTTCTGCGTTAGGATGTAATCTCTGTTATGCTCTATCAGTGTGGATGTAATTTAAAAAGATGAAGGACGAAGATAGCAAGGATTAATGACAGTTTATATTTATGTAGAAAGGCTAAAATGAGTGTGCACTGAGATATTTTGTAATGATGTGTCTCGGAGAAGCTCATACAAATCTTGCTTGCTCAATTTTTTACGCCATGACCTCCTTCAGTTAGGTTAAATGGTTATTTTGCAAATTGTGAGGGCTAACACTTCGACTCTGTGCTGATCCTCTTTAGACAAACACAAACAAGATGAGGCTGAATTTTTGAAATTAATAAGGCTCTGATTCACTCGACTGTCTCCTCAACATGTAACTCATAAACATATTACTCAAGAAGGTTGGTGTGTGTTTGATGCCACACACAAATGTGGTGTGAGATCTATAATAGGATTTCTGGCTGAGTAAGATTCAGAGATTAATCCAGGGACTGATGGTGTTGTTGTCAATTCAAGTTCTGGAAAATTCTCTCCCACTGCTGCTGCACACCGCCTTTTATTTCCCTGTGCTCAGTCAAGTGAAAACGGCCGGCGTGCTTCAGATGCAAACATCAGTTCCTAATTCAAATTGATTAGCAGGGCAGTCAATCAGTTAAGTCAATCAATCGCATAGTGTTTAAGAAGGAGAGGTTTAATTAAATGAAAAACCTAGTAAATGAGAGGTGAAACATAATGAATACATGCTCCGATACAGGACACCAGGGGTCACTGAATGGTTTGATGAATATGAAACAGTTGTGTGGCCTTTGCAGTCCCTGGGGCGGGAGTTACTGAAATGAGGTACCTTCTGGTTCAACTATTACTTTTCAGTGCCACAAACGGTGTTGTGCAAGTTACTTCCAAACTACATATTACTTGTTACTGTTATTTTAAAGTTAATTCTTTACCTTCCAATATTCTTTCAGAATTGTAGTACGTTACATGACTCCTGCGTTACATACAGACTCTTGTCCTAAATGGTGTATGAGCAGTTGCAACCCTCCCAAAGTCAAACAATACCCTCCCACCCCACCCCCACCCAATAGAAGAGATAGGAGTACATGTGGATGCATAATCCCAGCAGGAAGGCTTGCATTTTTTTCAAACATTATCTGACCTTGTCATTGCTGATCACAGGGATCATGCTAACTAGCTTGCACTAGCAGGTTTAGGGTCAGTCGACAGCTCATGTCCATGTTGCCAATTGGCTGAACACCAACAGGAAATCGAACTTCCCTGCTGCATTTCTGATTCCTTAAGGTCTCTTGGTCTTGCTTTTTTCATTTGAGCAATTAAATGATGGGCAAAAAGTGTGTTGTAAGGCAAGCACTAAGTAAAATATTACTGAAAATTGATTGGTAATGTCTTATACTTCTGCGTTACAGCAAAAAAATCAGTTACTTTAATGCATTGCTTTTGTACATTACTCCCAAATCTGGTCACAAAGGTGTTGTGCACAACTTTCCCAGTAATCATGACCTGCTCCAGAGCTGCTTGTGTTTAAAGAACAATACTAGAAGCACTGCGTATCAACTAATTATGTCTCATATTAGATGCATATACTAAAAAAAAACCCTTGGTGCACAGATAGTGTTTCTTAACAAGCCAAGACTGACTTTGTAAAAATTTAGCATCCCTTTGTGTACTGGGAAAAATCCTACAGAGCTAAACCAGAGACTCATTAAAGCACTAAAGCATTGCATGTGTTGACCTTACAAGATTTTGACAGTAATACTACCGACTTGGTTGAATTCTCTTTTTATTTTTGGTCTTTACTTACTCTCGGACTGTTTGAGAGCTCCAGAAGACTCAAATTCTCTCATAAGGCATAAAAATATATCTAAGCAGCTCATTCATTTGATGGATTATACCACAGTAATTATAGTGTGATGTGCTTGTGCCTTAATGGTATGATATTGATAAGTTTATTAACTTAAACATTCATTTTTTCCCCTCTGTGTTCATGTTCCTTTTTTGTGAGAAATAAGCTGTTTTAGAGATGTCCCTGTCAGTGATTGGCCTTCTGTTTCTACCCCCTCCCCTGTTATAAGAACACCCTCATAACTACATAGAGTCTAAAATCATGGGTTTGCCAAACAGGTTGGTAACCACCATTGTTAGCTTGATTGAAAATGAAAAGTTTTTGTTAGGTGTTAGCTAAAGGTATCCTGGGTGTGATGTTGGCTGACTGACTTGAACACAAATGGGAGTTTTATTAGAATAAATTGTCTTTCATATTTTAGAAGAGTGTTGTTTGAAGCGGATTTCCATGTTTTTTATAATAAACCTTATGGAGACAGATAAAGGCTCGCGCAATTCAGTGTCTTTGGTCTAAATAAATACTAAGTACACATTCCCGAGCGCTGTTTCAGAAAGATTTAAGTAAAAGTTATGTTTAAAATTTCAGCCTAAAAACTGAAGCGAAGTGGTTAACGCTAATCTCTTGCCAACCCGATATGAAATATTCAAAAAATCCAAACCCTAACAAATTGTAGTACATCTCATATTTCCAACTCAAAAGACTTTACACTTGTTTATTTGATTTACACCTTACAAAGTATACACTGACCTGTCGACACAGAGCCTTCATTAGAGACTTTATAGCCCATACTAGGTCAGTTCAGTAGATACAAAGACAGGGTGTCTACAGTGCTTAATGTTGAACCCAGTCCTCTGGGAACCAATCACAAAATTTGTACAACGTTGTTTCTGACCCCTGGTTGCTTATTACAATGATGCACCTGTTAGGAACAAAATAATAAAGGAAAATGTAGGTAAAACTGTTTCATTTTCACCAACCAGGGACCTTTCTGTGTGTAGTTTATAGGTTCTCCCTGTGTTTGCATGGGTTCTCTCTGGGTACTCCTGCTCCCTCCCACCATCCAAAGACATGCACTGATAGGTTAATCAGTTAATTTAAATTGCCCGTAGGCGTGAATGTGAGAGTGATTGATTATTCATCCCTATATGTCAGCACTGCGATCAACTGGCCACTCGTCCACGGTGTACCCCGCCTTTCACTATAGGTAGTTAAGATAAGCTCCAGCACCCCCCGCGATCCCAGTGAGGATATAGCGAGTTCAGACCATGAATGAGTGATTAATTTTCACTATAGAACAGTTGATACTTGTTGAGTGTCACAGTCATAGCCAGTGGGTTTCTAACAATTCCAACCCTGAAAATGTTTTAAGCTCAAGTCATCAATTCCATTTAGTCTTTATTCATGAAACGATAGTGAACTCCACCCTATTCTCTAAAATGGCTTGATTTTCACGGCATAGTCGAGGTATATACAAATATCAGGAAATCAAACAAAGCAAATGACTAACTGCCTTTTTTATATGAATCATCCAAAAATGACCCTGAAGAAGGCGTAAGCCGAAACGTTGGTCAAATAAATGAGTATTTACTAAAGTTTTTAAAAAATTTTTATTCAAACTATTGAACCGCTGTGCGTTTACTAATTTAGAAAAATATTAATCATCCACTCTAAAATTGGCCCTAGTGTGTGCATGTGTGTGTGAATGGTTGTCTGGTTGTCTGGATGAAGTGGCGACTCATCCAGGGTGTAACCCACCTTCGCCCATAGTTGCTGAGATAGGCTTTATTTTAAAAGAATACCTTGGAATTCATTATTGTTTCCTGACTACATAAGTGTCTCAATCCAAAGAACACCTCATATAAAACACCTTTTCTGTGTTTAACAAATACTCTTTTTCCATCTTTTTTTTTTTTTGCTACCTATCAGTTTATATTTATTTATGTTAGCTAACGTATTGTCAAGGCTGAACTTTTGCAACTGTTAATATAATCTTTGCCCTCACATTCCCACATTATATATCATTTTTTTAGGGCCTTCAAGCTGTTAATCAATCTCTGGGTCATGACCAGCCTCCGGGCCTTTTCTATCTGCTAATCATGAACTACAGTATAGCTCTGTGTCAGGCACATACAGCCTATGTAGCCTATGTTTATGCATCCTTATTTGGCAGCTGTGATTATAAGTGTGCATCGTGCCCACACACTACACCACACCACACAAATGCATATCCCTGTTATAAAACTGCATGGAATAGTTTGTTTTCAGGTATTTTTTTTCTCTACTTAATTAAAGGAGAAGATAATCTTTTTTTTCTGCAAGTGCTCTTAATTGTCTCTCTAAAATTCAGAACTTCACTTTTTTTTTATGTTTGCATTGCAGAGATGTGGAAATTTTGTACATTCATTTTAAAAAATAATTAGTGTTTATCCCTCTGGTGCATATTTAAGACTCCCTGGCTATGTTCAGACAGAAGGAATCGGATATTTTATTTTTGAAATCTTTTCATATTGCACATTAAATGCACCTTCTATCAGTTTTGAGTATAAACTGAATGTGACCCTGAAGTGACCCCCATGCACAAAAGAGGTCCTGATGTAATACATGATCATGCAGGTACGCACTGTGTGTACACAAATAAATATGATTTTCCCAACGCTTCTCCTGGAACACAGAATTGTCGCATTCCAATGGTGTAAAGGTCAGATAAATACATCCTAGCTGTTCAGACTGAAGCTGCATTGCAAAATATCAGCAGCGTATTGGATTTAGGACCAGATATGAAAGTGGCCTGTGTCGTATTTGAAAAAATCGGATTTGTGCTATTCAAACTGTCTTCAACAGATTGGAAATGGGCAAAAAAAAAATCAGATTTGGGCCACATTTGTCTGCAATCTGAACAAAACCTTAATTAAAGCGGTGAAAGTGTTGATCTTAGTCTAAACACTAACAAACTGAGCCAACTTTTCTTTATCCTCCATTGACTTGTCCTTGTATTAGAAACTTCTTGACATTTCAGACGTTCACGTGTCAAATTCAAAATAAACACAAATACAAGTTTGAACAAATAAAAAACAAACGACCTTCCTGGGGAGCATTATTATTCCTCTCTGTTCTGTCAGTCGTCATTCACAATGTCATGTCTTCTATGTCTTTTTCCTGTGAACACTGTTCCATATTCAGCGCTTCTAAAGTTCAGCCATCCATTGTTTTAAAGTCTATATGCCTGTCAGTTCTTTCTGAAATGGAAAAGCAATAATTCTGCCTCTCTCTGTCTCTTCCCAGCTTTTTGATGGGATCGAGTGCGAGTTCCCCATATTTTTCATCTACATGATGATTGACGGTAAGCCTTGTTCTATCCTTAGATGGCATTACGATGCCTCAAGTGGGTTATCGGCAAGATAGAAGGCAGACTTGTAGTGTTTGACAGGAAATTACACTTTGTCGTTTGCCAGTTGGATTTATTGTCAGTAGGACTTTTTGAAATATGGAGATTTCTGTCTGAATTTAAGGGAACAGTCAGAAATAAAGTATGGAGTGACTTGTTTACAAAAAAAGTCAAGTATCACTTAACACATCCTATAGTAGTTTATAACTAAACTAATATAAATAGACTATAAATGTAGACCAACACTTAGCCCAGCACCAAGCACTTTTAATGGAAATCTGACCATGTTGACGTTTTCTATAGAAGAAAGATCGAACATTTTGTTACGATACAAGTTATTTGATAAAGAATTACTGTTTTTACATAGTTATTTAAATGATGCAACAGCAAAACTACATGGTGCCGTACTTTATTATGTTGCATGGAATGAGTAAAATAGGTCTTAAAACATCATTAATTATATTTATATTACCATAATACTACTACACCAAATTATACGTCTTTATGAACTGACTGGATCATGAAGTTACTGTTACTTTTTGTAAAGTTGAATTGATTTTGGTTTCATTTTTAAAGCTCTAAACTAATGATATGAGTTGAAGCACATTAATTCTGGTGAAAAAAAAAAAAATCAACAAATGTGTAAAAATTTGCATTGTACAAGACAAAACGGCTGAACACACTTCCAAGTTGATGCAGATGCGGACTCAACTGTTTGGAATCATTCAAGTTATATAAAATATTTCTGTTAATAATGACACTCTGATTTGAGGAGTGCAGCCCACCTGCCCTTCAGGGAGAAGTTGTTTATCTTTCCATTTAAGTAGTGTTAGTCTATGAGTGATGAAGGCAATGAAATGTGTATATTTTTGAAGAAAATAAAAAGAATGTGATAATGCCAAATATCACAGTTGTTGCCTAAGGTTCAATATGAAAAACCCTGAAACATAAGACAGAAATTTAAATATGGTCTAACAAAGGTTTTTCAGTTTCGAACTGTGGCTGGTTCAGTAGGATTCAAGTCTGATTTAATTTTTGTTAACTTCACTTTAGACCAACGCAGTCTGTGAAGTTACTCTATGTCTTAAGCAGATTGAGGATGACTGAATGTTGTGAAATATAGATTACCATCCATCTTCAGTAACTATGGCTGATTCTTTCTCCGATTCTGTTTAATTTTTAATTTTTTTTGGTGGTAAAACAGTATAAAATCTAATTCCTTTCACACCCCATGTGGTTCTGCACAGGTGTGTTGTGATTGTAGATGGCCCTGAACACATCCTTCATGCATATCCACACCCATCCATTCACTCTTACCCTTTGCAAAATCTTTCACCGGGTAGAGATACATTTTAATTGAAAGTTTAGACAAAAAAAAAATATATGTATATGTTATTTTCTTTTGTGTGTCAGAGCACAGTTTGATATGTAGGTTAACATTGGTTCTCCTCCTCCACATGAAAAACAGCTACTTCTAAATATAACAGCTTAAATTGTTTCTGTTAATGTTACTTTTAACGCAATCTGTCCCAAGATCAGAACTAGGTCTCAAAATCTTAATTTTTTTATACCTACTATACAGAAACCCTGTACAAGCAAACCATCACATAAGTTACTGAACTGTATCAAAAGTGTTAAAAAACTTAATGGATATCCTCTCTGTGTATTTCAGGAGTCTTCAGAGGAAATAAAGCTCAAGTGAAGGAATACCAGGACCTGCTCCAACCCATTATCTTCCAGTCTTATGAAGGTGAGAAATCACACACCCACACATATGCAGGGAAATTCTATATGCACAAACACGTATACTCTGCACGTATAAAAGAACTTTGCATATTAGTGTGGTTCATCCTGAAACTCGTGTGTCGGCGTCTGTTCTGCCGCCCTCCAGCAGTGCAAACTTTCTCTTATTAAATCCTGTCATCCATATTCATACACCACATACTGGGACCGAGACTCATGGGGGCGTTACATTCAGTGTTTCCTTACGAGCAAAGAGCCTTGACACTGTATCCACCTGCCCCCATTGCACTGAGAGGAGACAGTCAAATGATAGGGATGTCAGGAGCTTTAGATTTCCATTGGTCCGTTCATAATAGAACAGTAGTAATTGGTGTGTAGAAAGGATAATGATGTGAGACACAGCTGACTAAAGTTGCCCCAGATGTCTCCACAGTGCCTTTGTGCTGGATATGTGTGAATTAACAAAACCCCTGAAGTTAATTGGCTCGCTTTAAAGGATAACACAATGTTTTTTTTGTTTTTTTCCCCCCCACTTCTCTTGCCAATAATGCCGATGAAGAGTCTAGACCCTCAAATGTGTTTTGCAGGAAGAAGGTGCTGTCGTCTGTTTTGTTGCTGGTCTGAATTATGTCCCAGGAGTCACAGGCTCCCTTTGTTTTTATGATACAGATGCAGCTCGGGGATCCACAGTACTGTACTGTGGTGAATAAGACACATTAGCTAAGCCAGTCTTGGGGCTCAGTTGCATTTATATTGGACAAGAAACACTACAATTTTCAATTTAAGGGATGAGAGATCTTTTTTGATGGGGGGTGGGGCAGCACTTACACATTTGGCTGACGCTTTTATCCAAAGCGACTTACAAGGTATAGGCATGTATAGTATAAAGGGCCACCTGGGATTTGAACTGGCAACCTACCGCATCAAAGTCTGCAGTGTTAACCACTAAGCTAGTGTTTCCCAACCAGGGGTATGCAGAGCGCATGGGGAGTTTTTGTTTTTTTTTTTAAAAGAAGGCATTACAAAAACTGTAGTCCAAAAACTCATAATATTCGTAAAATGACAACAGAATGTCTGCTGTGGTCAATTATTTTTATTCCAAGAAAACATAGTATTCTTTATTCTTATGTTGAATT
>JAPSES010000001.1:15855456-15868769 GCA_029822895.1 Maxillicosta whitleyi
ATTAAATAAAATGATTTTCATCTAATAACCACTGTGTTATGCTCTATTTTTGGAGAATTATCAACGCATATGTGTGACTCATGGAGTGACAAGAAGGCTCAGGGGGTACTCAAGCCAAAAATGGTTGGGAAACACTTCACTAAGCTATGCAGTTGCTATACGTAGGAGTGTCATCCATAACTAATGTAACTAATGCTGGCATGACACAAAATTTACAACGTCCAACTCCTGGGTTCTATAGCTCTATTATACAGCGGATCTAATATGAAACTTTCATAACTTCTAACCTGGATGTCCCCCATGAGGATGAAATTCATTGAGTCGTCCGTCACACTCCCTTCTTTTCTTTTGGAGTTGTTTCCAGCGGTGAACACAGCATTACAACAAAATTAGCTTTTTTATCACTTTGTCAGTTTCTTTGACTCTAAAAGTTGTTTGGTAGTAGTTGTTAACCCATCGTGTCACTTTCAGATGCTTTGGTTAAAGGCCCTGTGGTGTTAGT
Source organism: Maxillicosta whitleyi (assembly GCA_029822895.1). NCBI lineage: Eukaryota > Metazoa > Chordata > Actinopteri > Perciformes > Neosebastidae > Maxillicosta > Maxillicosta whitleyi. The sequence goes on from JAPSES010000001.1 coordinate 15,855,959, forward strand.
TTTCATCACCATGGGAGTCCAGCAGAGTGACTCACTACTCCCTCTAGTGGCCACATAAATTCCCATGTTGGTTTGGAAATACTCTGACTAACGCTATATTCTATAGGTGTAATTTACACGGGGGATAGGGGGGGTCATGACCACCCCAAAAAATCAGATCCAACCAATATAACCCCCCCAATATAATCACATCATTCCGATTGATAAATGTATTAACTATTTTGCATGAATAATTTGTTAATTTTTTTCCTTATTCATTTTATTTACCATAAAAATCAGAGCATCTGTGATCATCTGGTAATGTAATGTGCGTACATGGTTAGAGTACATTTTTTCCTCATTGCCTTTGCCAGATCAAACCAAGTTTAACTTACTCTTGCCATGTTTTTTTTTTTTTTTAAATTCAAAAGTAATTTTAGTTCAAAAGTAATTTCAGCAAAATAGATCTCTTGTGTGACGTGTAATTCACACCCACTCATTTAAAAATTGAAAGATTTTCAGGCCGCGCATCACAAATCCCAGCAGTTTTAAAACAGCCCTGAGTGTGACCTCCCCCCAATGTTTAACCCAAAGTTACGCCCTTGTATTCTAATATATTAGTGTCTTTGGGATAAATTCAGAACTTTTAATTCTAAACAGTAATGATAATTTAAAGTAAAATCTGATTACTTAAAAGAAAAAAAAAAATACATAAGACCCCATAAACACCATTAGAAAGAACCTGAAATGATGACAATATTTAATGATTATCAGAATCGTTCCCTTTAATATTTATAATATTGTTGTAATAGAGTATGATGTTCATGCTATTGTGCCTGATGTGTTTGTTGCTTGGTTTCAACTGTCATTTTTGACATGAAAGTGATGGCTTTACAGTCAAACACTGTGTTTGTCTCATAGTGTATCACAGTTGGTGCCAAAATATGACAGATGTCACAAATCTTTTTTAACTCACATCCTAAACACAGATTTTTGTTGAGAAACTTCCACCCTTCAGCAGATAAAGGTGAAAACATTCTGACAGTGTAAAACTCTGCACAGTAAAGAGAAAACAAGACAGTGAAGCAACACAGAGTGGGAGGGGGTAGACACTGAATCTGAGTAGACGGGGATGTTAAAAAGACAAAAAAAACGCAGTAATGGCTTGTTTGTCCTTGTCGCTACCAGCATCAAGCAGGTTTAGACAAATGAACATAATGTACAGTGAAGGAGTTGTGATGAAACAAGTTCACGAGTCCACTTTCCTGCCAATAAAACCTTGTATATTGTGTAAGACAGAAGGTCAAAGCACTGCAATGTTGTGCACTTTTCAGTGTTTTCCATTTATTGGTTCTATTAACAACACCTGAAGCCTGATCTGTGAAATCTGTCTTTTATGCAGAAATTGTTGTCCTTTTGTTTTTTCAGCTAAAAGAAATGATAGATGCTCTGCCACCCCATGTGATTATAATGATCTCATCTGTTATACTTCACATCATTAAAAACGCACAGTCCAAACATGTGGTGTAATTTCCAGAAAATGATTTACTCAGGTGTCTGTTTTGTATATGTCGCTCATGAGATGAGTTGTATTTTTTCATTCCCGATACGTTCAATGTCAGCATTTGACCTAATCCGTTAATGTCAGACATTCAGTGGAATCTTGTACAGAGCCACACTTGACTGGTAACTTTACATATGGTCAATAACCTGTATAAAGGCACCAAAGAAAACGCAGAATTGCTTTTGACAGCTCAAAATGCCACGACTTACGATACAACAGACAGAACATATCATCGGCATGTTACAAGCAGGTCTGAGCCGTGGTGAAGACATTCGCCGTCTGCGCTGTCATCACAGTACAATCAGTTGTCGGAGTGATCGGATCCCCCAGGACAGGATCATGAGACTTAGTTCCATGTGTGTAATGATGGAATAAACCTGTTAATTTGATCACAATTTGTCTACAATTCATCCTCTAATGACCAATATTTCCCTCTTTAATATGAAGCTAACCCCAAATTAATTAATTTAATATATCATCAACTATGAATATTATTGACCTGTATGTTTTTAATGGTGCTTAATATGGATATAAATGCAGTACAAAATACCAGTATGTTTCCTGTGTATGAGATTGACACTAAATAACAGAATTTTACTTAAAGTATTGTTAGTCTGATGAAGTTTGAATACTTTTTCCCACACTTAAATATTGAGTCCAAACATTTATAATCACATCACAACAGCTATCGGGTCTCAAATAATATACATTTAGCATTAACTCATGCCAGTCTCTAATGTGGATGTAGAAAAGCAGCCAAACCAGGTAGGTAATATTTCCCAAATCACCAGATTTAGACAAAACTAATGATTATATTCTACTACCCTATGAACAAACATCAGTGAAACTTACCGTCTGATTCTGTGGAGAAGTATGACATGTGTTTTGGTGGATTCTCTGTGCACATCTCCACATTTTTTTGGCAAACATAGACGACATTGCATGGCGATGCTGTCACTTTTCTTGGACTTGGATTTGGATTTGTTCCTTTAACGTAGCCAAATATTTTCTTCATGTTCACATTCAATTTCATCCTCTGCTGAACATGACTGCAATTCAAATTGTTTAGGTCTGAAGTGAGCCCCTGTGTGTCCATTTTAATTTATTAGTATATTTTTTTACTCCACTTCTGTGACCGCTCAGCTTTGCTACCTTGCGTGGATGAGCAACTGAAGTTTCATTCTTGCCGTTGGACATAAGAAGGTCACATAGAATAGTCCTCATCATGCATGTCTCTGCTCTCAGGCCATGCTGTGATCCCCAAATACTACTATGTACCAGCTGACTTTGTGGAGGCAGAGCAGAACAACCACGGGAGCCAGAAGCGTTTCCCTAGCAACTCTGGACGTGATGGGAAGATCTTCCTGTGGGGTCAGGCCCTGTACAACATCGCCAATCTGCTGGGTAAGCGTCTGTGTGCTTTGTCTGTTTCTAATCCTGTGCATATTAATATATCAGTTTGTTGGTTGATTAGAAATGCAAATTGACTTTTATTTTACACATGATGACACATTTTTTATGCAACATGTTCACGTCTTTGCTTGCATTAATCTAAGACACAGTTTGACTCATGTATTTGTGGGGATTGATTTGTGCATCAGTATTACAACACTAAAGTTTAGAGTCAGTTGGACACCACCTAGGTCTATGTTAACTAAGAATCATGGGTAACAACAACCACAGGGACAGCAGATTCCAAATTCTGAATTTTATATCTGTTATATTCACCGAATCACACACACATGCACAAAATAGCAAAATTCTTATCTAAAAGCGTGAAAACCTTATAATATAAAATACATCATTAAATTTATGTTTGGGCAAGCATTTGGAATTTCTGTACAAATAAGTCTCAGTATTAATGATGATTTTGTTTCTCGCCTCCGTGTGTGTGTGTATCTGTGTATATGTTTGTGCTTGCTTTCCAGTGGATGAGCTGATTAGCCCTAAAGATATTGATCCTATCCACCGTTACGTGCCACGCCAGGACCAGCGCAATGTCAGCATGCGATATTCCAATCAGGTGAGCTTTAATTAGATTGTATATACATCTTATCTTTTCTCAGAATCATATTTCATCCTCATATGATTAGTGGATGTTCGTTCTCAGTACAACATGATACCTTATCCTTTATTCTACACCTCACTTTTTTCCACTTTCACTACTGTTTTATATCAGAACTCAAGTGGCATTACATAAGTACTTTGAAGCTGCAGAAGCAGAGAGTGGGAAGGCCATTCACTGCCCACTCACTGTGAAAACAACAGAAAAGGTTCTTACCTGGCAAGTTTTACTTTGCAATGGTCACAAAAATGTATAAAAAAAAAAAAAAAAAAGAGTTAGGTTTCAACACATGCATGTACATTTAACTAACTGGTTAGCACATTTGAAACAGTTCATTTATAGGATCCTACTTTCACTTAGTAAGTGAACCTTATTTCAATAACATTAATTAGAATAACACAACTTTAAAATACATTGCATTAAAATAACAAAATCAAGCTGCAGCAACAGTGTCTTCAGCTTTTTTTTTTTTTATATAATTACTTCTGTATTTCTAGTTTGTTAGGGCATCAAACAAGCACTCTAATGCAGAATGTGTCTTAATTAATGATGCTATTTGTGAAAATTTAACACTAATTCACAGTTTATTTTGGTAACAGAACTGCACCATAAACACAGAACCTGCCACTTGACTCACAGTTGAACACATGTACAAACTACACACCACCTACATTATTTGCAATCACTTAATTAAAGAAAAATCATTAATACACCTCCACACAGATGAAAGCTGTAGATTGGTATGTAATGGCTTTTTCTTCATTCTCTTTGCTCTACATTATGGATTGATACACCAGCTAGTCGAATTTGTTCTTTAAAAGCTGGGCTGGAGTCAGGCTTACTGGAGAGAACATGTCCAATGAGGAATCAGATGTCTGGTAGAAGGAAAAACGAGACAAAAAAACTAAAACATGAGAATGTGCACGTCAGCCAGTAGCAAAATAAAGCATTGGCCTCAAAGAAAGATCAAAGATCTGACTAAAAATCTGACAGAAGACACATTTTTGCTTTAGATGTTTAGCAAAGAAAGAGCCTGTATTTACATTATTCACACCAAAAAATATCTCATTACCAAGTGAAATATAAAATAAGAATGTCTGATGTTTAACAACAGTCCATATACAATTAATATTCAAAGAATGGAGTATGAAAAGGTCATATTAAAGACCTGTCCTATTGAATTTATGCTGAAAATCAGAGGTAGTGTAATTATTATTGCCAAAATTAGACCAGCCTTCAATACAAGAAAGGTCAACTCTGTAGAGGACTGAAATTGAAGAATTTCTCTATGTTACTAAAGCAAACTATGAATATATGGAGGTGTATTTCATTTCTGTCATTTTTACTTATTTAAAAAGGAGCTCAATACATTTTCATCTAAATATGTAAAATTTCTGTATGTTTGGATTACAAAATGTTAATATCTTAAGTATGAAACAGGAGATTTTAAATGCTGCCTTTAAAACCTGACGTGTGGCTATGTGAAAGCCACGTGAAATGTTGTGATAACCAGGCTAGTCAGGAAGGGCATCCGATATAAAAACCTGTGCCAAATCAACATGCGAAGGTGATTCACTGTGGCGACCCCGAAAGGGAAAAACCCCAAAGAATTCATCACAACATGCAGTAAATTGTAAGTGATTGCTGGATTTTGAAAGTCAAAATGAGAAAAAAAAAAAGTGGACCATTTTAGGCTTAAAGGGTTAATGATATATCTGAGTATCGGCATTACCTTGCATGTGTGACAAGTAGGAAAACATGGAGCTTTATTATATGCCAGTACCACTGCTTTTACGAATTCTGTTTCCAAACTAGTCTGCACTTTGAGCTCCTTTCAGGTAGACCGTATACTATATTGAGATAATCTGAATTTTTATTCCAATAAAACGTTTTTGAAACTGGATTAGCAGGAAGCCTGACAGCTCACTGTGACATCGGCCTCTGATGGAAGAAGGCAGCACACCCCATGCAGCCCATCAACAAAAGCCTGTCGCGTTTAGTTTGATGTTTTCAGCCACACACGGTCCAAATGATTGTGAGTGAGCGCACATGGTTTTACTCAAACTTCAATTCTAATAATGAATATATAAATAAATAATGGAAGGTTTGGTGGTTTGCTGTCAGAGTGATCAATCCATGTGGTGTTTTTATTTTGAATTTTTTTTTTTTTTTTTTTTTTTTTTTTGTCCACATGATTTCTTAATGAATTTGCCAGAGCTGACAACTTGGTACTGAAGCTGATGCAAACTGTGAGGGCTGTTTGTTGTGTTTATTTTCATTAGTGATGATGTGTAAGTGGACAGGACACGATGATTTAATCCACTTACGCAGACATCACTGTGAATATTTGGAGAAATGCTTCTGCTCAAGGAATGGTGAGCTGAGCTGGTTCAGTACTTTTTTTTTTTGTCCCATTTCTATGAAATTTAAGCCAGTTTTTATCGATTCATAGTGATTTCATTTTTTTTTTTTTTGTCCGCATTTATTCTCATAGTTTACCACCACAGGAAGGGGTGACAACTTTTTAATGAGATTGATGCATATTTTATTCTTGCAGCCAAATATTTTCATATTTAGTGTGTGACTGTCACCAGCCCTCCCTGGGAACTAAGCAGTCATTCTTTATTGGATTTTTCTCTTAAGAGCCGGGGAGAGCAGTGTTACACCATGGTGCACAGTGATTTCATTCTAATATCTTTGTTCAGAATTTTCCTATTGTGGTACTATTGTTAGAGTTTTCACATTTCACACAGTTTTGAAAACTTGATAAAATGTAATTCCACTGATGGCCACTAGAGTATAAATCTAGAATCCCATTGTCTCATTTGATTTATTAAAATGTCCTTTATTTTCCCAAAAGGAAAAGTGTGTTGGGCAATAGTGCAGCTAAAAATAATACCATTATTATACAACAAATACAGTTATAATACAACATTGCCATCTAATCAAAATGTCATTGGTCAGTAAATACAGATGACATCATAAAGTCATGGCACAAGTATACACAGTACTGTATACAGTCACATATACCAAGAACAAATGAAAACAAGACCATAAGTATACTAGTGGTCATTTTGTTTTTTTTCTGCTTCATCTGGATTGATTGATTAACGCTGAAGGTGCTTAAGAACAAGGTGATCGACTGGGGAGTGTTTTTATTTTTATTTTGGTGACACAGTTTTTCCACTGCTCCACCCCTTTAGGAGTCTCGAGACACATCATGTCCCATTAATACCAAACTGAGTAGAGCCAACATGATTTACAGGTTTTGACGGATTCTTTCAGGCCAAAGTCGCCAAAGTAAATAATGGACCCATTTTTCATAAGTCCCATATCTTATGATGACTCTGAGATTAAACTGACATTTTTCAGACCCACGGATCAGGAAGAAATTGACTTTTTTGAAGAATATCTGTCTGAGCAATGGAGTCTCATGAGATCTTACAACATAAATCTCATATGAAGGAAGTAAAAATAAAAACAAATGATAATGATGATAAAATAATGTTAGTTACCAGTAAGAAAAAAAAAAAAAAAAATGAAGCGTTTTGACTGTGTTCACTTTGGAAACAATACATAACCTACAGCTTAGCTTATGCTTGGGTCATGTGTGTCACTGTGAGCCAATCGTATGAGTTCCATATCACTGAACATTCTCCAGATGTTTATGACAGTGTTGTTTTACAGCAGGGAGAATTTCTTAGCTATGATGACAGATTAGTTTGGCTTTGATGATAAAGAAGAACAATATTCAAAGCCATGTGTGTTGGGTCCATGGTTTGATGACATGAAACGTTGTCATAACACATCAAACTGTCACTCGTCTTTACCAAAAATTATCCTGTTTCATGTCATTAGGGGTGTCCTAAAATACGCTGCTATGAATAGGATGTTTTCACAAAATAGTTGTTTATTGAGTGAACTGAGCCATTTGTCCTCTTGGATAGAAATCAGTCTGTTGTGTCCATTTGAAAACCCCAAGGCCATGAAATGGTTGTGCCGGGAGATTTGCATTTTGTGTTTTTAGTCAGTCTTTGTGCACATTGTACCAGCTTTGTAAATAGTAGACCTTTCTTAAGAAATTGTTCTCTTTCACACTTTCTGTTGAGTGAATAAACAGCACATAAGAGTTCTAATTGTGGCTGTGATTATGGTTGGCAAGACCCTAAAATAGCTGTGGTGTGTAATTTTTCTTCATATTTAATAGCCTTTTAGCATAATTTAGCCAATTTTTGTCATATTCATACTCATTTTATTATCATTATTATTATAAATGACCACCCTCTCAAAAAATATGTAGCACCCTTTTGTATTTTTCTACAGAAATGCAATAATATATGCAATAATAAGAAAATAGCCCCCCACTCAAAATTTCGTGCCGTCGCCTCTGTGTAGTATAAGTCATATTCACCGCAGCGCTCTCACACCATTATTCCTACACCATTTGAAGTGATTCTTACTTCTTTTTTCTTTTCTTACTAATTTTCTTACCTGGATTAACACTCATATGCTTACTCTTGACAAAATGTGCAGTTCAGTGATCACTTTTAATTTATTGGTTGCAAATGTTAAAAAAAAAAAAAAAAAAAATCCAACAAGCTTTTAATATTTCTGTCATGTCTGGCATTAAAAAATCTTCACAACAAGAGAATTTGACTGGAAACGAGTTATTCCTTTTGTAGCTTTAATAAGTATTATTCCAAACACAGATGGTGCATGTAAAGCAGGTGTCTCCATTCGGTGCCTTTTTTAAATCTAAAAAAAATCACTTCCCCTTGCCTCCAAGTGCCGAGGCTGAGCTCCCTGAAAGCTAATGTGAAGAGCACTTTATTTTACTGGATGGCATAAATGCAGCAAATCAACTGACTTTCAGAGCATACCTCCATCCAGCCCTCAGCCAAGGGAAATTAGGCACGTTTGTTTATTCATGTGGCTGGTGCTAAGCTGTGCGCCTGGGAGGGTCAAACGGCCACACAAATTGAAGGCTCCATTCTCTATTCCCTCTGTGCTCCATTCCCTCAGTGACCTCTGTACCTTTTCATCTTTACTTTTTACTCTCTCACATGCTCTGCAGTTTTTTGTTTTTTTTTGCCTCTTCTCTTTATCTCTATTTTTACTTCTATAGTTCTCTCACTCACACCTTTTCTGTCTCAGCTGGAGGCTTGAAAAGTGAAATAAAAAATGAAGACAGGGAGGGACGGAGGGGGGTATTCGTGATTTTTTTTCATTTTTTTTTTCAGTTTTTCAGCAAAAGATGTGTGTCCGTGTTCATGTGTGTTGCAGCAGCTGTCTCATTGCCTTTGCATCATTGACGTCCAGTGTTTGGTCTGCAGGCAGGAAAGGCACATGGGCGTGCTGAGCTTTCACATGCAGTTAAGGTTGATCTCTAAGCTCCTTTTTCTCCCTTCTACGTCTGCAAATAATTCCCAAAATCCCACAAAGCATATGTAGTATACTGTGCGCATACATACCGCTTTACATGTCACTGTCTGTAGAAGGAAGCCACATTATGTGTGCTATTTATAACTAGTAATTATTACCCTCCAAGCATCAATGCATTCTGTTGCAAGACTGAATGAGATGTCCACAGTATTTAAGACTCCATTATTGCACTCTATTGGTTAATATACAAGCTTAAATCAGCATTATTTCACATTAACTTTAACATCTTGCAAAATAAACTACTCTATAAAAGCTATAAACAGTAATTTAAATGCACCGCTTGCATCTTTTACACAATAACACTTGAATATTATTCCATTTCAACATGTTTTAGCAGTTTTTATGCACTTGCGCAAGGGTTCAACCACCAGATTATATCAATTCTGTTACATATGAACACCGTTTATCCAAATCTGTACAAATTCTTTGCAGAAGATATGATGGACCTGACATGGAAACACTTATTCATGCACATGCACATGCTCTAACACTAACTCTTAGTATGTATGAAAAAGAAAGTGCATCACACAGCATCAATGTTATGTCCCTGATCTAAATTTAAATGTGATTACGCAGCACAAATCCTCATATTGTACATAGGTAAGGCACAATGCATTAAATTTGCATTATGTGTGTATCTAAGCAGGAATGGGATGTAGGTTTTGCCTCACACAACAAGAATTTGAGTGCTTCCTTCGTGGGAAGTTATGATTTAGTGAATGGAGCATTTATGCAATATTAATGTGCAGTTGACTTGGATGTACAGGAGCCTTTTACCACCGTAATGAACTGAGGCTTTTAAATAGAATATGAAGCTGTAAAATAATGAATGCGTACAGTATGAAAGCTATGTGGAAACCGGGGGAAAAATCAGCAGAAATGTGTTGCCATAGTGCTGCCAGTGCCTCCTAATAGTAGCAGCAAATGGATTATTTTTTTTAAGCTTGACCCTGTGGATAGGCGCGGTTTTCCTTAATATTTAACGGCTAACAAAGTGCAGTGGGTGACTGTTGTGGGTTTTTCTGCATGAGAGACAACGTGCTTCGAGGGCTGTGAGGGTGAGTCAGATCAAATGCACCCCGGGGAGCGTGGCGTGACATCCCACTGACAAACATGCAATAATACACAGCAGGCGTAGCAACTGGGGCATCTGAGAAGTCATGAATGGCTGTAAAAGTGAATTAGTTGGTTTTGTTGCTGATGTCACACACCCTTAATCTACTCACAGACTCTCACAGTGTCACATTCTGTCAGTCGTAGTTTGTGTTTTCTCACCAACTCTTATCTTTGTCTTCAAATTCTTTTTTTTTTTCTTTTTTTTTTTTTTATTAATTAAGGACATACAGAACAACCTAGCACCCAGCTATGTCACTGTTAAAACTCCCCAGGACCCTCTGGCATCTGTCAGATTTCTCTTTAAACATACACATGTATTTTTTTTTTTTTTGAACTATGGGAGAACAAGGTTAATGGAAAAGTTGCGCCGTGGTCTTCACCGCGGGAGCCGTCGGGCATCAATCAGAGATAAGACGTGGGTCAGGAGAGGCCCCTGATTGGATAGTAAAATGTGAGGAACAAACATACCTCCTCAGAGGCAGATTGAGAGGGAAGTTCAGGACATGAAGGAGGAAGCAAGAAAGAGAAACTTATTTCATTAGGTAGGTTTAACATAAATGTACATGGAAATAATGTATTCTTGAACCCCTAAAACAGGCATGTCAAACTTATTTTAGTTCAGGGGTCACATTCAGCCTAATGTGTTCTGAAGTGGGCTGGATCAGTAAAATAATAACAGTGAAAAAAGAGTTACATGACAATTACATTATGAAACTTTTTTTTGACATTTATTTTTATATTGACATACAGAAGACAACAAACAGCAGTCGGCAATAGATATATCCCATACTAACATTGAGGAGCTTAGGTTACATTCATGTAATAGGGATGAAGTTACATAGTTAAATATTCAGAGCAGTAGATCACACATCATTCAGCACGACCAAGAGACAAAACACACATCATTTGTCCCCAAATAAATCGATCCATTTGTTTCATCTTCTCATGTACAGTTCAGCTTGCAGCCTCAGCATAAATATTAATCTCTCCATTTTGTGGATTTCATCTACTATTATCACCCAGTCCTCTAGCTCTGGTGGTTCAAGTTAAAGCCATTTGAACATTATGGAACTTTTTACATTTACAAAGTTCCCCTAAAAAATGTGAATAACATGAACATCCTGTTGTGTCTTAAGAAAAATAATTGCAATTTTAACAATATTATGCCTTAGTTTATCATTTACACATATGCATTACACTTTACAGATCATAGTGGCTCCACAAATACAAGAAACACCTCATAACAGGTAGAATATTGTTAAAATTGTGTTAACTTCTCTGTAGACATTTCAGGTTGATCATATTTGTTCAGGTTAGTCACATTTTTTGTGTAAGGAGAGTTTGTAAATATAAATATAAACATCTTCATTATATTTTATGTTTTGTTTTGTTTTTTTAGTATAACAAACAGAAACATTTGGAGTTTTCATTATGTATAGATTATTATGGTAATATTTTACTGGTCTGACCCACTGGAGATCTTATTGGTCTGTATGTTAATAATCCTTCTCTTCAATGTCATTTTTTCATTTCATAGCTTCATCTCACAGGGTAGATCGGACCCTTAGGAGGGCCGATTTTGGCCCACGGGCCTAATGTTTGACACCTGCACCCTAAAGGAAGAAACAAGTTAGAGGAATACAACTCAACAACTTGCAGAACATAAAATGAATCTCCATGTTTCCAGAGTCAATGATGCAGTCAAACAGCATCCATTCACACTCGCTCTAATGTGCACTTTCTGTGGCTCCAACAGATAATCAACATCCTATGCAGATTTTAGTCACTTGTAGCTCAATATCCAGTCGAGGTACAACAGTGGGATGTCCAAAAAGGCTATTTGTTTCATTTATCACATTCTGGAACATGAAAACAGTTAATGCAGCTTTATATTCTTCATTTTTCCCATTAAATAGTTCTTGTTGTTGCTCCAAACAAACCACAAACTTAAAACACATGATTGTATGTGTCAGCAAAGGATTGTTCCAGGAAAAGTCACATCAGCCAGTCTGTGTAAAAGAACAGCCACTGTACTGAGTTTCACAAAATGGGTAAGGTGAAGGGTGACAGAATTGTTATTTTACAGCAAATTCACTGTCAGAAAGTGACACATACATGATTATCCCCTGAGCACTGTGCTGTGTTTTCCAGTTTCAGGTGGTAATGTGTTTTATTGAGTGTTATGTCCAGGCTAGTATAGTGATTGTGAAGAGTGATTCAACTGTAAAATGATGTTTTCTTGCGTCCCTTAATGGACAGACTCAATGCCACACCTGAAGGGTGGTACATTATTAGATAGAAAACGTTTTGTGGGATATGATTGTATATTCAAACAGTATAACAGGTCAGAAATAGGACACGCATGAATAATGTACACTGTGGAGGAATTGACCAGCCTAGCTGAGAAGATGCTTAGTGTCTGCTCCTGTCAATCAAAGAGGAGACTTCTGTGAAGGCCAGAATTCTGGTATTATATTAATGTATGATCTTTGTACCATGTAAATCTGTGACCTGACCTGTTTGTGGTAGTTTTGTCTTGCTCAAGTCAGTGGCTCCACTAAGTCTGGCTGTTGTTGTACTACTGAATGAAGCCTCCCAAACCTGATGATTGACAACCAATTTGGCCAATAGGGTGCAAGGCTCCA
>JAPSES010000001.1:15879136-15895379 GCA_029822895.1 Maxillicosta whitleyi
CAGTGAAGGTCAAATTGGGTTCAATGTTTCCCCTGAAAGAAAATGACTTTGACACCCCTGCTCTAAGGGCAAAATTTGCAGTTTAAGCCATTGTGTGTTCTTAGGTTTTTGTACAGCTTAACTTCCTCAACACCCTTGTAAGTGTTGTTTCCAGCTGTATAAGTCTACTTCTTTTCTTGCCAAAAAAAAAAAAAAAAAGAAGCATTTTATCTACTGTATAAGCAACCTGCCCAACACTAATTGGCAGACGAACAAAACTCAGGAATTGGCCAGTAAACATGCAGCAACATTTAGCAGCTAATGAGCCAAACATTTCCCTCAGGAAATCGTGGAGACTAAAAACTAAGCAAAAAGTTAAATTATTTTTGTAGTTCAATTTGCCAGATGGCCAAAATATAACTTGGAATTTCAGAATGATAATTTTCACAATCTACTGGCTGTTAAAATTGGTCAAAATAAGTAATACATGAGAAAAAAGCCTCTATAGAGACTTTTCATTAAAAGACATATGAAAACCGTGCAGTACAGTTTGCTTTACTTTCATGTTTTATGTTTTCTGGTTGGTCACGCTGTAGGAAACGTATATCTCAGATCTCGGTGATGTTCAGCTTGCTTTCAACTGTCAACATCTCAATTGGCCACCACATGCCAGAACCTCCCCATGATTATTCTCGATGCACTATTACATCTCAGCAGACTGTGATGTTGAGTATATTCCAAGCGTTATTTCATGACAAACTGACGCAATTCATTTTTGTATCTTGCTCACCCTCTCCTCCTGCCTTGTCTTGTCTTCAAGTGCACTCTTCGATTTCCATTAAATTCTAAAACTCCCTGAGAGAATATGATAGGAATATTTTTGCTGTAGGTTTATTATGTAGGTTGAAATGGCATTAGAAGAGCGAGAGAGCGCTGGCTTGAGAGTTCTTGAGAGTTCCAGTCAAGAAAACACACATACAGTTAACAGAAGATGCAATGAAAGACAGGGTTAAATGTCTTTTTCTATGAAAAACTTGTTACGTGTTCATTTTTCTGCAGTTAAAATGTCAGAACTGTAATTACCTTTTCTGTTCAATAATTGGAAACCAAATTCTAAGTATTCCTACAAAGGTATTAAAATGTATTTGATCAGAACTGCGGTGACACAGCAACAGCAGCTGCAGCATTGTGTTCATCTAAGGTCCAATATAATTTGCTTTACAAGAGAACTGCCTGTGGCGAAATGACGCATTGTTTCTTCCATGCTTTACGATCCTACCACTATTTTGGTCACACTCCACTGATGCACTTAGGGTGTCTGAATAGGTTATTTAAAGAAACATTTTGGGCTCATGTAATTTCCTTCTCTGCAGTGGCAACTGTTGCAGAGGTGTGTGGAGGATAGAGTGAAAGGGAGTGCCTCTCTCTGGTGTCACCATTATACATTTGCATATCTTCTCCGTGCCCAAATGAGTGCTTTGTCTGCTCGAGAGCGGTGCTAATGAGAGAGTTGCATTGCAGCATTTTAGAAGCCATTGCTCCCCCATTCATCAGGGGGAGAATTGTGTTCAGCCATTCTTTTTTTTTTTCTTTTTTTTTTGCTCAGCCACCCTCCTACTCCGTTCTCTCTCTTATCCATTCTCTGATTGATGATAACGAGGTCGTCGGCTAAAACCAGCTCATATAGACCAAACAAAATGGCTGCCAGCCTTCTCAACATGTGTGTATTTGTGTGTCTGCAAGAATTCACAAATACACTCCCCATGTGTTGTTCCCTTACTGCGTATTCTGTCTCTAACTATAAACCAGAGCATCTGTGCGTATTGCTATCCATGTGCCTTTTAAATGCAGCATTGATGTGTCTGTGCTTGTGTATATGAGTCCTGATGCTCCTGTGAGGGGAAATTTGTTGCCTTCCAAACTCCTAAATGGTCCTGCACACACGGTTGCACAACCCAGTGCAGATGGCCCTATTTACACCTGGCGTTAATGTGCGCCTTGGGTGATCTGATCACAAATAGGCAGCTCTAAGTACTGGTGTCAATGCACCCAAGACGCAATGAGAATGCATTGAGCTCACGAATGGGCAATTCAAGCAAAAATACCATGTGATAATTGCTCGAAAGTAGTCAACTATTACTCAGATATTGGGCGAAGTGGGACCATTATCATTTGCTATTTGTCACATAACATTGCAAGTATAAAATAAAGATATTTTATCTTGATAACAAACAGTGTTTATACGCCGTTAGTGAATAACTTTCTCTTACTTGTTCCTCTATCTAACATCAATAGAATAAGTAAATGAGAATGACATTATAGTGAATTCAGCAGTGGATGTAAACACACCCAGGTGACTAAATGGGTGGCAATGACTGAAGGTACAGCAGTTTGAATCCTGGCTCTGACTGTCCACATGTCAAAAGCAAGCTACACTGAACCCTAAATTGCACCCAGTCGGACCTGGCAGCACCCCGGCACCTATTGGTATATGCATGATGGTGTATAAAATGTGTTATATAAGTGCACTCCATTTACCATTTAAATGGACCTACAAAATAACATACTCACCTGCATTTCCTCCCTCACGGTGAACAGTTTCAAAGTATTCTCCACCATAAACCATCCATTTGTTTGCAAACTGAGCCAGTAGGTCACTCAGGCATTTTCAGAACTTCGTCGCGACATGTGTTTATGGGAAACAGAGCTCCATACAGCTGCATTATGGCCAAACAAACATGGAAACGGCTTCATTGCCTCTTGCTACTGCAATGCACGTTGCAACAAATTTCCAAAAATGCCCAACTGACCTACTTGTTTGTAAACAAGTAGATTATTAATGGTGGAGTACACTTCGAAATTGTTTGCCGTGACGGAAGAGATTCAGGTGAGTAATCATGGACAGACTTACGGGTTCATGATGCTTGGGTTTTATAGATTTGATGAAAAATTGGCGACAGTCATACACAGCTTTAAGTGAAAACTGTTAATGTGTAACATCATCAATGACCAGTTGATGCCTTCTCTTGCTCCCTTTGAACTCAATCAACCGTCTCTCACGAAATAGCAATTCCACTACATTTTTGTTATAAAATATATAACTCCACCAGCGTTCTCTGGCTGAATCGCCAGGTCTTATGTGTCACTATACATCCATCTCTGATTAATTGCACCACTTTCATGTGACCCTTTTCCAGAAGAAACCCACACATCACTCGCTGTTGGTTCAACACGGATAATGGAAACAAGCAATCTCACTCTTGTTGTCTCTCTCTGTAGCTGTTGTGTTATTAAATTCTGCTTATTACCATGAAACTACTGTCTCCGTTCACAGTAGGCAAGATTTTATTCAAGCAATTTGTGACTGTGAAATTTTTATTCTGTTTAGTAGCATCCATAGCTCCTGATATGAGTTTTAGGTGAGTGTCAATGATTATAGTACCTGAATCTTTGCTTACGTGACGTGTCGTTGTGGCTTCAGATAGTTTGTCGCATAAAACCTAAATGTGTTGGAGTGGATTTGGCCCTGTGATGCAAAGCGTGAAGAGAGCACTAAAGGTCACATACTGAGTGGCATTTAAAGTAACAACACTTGAAGAAGTAAAAAAAAACAAACATTTGTACCAACAGTATCCTCAACAGACACTTAAAAGGTCTTGCAAACCCAAAAATACACTACTGTTACAAGTGACATTTAGAAGATTATAATATTTAAAGGGAAGTAATATAGCAGGAAGGAAAAGCAGAAGAGGTAAATAAATAAAATATCTTTCTACATGGAAATGATAATGATAGGTTCAGACCATCTACAGCATAAGGTGTTTTATTAAAAGACGTGCTGTTTTCGGTGTTTGCCCATTGCCAGAGGTCTGAGTGTACTGCTGAGATGCGTCCTCTCTCTTTCATTTGGATTTTAACCTTTTCTACTGCAGGCAACATGAATAATGTGTTGCTCTCTTTCAACTGTTTGTGACTGTATGTTGGTAGATGGCTATGAATATGTGTTACCTTGAGCATTGTGCACAGACCAAAGCCACTGCATGAATGTGCTAAAACACCTTGTTTGTTTATGTCGCTGTAGTCCTGTTTTCCATGATTTTTACTCAATTTGACAACAGCAAATTTTCTAGAGGGTGTTATTAAACCGACATGGATAGTATTTCATTTTTGTCTGTCTTTGTGAGTTTTACATGATCATTTGCCATAGTTCTAATATGTCCCACGGTTATGTATTAGTGAAATTCATATATTGCTAACCTCAACATTACTCAGAATGCAGTAAATTGTGTATTTAATCAGAGCTATTTTCAGTGGCGTATTGTTGTTGTGAGTATATCCAGCAGCACAACACAGCATTTGGGATTGAATCAAATTAAAACACAACACACGGCATATGTACATGGTAATGAAAGAACACGCTCCCCAGGGCACCAGTATTAAATATGTGCTTTTTTTTTTTTTTGAGTAAGATGGAAATTAATTGCGTAAAGGCAAAAGAGGATATACTGTGCCTGTGTCAGACTTTGGCAGTGCCTTTGCTCGGGAACAATTTATTACTGGTTTTGGTGTTTGTTAGCCAAAATAAATAAATAACACTATCTGTATGATTGTGCTGTTATTATGTTGCTTTTAATAACTGGTTTGTGAAAATCAGACACGTTACTCTTTCACATTTTACATTAAAGCCTATAGATAAAGAATAAAGCCAACCACTCCTTATTTTATGTATGTCCTGTAAAACCAACAACATATTACCCCATGAGAAAGAAAAAAATAGAATTACCTGTTAACAATGAAATGGTCATCTATCTATCTATCGGATGCTCTTCCTTCACATTTACACCTCTTTTTCCTTAATTATTCATCCTTACTTTCTATTTCTCTTCCTCTCTCACAAATCAATTCAGCTCTTTGCAACCTTGGTTTATTGCCATGTGTATAAATAAAGTAAGCAGGATTATGTGTTTCACATGTTTAACCCTCTCCTCTCTGGTCTCTCTTTCACAGGGTCCTATAGAGAATGATGTAGTGATTCACGTGGCCCTGATCGCTGAAAGCCAGAGGTACGTGTATGTGTGTCTTTGTGTGACTTTTAATGCGTTGCACTCCATAAAGAAAGGTTATTTTCTTTTTTTACTCTCCTATTTGGCTCGCTCCTCGCTGTAATTGTGATGAGCTCATAAAGCTTCAGCCCGGCCTGACCTCTGCCATCATTTGTCAGTCCATTCATTGTTCATGTGGGCTTGTATGGGTTTTTGTGGGCATGTGTGTGTGTGTGTATGTGTATACGCTGCTGGATACAAGACTATGGATGTTGGCCACAAACAGGGTTAAATGGCTCTATGAAGATTCTTAAACTGTAGCTTCAATTTCTTTGCTCAGCACGTCCCCATCAGGCTCCATGCGTCATCTTTCTGCAGCTTTTGACTCATAATATAACAGTTGTAGCTTCATAATACATAGAAATTTACAGTAAAAGGACAGATTTATTTTTGTTAGTAGACAACACCATTAGAGTTATCATTTGTTTTGACAAAAATGCAGCTTTGGAAGTACTGCAGGCTCATAATAGCTTCAGATTTTACACATTTCCAAAAGTTTTGATTTATAGGTCAACAGCTGCTGCACAATCCAAGGGGAATAGATTTACAAGGATGTGGCAATTAGACAATTCTGCTGCATTTTTTTGTAAACACAAAATGACAGTTATATTAATAGTTTGTGTGTACAGAAAGCTGCACGTAAATGAAGAGTATCATGTTTGTATTTTTGCATGTTGCATTAATGCTGCATTATATCTTTAAAACACAAATGATCAGACATGTTCTTATATCATATGCTTCCTTAGTCTGAACATTGGCAATGTAGCCTACATCTGCTAGAAAAGTATATATTTTTTTAGGATTTATATGATGAGAGTAAGTTTTTTCTTTGTTTTCTTTTGTTTTCTATTTATGTCCTCATTTCCGCATGTACTATGGGCTGCACTCTGTCTCACAGTATGCATCAGGACATCAGTGGATGGGCTATTTAGTTATTAAGTGTGCGACGTACTGTGCATTGAAACACAAACAGCCTGTGGCCTCAGAGAGACACAGTATGTGATCAGAAAGGGAAGACGTGTCTTTAGTGCTGCTGAGATTCTTGGCTTTGATGATGATGGGACAGAGGCTGCTGGACTGATTCCTCTTTTCATGCTGCCTTATGTTTCTTTTGCTCACAGCGGCAGGAAGGATATGAGATTTCATTCTTGTCAGATAACATCTTATGCGGTACTGACCAGAACTGATTTGTGGCTCATTCATTGACAGTCCACACATAATTACAGATAGGTGAACAGAAGATACTAAAGCGGCCCAGATACTTAAAACCACCTGATTTAGTGAGTCTAAATCAGTCCTGAGGTTAATTATGTTATACCATTGATCAACAGTGTTTCTTGTATTGACAAGGCCCCGTTGTGGGTTAATAGGATATCGAGGATTCACGTTTTAATGAGAATCTTACATTGATTGCATGTAATGTTTTAGTGATGTGGGAAAAAAAATACCATCAAAATCAAGATGTTTTTCGTATTTTACCACAAAACTGAGCAACCATTGGTTTGTCATAGCATCAGCCTTAAACTGCCCTATTCTGTTGTATATTAAACCACATGAATGTGTGAATTATATGTTGTAAAATGTTAATTTTGGGTTTGTTTTTGTTCAGGCTGCAGGTGTTTCTGAACACATATGGCATTCAGACTCAGACGCCCCAACAGGTGGAGCCCATACAGATTTGGCCTCAGAAGGAACTGGTTAAGGTAACAAACTCACACACTGATTAGTACCAACTGAACCGTATCAACTACAGCCATGTTGAAATGTCTGAAAAGCAGCTCTTTGTCTTTGGCATCTTTATTTTTTTTCTTCAATATAATGACCATACATCCTCTATTGTTTATTTACTGGGATACTGGTATTTATTTCTGGGATATTTGATGGAAGGAAACTGTGATGGATTATTGATGTTGGCTCGCAACCACCAGCACCACCGTCACATGAATCAATCTCACTGTCAGCCAGATTACATTGGAGCAGTTAGCTATCAATATCCCAGTAGAACTTGGCTCATCTGCTTTCCAATCCAAGATTTCCTGCTCTTAAGATTTTCTTCTTGATTGTCCCATCAGTCACGGCCAGGCAGCAGATAGGTTGAAAAGATTGATTAGTTGAACAGTGATTGTTCAGGCTGATTGATCGGCATAATGGTAGAGTTGTCACAGTGGCACTCTGGTAAATGGGAGATGCATGGAGCTGAGAGGTTTCCAAAATGTGTTGTCACAGAAGGACAAGATACTGCAGGAGATGAAAGATCTATACATACAGTATTGAGTTGTGATGCTCAGAAAGGATCATATTCAATCATGGCTTTTGTCATCTGTAAACTGTTCACAGCTGCATTTGAGCTGAAATGAACAGATCAGCTGCTGGGATTGAGAATCTCCTCAGGTAGACATAAAAGTTGCACAGTTGGATAAAATCCCAACAAGCTCAGTGGCTACAGAGAAAATCCTGGGAAAAAAAAGGATTTTTTTTTTTTTTTTTTTTTTTTAATATCTTTGAAAATGATGGAATCTGAGTGAACTAAGCAAGCCTGAATGTTATTTAGTCCCTATAGATGAAGTCTCAAAGCCCTTTCATCTATCTTCCATTTATTGTTGTTCCCTATCTTCTATTAACCTGAACTTAGCTCAAGAGTAACACGCTGTGCAAAAAAAAATAAATAAATAAAAAATGGGGAAATGTTCCTTAGTGACTGAAGACTTATATTTGATCTATTGTTAATAATAATAATTTAAAAAAAAAGATTTATTATAGGTGTGTTGAAGGAAAATCTGAGATCAGAAATATTAAAGAATGACAGTTCCAAATGTATCATTAGTTTGGAATTTTATAGTTGTTTTAGTTTGAAAATGTTCATCAGGTTGTTTTAGATGCTGAACATGCATGGTTCAACTAACAGTAACTATCCTGTTGTTACCCCTGGTTACATCAGCTGTTAACTATGGTATATTTTTATGACCTTAATTCTATATGACATCTTGTTATATTGTGTTATCAAAATGCTTAAAAGCATGTACCTATGACCACACAGACACTTCCTACATTGTGGAAAGAAATCTTTCTTTAACTACTGTTTTCATTTTCACACAACATTTGTGTAAATTAGTACTCAAAGGATATTGATTTCAAGACAATGCCATTGAAATTTTTTTTTTTTTTTTAATGAACACCGTGTTTGTGTGCAGAACAAGCATAAGTCACGATTGTTGATATTTATGTCTCTTCACGGGTATATTGACTGAGCAAAAATTTTGAAGTAATTAGATTTTGGTGCATCAAGCTGAACGACTAATTAAATGGTGTGCCCTTCATAAGAGACAGAGAAAAGGGATGGAAAGAAACATGTTTTCCAATTCATCTTAGCAGGGAATTTTCAAAAAGTTGTAAAGTAGTGTAGAAATAAGATAAATCCAGAAAATCCAGCTTAGTCTATGTGAAATGATTACCAGAGCAGTTGAACAGAAATAGGAGCATGATTGTGTTTTTATGCTTGAAATCAGCTGAGTTGGTTTTATTTATTTATTTATTTATTTTAACATTCGTTTAACCAGGAAGGATTCATTGAGATTAAAAATCCATGGCCAAGATAAACAGCAGCAGAGTTAAGCAGGTTATAGACAGAGCAAGAACTAGACATAAGGAAAGTATAAAGTGATAAACACAAATCAAGCAGAAAATCTTCATCCAGATCTTACTGTCTCTATGAATGTAAGATAAGATAAGATAAGGTAAGCTAATGTAAGGTAAGATAAGGTAAGATAAGTTAAGCTAAGGTGCTAAGGTAAGGTAAGTAAGGTAAGATAAGATAAGATAAGATAAGGTAAGGTAAGATAAGGTAAAGCTCCATATGACTTTATCCCCAATTTTTCATCAAATCTGTAAAACCCAGGCCATATCTTAAGTATCATAAATCTGTAAATCTTTCTGTGATTATGCACTTGAATTTCTTCCTTGTTGCAGTAGCAGCAACAACAAACATGTGGACCAACCGAAAGCGGGTGCGTGGAGCCTGCACACTGCACCAAATTTCCGAAAAAGCCAGAGTGGCCTATCGACTCTTTGTTCACCGTGAGGGAAGAGATTCAGGTGCAAAATCACGGAAAGACTTACGGATTCGTGATACTTAGGACTACTATGACTTATGTTTTACAGATTTGATGAAAAATTGGTGAAAATCATATGCAGCTTTAGGACAAGACAAGATCAGCAAGTGCAGAGAAAAACACAAATGAGTGAAATGTGAAGAATCTAAAGAGAAGAGAAAATAAAGATATAGAAAATAAGAAATTTCGAAAAAAAAAATACATTTTAGACCGAAACAGAGAACTGCTTCTTGCGTTTTAGAGCACTTTGTAAATGATTCCAGTCCAGAGGCAGCAGTGTATTTTAATGCCTTTTCCCCCCCAGTTCAGTACAGACCTTTGGAACAGGGGAAAAAAGGCATTTCCATAATGCAGCTCCCTCTGCTTGGAAGATGAGATATTACGCAGGTACAGTATGTGGGCCCAGGAACTCCCACTGAACTATACATGGTGTTTGTAAACACTCTTCCACATGCTGTAGGTACCGTACTGTCCACCCATCTGCTTTTATCTCGTGCAGACGACACCATTTACGCTGTCATTTCTGACACTAACCCCCGCCTCCCTTCAAACCTCCCTCATGTCCACCACTCTGCTCTCTAGATTCCGTCCCTCATCTGAATACGTTGTTGTTTGAAGTCTTCTCTCTCCCCATCGTCTTGTCGTATCTGTCGCTCAAACCTCCTTTCCCCTCCCTAGCCCCCCCCCCGTGTTCCTCATCTGTCAGGTCTTTTATGTATACCGTCTATTCTCTGCGATACCTGTCCTAAACAAACAATTTCTTTTATCGTGCAATCTTTCCAGTTTCTGTTCCTTTCTCCGGGCCTTTGCACCTTCCGTCCTTGTCCCGCAATATCCGTCACATCCGCCTCTCTAACCCTACTCTCGCCTTTAGGCCTACATCCTACCCCGCCCCTGTTGTGTCCATTACACCAAACAACTCTCCCCTCCAGGTCTATCATCCGCCTTTGAACTGTCATACCTGTTACTTTCCCTTCACCCCTCCTTTTCGACTCTGCCTCTTTCTGCTGCATGGTGTTCAGCCCTCTCAGATGGATATGCAATTGTGAGTCAGAGCTGGGGCGCTGTGCTGAATATTAAATCCGACGCTCAGACAGACATTCCTTCCTCGACAGAATCTGTTTATCTCGGAGTCACCACCATCTCCAGCGCTGGGGGCTGCATTTGCTCGCCTCACCTCGTCCCTCGCAGCCGTTTGATTTCGTTGTCAACAGCTGCCTGACGACGCGAGAGTGGCAATTACATTTTCGCAATGTGTTATTCCCACCTGTACACCCTAAAGCTTATCCCCTTGCAAATCACCGCTTTCAAAAATAGCCTTCCTTTTAGCTCTTTCTCTTCCTGTTTCATATCTGACAGTCAGTGGGTGTGGGTGCCCGACATTTTGTGTGTTGTTTTTATTTTTGCATTTTTAGGTTTTTGAGATCACATGGGAATCTTGTTAGTTCTAAAAAATAAAGGGAAGTTTTTTACAATTTTTTATTACTTTTTTTTTATTTATTTATTTTTTTTACCTGTATCACATAATCATGAATACCGATCAGGATAACATTTTTGCTTTACTGCGTCACTGAACTGATTCAATGATTCTGACTGAACAAAAACTCTTTATCAGATGGATGAATCCAAACTTTACTCAGCTTCTCTTAAATGACATCGTGAAAGTAAAAATAGACCCCCATTAGGTGATGATTGGTAGAAAACACAGTTCTCAATGAAAATTTCAGTGTGTATCTTGCCATTTTACATATGCAAGTGGCTAGAGCTACTTGGTAAACTTATATACTTTTATATATAATCGGTCAAATTGCTGAGTTTACTGAAATAAAATTGGTAGTTGGTGTTTTACTGGGTCAAAAAACACAAAATGTAAATGTGTATAAAAAAGGAGTCATAGATAAAGACAAAATCCATTAAAACCAAAATGGCAAAAATGGCACCTGCAACAAAAATCAATACATTTTCAGTGTAAATAGTGCAAAACTGCTAGAAACAAATCTGAGGCACTCCAACCCCAACTTGTTTCAACTGCATAATACAAAAGAAGTGCTGAATTTTTTAAATAATTAAACATTTTTATTGCATTTTTAACAATTATACAGCAGTGTCCATCCAACTGATAGACAAAACACAACAAGAAAAAATATAATAAAATAAAAATAAAAAATATGCTATAGCTAAGCAGGCATCTATGTATATTGCAATACCATCCTTAATCTTTACAAGGTTGGGTCAAATTCCCCGGATATATATACAATCATAGGAAAAAAATTGTTAGACCACCCTTATTTTCTTCAATTTCTTGTTTATTTTAATGCCTGGTACAATGACAGGTACATTTGTTTGGACAAATATAATGATAATAACACAAATATGTCATAATAGTTTAATTTCAGAATTTTGTGACTGTGCTTAGTGGTTTACACTGCTGCCTTTGGTGCTGGAAGTTGCCAGTTTGAATCCCAGGTGGGCCCATGGGCAAGGCCCTTTATGCTATACATGCCTATACCTTGTAAGTAGCTTTGGATATAAGTGTCAGCCAAATGTAATGTAATTTCAAAGCTGATATGTACCCATTTTCCATGTTTTTTTGATAAAAAACAAAATCACTTCAGTTCGTACTGACAAAAACAGTGCATTTAGACATTCCATATTTTCTTTTCTGTCTGTTTTAGTCGCATGATACACATAGGAGTTAGTACTTAATTGCATAACTATTGTTTTTAAGGACTTTTGATGGTCTAATCATTTTTTTCTGTATTTACTTAAACCATCCCAGTGTTCATTAAATGTCATTTATTCCACTCAGTTTCCCAGCATCCTCTCATATGCAGCTGTTTCTGTCATGTGGGAAGTACTCGATTTTAAAAACTTTGTGCATTATGGGATGCTAATTGTGTTAATTGTGTTGATCATGTGACAACTACTTTGAAGTATGACTTAACAAATGGCAAAGTGTTGTTGCAAGATAAATTTTTGCCCGTTTATTTTTCTTGCTCAGTGCTGTTTGATACCAAATTTCAGTACCAACCTGTAATTATCATTTCATCTTGCACAGGTTACTTTGTTATAGTGTAAAACTGAAGCCAATCCCTCAACTGAAAAAAAGGCTAGGCTTAATCTATGTTTAGGAAATTACATGTCAAAGATTTCTTCTGAAGAAAGTACCGCAGTGTTTTATCTTTCTATTTGATTCATGCAATTTCAGCTTACAAACATGAACCAGCATCATCTGTTTGCTGCTACTTCAGCGGTGTTTTCCTTTTTGGCGTTTATCTTGAGTACCATGCACCAGAAGAAGGATAAATAGAAGGAAAAAAACAATGAGTCTACTGTAAACAAAGTGCTGCACATAACTCAATGCAACAGGTGAGCCATATGCCAAGTAAAACAATGAAAATACATCTCCTGAGCTTTGCTACTCAGTGAATTTCCTTTTTCTTTTTCTTTTTTTTGCCTCAACCTAAACAGATAAAAAGTTGGTTCAACCAGATCTTGTTTTGCCACATGTGCTTCTTTGGTTAAAACTTAGGGAGAAAACTATATGAAACCCTTGTTGATGGTACCACAATTTCCCTTTAAATCTCTAAAACCAAATTGGATGTGTGATATTAAGAGGCAGTCAGCAGTGAAGTTGCAAATTACAACAAAATGAATACCCTCCCAAAGACTGGCTGCCAAAAAAATGTAGCAGCCGCTGCTGGAGGTAATGTTTGGTTTGTCCATGTTGGGCTTTTTTAAAGTGGCAAACTCTGCTCAGCACTCAAACATAGCAGGTGAAAAGAATGATGATTTGTTTCTGAGTTACAGTAGAAACACAGCAGGATAACACAGGGGTTTCTATGGAAATGAGCTGGTCCCCCATCTAACAAAAACACCATATTTTTATTTTTGCATGACAACACTATGACTGTTAGCTCCCACTTCTGTAATTAGACCCTCCTAAACCCCCCTAAACTGAACCTTTAAGGATCTACACTGTGCAGTGCAACCTAGAATTTACAGAAAGTGTCACAGAAGCCGAAAGTTGAATCGCATATTCAATGGATTTGTATTACATTGAGTAGTTCAGAAAGACCCTGGACTCCTGCCGGCACACACCTGCTGCACTGTTAAGTCCCTTTTGATGATAGCATTTGCTGTTCAAGTAAATCTTTTTTTCGCCGGTTTTCTGACATAGACAGTTGCATGCTACTTGGGGCAACGACTCAGCAGCAATAAACATCGACAGGAACCTAAGGAACTAAAGAATACCCCACGGTGAATTTGTCTCATGGCTGTACTTTTTCACACCTTGTGGATTTTTAAAACACCTTTTATTATTTCTCACTTGCTGTTTGTGCTGCGGTCAGTGGAAATGTGAGGGAATGAAAGGATGCTTTGATAGGCTGCCTGCCTGTTGTCGTTCTTCATTGGTATTCTGCACACAGGAAGTACTGGGTGCAGAGGTTCCTCCAACCTCACTCTTATTTTCTCCTCCAGGTCTTTTCTTTTACTCTTAAGCCTAGGATTTGTAATGCAAGTAAACTCCCAATCAGCACTTCATGTTTTTAACGTTTTTTTTTGTTTTTCTTTCGATATAATTTGTTTTAATTTTAATCCAAACCTTTCTTTCTGTTCTCCTGCTCATGTCAGCCTTTTCCACATTGGTGAGGCACCACACAGGAGTAGCAGAGCTCCACCTTTTGGTTTACTTTATGAATTGCGCTTGGGTTTAGACGGGAGAATGCGGCACAGAAAGCTTGATGGACAGTTTTCCTGCAGTGCCACTTCAGTGTGTGGGTGTATTGATCATGTTTAATGATAGGACAGATTGGGAAGTATTTAAATTTTGAATTTTTATGCCATCTCAAAGGGGAATAAATGCTGGAGACTACACTCAGACATTTCAGAAAACAGGAATCCAATGAGCACATTTGTGCAATATTGCAGCCTCTCCAGCTTCCACACATAAACACTTGCAGTGAGTGCATCACACCACTGAGCACCAAGAAAGCAGAGCACAGAAATCAATGTCCATCTTCTTTTCTCTTTACGTCTTTGAATTGGGTGTTTTTGACAACAGGCGACACAGCGGTAAAAACCTTTTATCTGAAGCAGCAAAGAAATGTGCTGGAAACTGAAAGGCTGCAGGTCATGTCTTCTCTGTGCTGCCATTTCTAAATGCATTTCAGATGGAGGAGGCTGTGACCTTTTCCTCCGCTTTGTCTTGATGAACTGGGAAGTTATTCAAGGTAATAACTGGGTAATTACTCCAGCACCAGCAAGATCGATTTATTATTTTTTTTTTTTTTATTAATCTATCCATGTCAGGGTCTTTATCTGTCTGTGGATAATAGTTTTGTCCCAGTATTACTGGTGTCACAAACAATATTTTCACATTTGGCTCATTTACACTGACTCTTTTTGCTGAAAGACTAAAAGCACAAAGTTTTTGGTCCAGCAATTAAGTGTGAAACTTGACTTGTACTGATCTTCTCCAGCTGAACCTTGTTAGAGCTGAGTCGTAATGTCAGGATCTCCCCAGGCCTTCATACGCCGGACACGCTACAGTGCTGATGTTAACATTTTTCAGCTAATAAACTTGCTTTATATTTTAGACTTGGCTTGACTCATGATTCACCTTGAGACACTAGACTAGAGACATGACTTTTGACTTCATTAAACTACAGCAACAACTTTGGAACTAGAGAAAATGGATTTAAAGTGTGCAGAGAACTTCTGTATTGAGCATAATTTTTTTTTTTTTTAAATTTAAAAAAAAGTGCTCCCACACTTGCAACAACTGACTTCTTACCTTTACTCTTTATCAACAAGGGCTGTGACAGGAATTGAAACCTTAGCTATATATTGCCATGAATTAGAAAAAGAATCAACTTTTAAATGCAACAATTAGGGCTGTGACAATAGTGACATTTCAGGTGATGATTATCTATCAAATAAATAATCCCAAATAATGATTTAACTATCTTTTTATCCTTTTATGCCACTAATACCAAATAGTCGAATCCCAAAACATGCAGGACAGCAAATGAAAGAGCCGTTTATTGGTATTGACCACTAGAACACACAGTAATTGAATTTCCTTTTAGGCTTTATAAACAAAAATGGCACAGAGCTGTTAAGACTTGAATAATTATTATCGAAAGAAATTACTGACAATGGCATTCACTAACACAAGGTAAGTGAAGAAGTAGAATATAATGGCCAAATAGTGACGGAAATATGATGTTTTTGTTCATCTCATCCAGCTATTTTTATGGAAGACAGTTAATTATACAAAAATAATTGTAGCCTGTTCAAATAATAAGGTGTGTGTGTGTGTGTGTGTGTGCGTGCGTGCGTGCTTACATGTGTGTGTATGTATGTATAGTACTTGGTCCAGTAACAAATGTCAGAATTTTCTCCTGGTAAATACAAGCATATTTCTACATGTTGACAAGTTAAGCTGATTTGGTTTTATCTCAAATGAACAAAGTAGTTTACAGAAAATATCTCCATCTCCAAGAAAGAGTAAAAAAAAAAAAAAGAAAAAGTAAAAGCTTATATTGTGTAACGGTTCGTCCTTTTCTACGTATAACAAGCAACCAACAAAGCCAAGGTACTGTGCTGTAACTGTACTCATACACTAAAGCTAATTAGCTAGCTTCACCCCTTCTTTATGAGGACAGAATAGCAGCTTAGCATGTCATTAGCTAATGAGGATGTTGATTTTTTCTGTCGTTTATATACTGTTTTGTCAGTTTAGCCTCAGTCCTTATTTAGCATATTTAAGTCTTAATATTTTATAAGCTTCCTTTTTCTAATGGACTCAACTGGAAAAAGGTCAAACAGGCAATTATGGAGTTAGCATTACTTAGCTAGCTTATTACCCTTATGTGTTGAAGGATTTAGCCATTTCAGCTGATTCCTTTAATGAATTGGATGTGTTAATTTTGCCTCTTTTCCTACTGTTATGAACCAAAAGAAAAAATTTAACAGGCAAAGGGACAGTAACGGTGGAGGGGGGGGGGGGGGGTTCCGACTACTTCCTTTTGACTTTTGCTACAAAAT
>JAPSES010000001.1:15895479-15906354 GCA_029822895.1 Maxillicosta whitleyi
CCCCCCCCCCCCCCCCCCCCCCCCCAGACTACTTCCTTTTGACTTTTGCTACAAAATCTGCACTTTCGTCTCCATATTTTATCCAAACAGGTTGTCACTTTGTGCAGAATCATGTATTATCTTCATTCTGCATTTCTTTGTGCCATTCCAACATCACATCCAATTTCAGCCTAAATGGATACAACAGAAATGCACAGAAACAAGCCTTTAGCATATCCATTCTTTGTTACGCACAACAACTATAACAAGTACATAAAAGCCATAACCAGATGAAACGGACATGGAATTCAACTGTTTTGGTTTCTGCTGCGCTTTGGAACTAAGTTAATGTTAATTTTCTGTATGTTGTTTGTTCTTTTTTGAAGTTGGAACAAGTCTTTGCATTGTTTTAATATGACTTGAAGTATGTACCCACCTGTTTTCATCTGCATTTGAATAGAGTTCTTCATCACTTCAGATCTGCATTGTTTCTTTTAAGCTTAACGTTTTACTTTTTATCAGTTTATTTGTTTTTATTATTATTATTTTTATTATTATTATTTCATGCCTATACTTATTGCTTCCCTGCTGTAATGCTTTTAATGTTTTACATAAATCACTTTGAATTGTTTTGTACATGACATGAGCTATAGAAATAAACCTGCTTTGCCTTGAAGAGAATATTGAATCCATATATCTACCATTCCCAGATTTTTTTTTTTTTATAAGAATCTGTAATAAAGAAGTGAGTAGACTAGCACATGTGTGTACATTTGTCTACTGTTATCTGTTATACAAGTTGACTTATAGCTGATATTTCTTGCACTGTTTAATATACTAAGTGGCTTGGTGTGATGGTATTGGACAGCATGCTGTCGTTTATTTATTCTAATTAGGACTCAGCGAGGTCTTCGTGTCTTTCTTATGGGTCTCTGAATCTCAGAACAACAGTGTTATCAGCTCCAGTGCCCATGGGTACACTTGGATCTTCTAAGCACACCGCTGATGGCAGCACAGGGACCTTTCATTATCGCCATGTCTCATAACTTCACACTGAGCTAATATCACAAGGTGGTTCTGCCGTATGGAGGTAATTTCGGCTTATGAGTTGCAACAACAGAAATGCTTCAGTGGGACAGACACATGACGGACTCCCACTTTCATTATACTCAGAATGGAACTGTGCTGCGTGACATTTTCAAATCAAAGGGGGTGTTTTAATCTCAGCACTGATAAGATACCAGTGAAATGTAAAATGATAAAGATGTTTTTCTTTTCCCTGAAATCGTAAAGGTTCGCAATATACAGTAATCATGAACAATGTGAGTGCTGTGTTCAAGAATAAGTATTAACTTGTGTCTGTGTGTGAATGTCTCCCTGTCTTTTTGCAGGCGTACCGATTCCTTGCCATCAATAAAAAGCTGGGGTTGAGTGGGCGTCCAGATAGGCCAGTAGGCTGCATCGGGACTTGCAAGGTATTGTGAATTGGCAAACACACTTCCACATGTGCACGTATTTTACTTAAATAAATATATCCACTCACATGCATGTAACCCTGCTGCACAGGTCACAGGTGACGGCTTACGCACCTCCCACATATCGATCTGCATACATTTCTCAGAGCTCTGAGGAATGGACTGCTGTTCAGAAAAATATTTAGCAGTAAAACTTCTCTTTATCAAACATGCAATGTGTAATTGTGAATTCTGAATAGATTCAGCTCTTAAATCTCTGGATTTCTTGCATTTTAGTTTGCTTACCAGAATTATGTGGCTTTGCAAGTGTGCGTCTGCTGCAAATGGTGATGGTGTTTGCGGTTCCCCCCTCCCCGCAAATGAAGGTCATAGCTCGACCAAAAGAGTTGAGCTGAAGCAGATTTTTCAAACAAAGACACTGCCAAACAAATGAATTATGGCTCCAAATGCATTGCTAAGACAATATTATAATGGAACATTTATGGGGGAGATGGCAGACTGCCAGAGGACATTATCATCATCAGTGCGTCTGCCCATTTGTGTGTGCCTGTGACGTTCTCTATGTGCAGAAAGGAGCTTTGTATCATTTGTGTGTATGCTGTGTATATGTGTGTATGTGTGTTATCAGGAGTGGTTGCCTCTGTGTGTTGCTTCTATCTGAGGATTGATAGCTTGTTTTATGCACTGCCCAGAATAATGTATACGTGGCTACTGGTGAGCCATCCGTCTTGTAATGCAATACTTTGTGTATGTGTGTGTGTGTGTGTTTCCCTCCATCTAGATTTATCGTATCCTGGGCAAGACGGTGGTGTGCTACCCAATAGTATTTGATCTAAGTGACTTTTACTTGTCCCAAGATGTCATGCTGCTGATTGATGACATTAAGGTAAGCCAGGGTCACACTCATAGAGCTTGACTCCCCCGCTAATCACTTTTTATTAGCCCACTGAACTTAAAGAACTGAGGTGCAAATGCTTCCCCTGGTCTAAAGACATAAGGTACTGTGTGTGAATACAAACTCACTTTATCTATCTCCCCAAATAGAACAAATGTAATATATACAGAATGTGGCACCCTGCCTGAATTCAGTAATTTTGTCCTTTTTTTTTTTTTTTTTTCAAACTAAGAAATATATATTTTCCTTTTGGGCGGTTTCATGATGTCTGAATCTGAGAGCATACACAATAAATTGCAGCTTAGTTTGTAATTTGACACATACTTCCTTCACCCGAATAATCACTCACTCTGTAATCACATATTCATTCATTCAACCTTTGTTTTATCCTGGAATATACAGAAGTATCTGCCTCATTTACAACATAACAGAGCAACACTTGCCTAAACAGTGATGATAAAAGCAATAAAAAGACAGCTCAGTCAACCTTAAAACCTTATGAATTCATTTAATCACAGCAACAAAAAAAAACTTGGAATAAACAATGATGATAAAAACAGTAGAGGGCAAGTCTGTAAAATGACAAAACAGTATCTGTAATGTGTTGCAATCAGCCAAAAAGAAAATATTTACAAACATGAAAAGGTTCTTCTCGGGTCAGTTCCAGAGAGAGATTCTCACCATCCCCTCTAATTATTTTTCTGTGCTATATGTCTAAAATAACTACGGATCTCGTAGTTAGGAAGTGACATGTTTTGTTTACAAGGTTGGATAAAAACTGATAAGAATAGGTTGGGAATAAAACAAGAACAAGCAAATCAGTGTTGTTTACATTGAGTTTCTTAATTCTTATGAGATGTGGTGGGTCAGGCAGTGCCTTTTCACAGTGGGGATGATTAAAGACCTATACAAAGTATAGTTATATGTAAGCAGGAGAATGTCCTTATATGTCTATGATGAGTTCCGGGGGTTTTAGTAAAATCATAGTTAAATATGGAGTAAAACAGATACAAGACATAGAGAGAAAATCCAAATAAAGTGAACTGAAATGAAACTGTTTATTTAATTTTCTTTTGTATCAGACACATAATCAGTTTTTCATATTTGACATGTTTCAGCGGTAAACTTCCATCTTCATCAGAGGTGTCACATGATGGTGTGTGACGTGTTTTAAGATGACTGATGTTCATGTGACACCTCTGATGAAGGCAGAAGTTTACCGCCGAAACATGTCAGGTATGAAAAACCGATTACGTGTCTGATACAAAAGAAAACTAAATAAACTATAAGCACATAGACACTATGAACTCTGTTGGATGAAATGAAAATGATTGTTCTCAGGGGTGTCAATTTAAATATGAGGCCCACAGACCAAAACCAGCCCACCAGAGGGTTTGATCCGGGCCACAGGATGAATTTGCAGGGTGCAAAAATTACACAGAAGACATTACCATTCAAGGGAGTCACTGAATCGTAACAAGTTGTTGTGATCATTCAGTTAAATGCTATATTTTTTGGTTCCAGATGCCTGTTATTAAATATTTTGTACCATTGTAGATCGATTGTAGTCTGTAAGTTGTAATGGACATGTGTAAATGATAAGCTGAAGCATTATACTATTAAAATTGTACTTATTTTTCTTAAGAAATTTCAGGTTGTTCATGGATCTTAAGGTTTTCACATTTCTTTGTAAGAGAATAGTTTGTAAATGTAAATATTATCATATTGTAATTTGACTTTTTTTTTTAAAACTAACACAGAGAACTATTTAATTGTTATATTCCATAGTTATAATGTTATTATTTTACTGTTCTGGCCTATTTGTGGTCAAATTGGGCTCTATGTGGCCCCTGGACTGAAATGAGTTTGACTTTTATGGTTTTGCTGTAACTTTAGCTTTGCA
This sequence comes from Maxillicosta whitleyi, assembly GCA_029822895.1. Classification (NCBI taxonomy): domain Eukaryota; kingdom Metazoa; phylum Chordata; class Actinopteri; order Perciformes; family Neosebastidae; genus Maxillicosta; species Maxillicosta whitleyi. Next base: position 15,899,732 of record JAPSES010000001.1, read on the forward strand.
CACACGTACAGTTATTCCATGTAAATAGTTGTTTCTAAATCTTACATCTTTAAATGCAATATTATTTACTATGTCAGTGTCAACCTTACTGAAATGATTAATTATTCAACAGAAATAAGTGATAATCGTTGTAAAAGCTAACCTAATGCACCGGAACACTGTGCTGTTTATTTACTGTCTGTAGTGTCTGTTTACTGTAAAATAGGAATAGAAATAATTATTTGCAACATTAACCTTAATTAAGTTGTAAATTTCCTTTTGGGCTTCAGTTAAACCATTGTCACATCGATAACAGTGTCTGTTTTGCGTCTGCATGTACAGAACGCCCTGCAGTTCATCAAACAGTGTTGGAAGATGCAGGGACGTCCACTGTTCCTGGTTCTCATCCGGGAGGATAACATCAAGTAATATACACACCCCATAATAGCTCTTTTATTTTTGTTTTTTTCTTCTCCCTGTTCTGATTGCTTTCTTAGACCATTCTGCCTCATCTCATAGCTCCAGCCTATTTCTCTTCTTCTGTCCCATAGTGGTCTGAACTCGTACTGTAATGTCTTTGACAGTATGAGTGCAATTCACAGTAGTTGGGTTTTTTTCAATCTCATATTTTTTTCTGTCCTCAGACCTCTTTACCCCCCTATGTGTACAATTTGTCTTTGTAGTAGGAAGGTGGGACAGTGTTTTCTCGCTGATTGGGTGATAATGTTTCTCATTTGTATCACTGCGGCGGGGCTGGTGGGCTGATTATAGCAGTATTAACCATTATCTGGGGAGCCGTATGTTAAACGTGCTATAAACACTTAAACAGCGGCACTACAGCATCTGGAATGAGTCAGTGGGCTCCCATAGAAACAACTCAATAGTCATTAGTTTGCTATTGATCAGGGCACTAACCTGTATAAATGGATACAGTGGTCAAATAAAGCTGTGAAGGCTTGGCTGAAACGACCTGATATATTATTTGTGAAATGTCTGGGGTGGTGATTTTATACATTTGTGATATTGATATTGTGTTCATATTTGATGGGTAATTGGACAGATTCAGTTCACTGGGCTATTTATATAAAAATATTTTTAAAAAATACTATAAACTATTAAGTACTCTAAACTATTTCAGTACACATACTGTATAGACAGACAGACCGATCGATAGTTACTTTATTTATCCCACCCTGGGGGAATTTTTATGGTTACAGCAGCAGTGAGACAGTAAAGTGCACAATTCTATATAAATAACAGGCAGTGAGAGAAAAAAAAGGCATATTTACATTATTTACATGACATTTCTGTGTGCATTTGGGGGTTATTGAGGGTTATTGAATGCTGTTGTAAATCAGCATCTGTCTCTGTCTCCCGTGTTGTACCTGAGCACATTCATTGAACAATCGTTCTTTAGTGTTCCAGGTTAAAATCAGGCTAAACACACCGTAAAGAGCCGTAATATTTAGTGGAAAAACTTTCAGTCTGACAACAACACTAGCCATCAGTGTCACATCGGCGCATGCGTCATAGAAACAAGACAAAATAAAAAAGCAGCAGGAGGTGACTGTAGCAGGAAGGAGCAACAAGGATTTATCATATGAACATTTAAGAGCTTCTATGACAATGAAGAACCTGACAATAAATACTGTCTGTGGTTCTATATGAGCTTTGGAAATTAAACTGAAAAATATTGAATAAAAAAAATAACTATGAGCTAGTTCATTTTTTTGAACTATGAACAAACTATTAATTATAAACAATTATAAACTATGAACAAACTATTAACTATAAACAATTATAAACTATGAACAAACTATTAACTATTAACTATGAACAAACTTAAGTATAAACAATTATGAACTACGAATAAACTATTAACTAAAAAGAATTATAAACTATGAGCAAACAATTAATTATAAACAATTATAAACAAACTATTAACTATAAACAATTATGAACTATGAAGGAACTTTATGCTCTGACTGTAAATAATCACTTTCTACCACTAAGAACCATTGATTTTCTTCAGTTTTCACAGAAGAAGAAAAAGCTTCCATTAAACTTTAAGGAAATATGAATGTTTATAAAGTAAATGGACAAAAAATATTGGGACACATCGTGGCTTCAGCTGTAATATGTCCTGTTCATGCTGATTTGACATATAAACACCAACATTTACCCCATATTTATCCCAATATAGAACTTTATTATGATATTTGACATCACTGTTTTATATCCCAGACCTCTGTTAGAAAAGAAACACCTGAATTCAACATGTCCCGATAATTTTGTCTATATAGTGTATGACTTTGGCAATTATGCTATGAAGCTAACGATATGTGAGCACAACATTCTTTGTAAAACACCAGTTATACAGATTAATATGCCATTTATAACACAATCGGAAACCTTTGCATGCATTTATTTTACTTGAATAGTATTATATTATGTTTCCCTGCATCTTGTGCAGTAAAAAAATAGAATTATTTCCAGAAACGTGACCTTCCTGCACTTGCTACATCCTTTTTCATACAGATGCAAATAAATGATTATATATTTATATGGCATGTGCTTGGTTGTGGTCTTTTAGTTTTATTCATTTTTATTACGGCTGTTTTTATTGTCTTATTTGTGTCACTGATGCACTCTGTGAAGCACTTTCGAGGTCCGTTAAGATAAATAATTCTTTATTATTATGATAATAAGTAGTAGTAGAAGTAACATTAACCAGGCAGTAACTACTCTTGAGTCTCCTCTGACATTACTGACAACATATAATCTTCTTGTAAGGCTTATGGCTCACATATAATGAGAGGATGATGGGAAAAAAAAAAAAAAAAAAACATGTCAATGCATGCACCGCTCACCCCATGTTATTACTGGCACTATCCTTTGGTGTGCATTTGTGTATGGCTGCCAACGTCTCCTGATGTAAAAAGCATGATTTTTTATTATCAGCCGTATGCTGGTGTGTCCACCTTTACAGCTGCCTATAAACACACAGACAATAATAATGCCAGATTCCACTTTTTTTTTAAACCGTGAAGACCCGAACATCCACCGGCGAAAACCATCTACTGATCTAAACTGTTTAATACCTGCTGATCCACAAAAAAAAAAAAAAAACATCAATCCATGTAAATAATTGGTATAAAATACTGTTTGTCATCTTTTCATGGTCATCAGATATGACCCATTTGGACGTTCAGAGGCTCTGCAGTTACCGTGGAAACACCATCATCTTCTGTAACATTGATTCACCAGTAAAACCCATAGGGACGAATCTATTAAAGGTTTGTGTGTATTAAAACATATGCAAATTCATTCATTGCACGCATAAAAAAAAATACACAAAATGATTTACTAACGGTGCGTATTAAAGGTTGTGTCTTTCAAAGGTGCAAAATAGCGCGTCTGCATCCAATGAATATGGAACATGGGGCGTTTACATGCAATTGTGCATGTGCTAGGAGGGGAAAATGTAAATGTGTTCATTTAGCACGCGCAAAGTCATTCAGCAATTTTGCTCATAGGAACTGGGTCTATATTTACCACGTCTCAAAGGGAGGGTTTGGATGCATATTTGCGTACATAAGGTGGTTATTGTCGCACGGAGACATTGAAATGATGAAACAAGATGCAGAAAAAGCATTTTTCATCTTCGTTTTCAACCTTTTTGAGTGAAAAAATAATAGACACACACACACACACTTTCAACATATTGTCTCCAGTAGTGCATGCAAAATCCTCATTTAAATAGGACGGTCTCCGAGACTTTGCACCTCTTGTAATTTGTGCAAACAATATTTGTAAATCACCTGCAAACCGCAGTTCAACTCCACATGCACAATTCTAGATTTCACACACAAATTAGTACATGCAAACTGGGATGTTTATGGATCTGGCCCAAAGAGTTGAATCAATGACAGTGGATTATGTTCAGTTAATGCTATATTTAATTGAAAAAGTCACTTTACCTTCAGTTTTCTCTGCTTCCGATATAATTACCCTCAACTTTAATTTTAACGTATGAACATAAATATCATCAGCAAATTAAATGTTGAAAATGACCTGATTTCACAGAAGAAAAAAAAAAAAAAGATTGAGGATAATATTATGATAAATTGTGAAACAAATCACTCAGGAAACGCTAAATAGAGAGAAACATTTAAATTAGGAACTGCTATTAAAGTACAACTGGGTAAAATAATGAAATTCTGTTTTTTTTTTTATGATTGGCCTGTCACTTACACATATATTAGTACAATTTTAAACCTTTTGATATGTAATTTTATTATTATATACAATTTGCTTTGAGGGAATGTACATGTTTTTTACATGTCCCTCACACTGCCCTTGTAACTTTAATGAGATAATAATAATAATAATAAAAAAAACACATCAATTATTTATTTTTAAATGTCAAGTTACATTTTTCAATAAAACAAGTCATTTTGATAATTTCTATTTTATTTTCATAATAATATTTATCATTTTACATATGTCATGGAAATTGCTGTCCACTTTGATCACGCCTCTTTAATAATCTCAATAATCTTTAGTGAAAAAGTCCCTTATTCTACACTTTTTTTTTTGTTTTCATAAAGTAAGCTTTGGATTTACTAACTTTTCATGTGCATCTATAGTAAAATACATGATTTATAGTGAAAAATGTAAAACTCAGTGGATAATATTATAACAAATACTGATAAATCGGTTAAATAGAGAGAAAAAAAAGTCATTTGAAAACTACTACAAAAGTACCACTGGGTCTTTATGCCTTAAAATACATTTCATTTTATTATAAATAAATCATTTTCTTTTATTTATTCCTGTGACTTCCAATGTAGAACCCAGGCTCCTGTTTGAAAACCTTACAAAACTTCATTATGTGCACTACCTCAGAAGCCCTGCTGGTGCGCGTGGAAGTTATTTTAAGGTAAATTGAATTTCAAAAAAAGCCCAATATGCGTGTCAGTGTTTGATTGTGGGCCTTTACAGTACACTGTCCTTCTTGGCGTTGCATCATGTTTGTCCGAGGTGCTCTAACTTTTCAGTCTATTTCATCATATGCCATCGCTATGTATGTATAGGAACACAACTTCTCGTGTGTAACTTGCTTGGGAGCCTGTGTCAGTGAAAAAGTAGCACTAAATGAGTTTTTAAATGTTTCGGAAGGAAGTCATAATGTTGAATGAAAGAAAAGGAAAATCATTCATCTCGTGTGACAGGCCGTAATAAGGTATAACATTAACAAGGCGCTTTTTTTTCACCCTCTCTCTGTATGTTTTCTCTACCATTCATCCACTTTGGCTCACTATCCCCAGCTAGCTATTTCATTGTACTCTGGGACCTAGTATATTATCATTATGTCTCTGTACTGTACTCCTCAAGGCGATACAAAGTCTTTTTTTTCCCTTCGCTACTCCCACCTCATTCATTTTTCATTGGCCTGGGCTTGTTAATTAAAATGCTGAATGGCACACTTTAGGTTGCAAATACAAAATTTTGTTGTTTGACCTTTTCTTGTAGCCAATATGTGGTGCTGCCTGCACATGACGCGTTGATGAATGGATAATGTACTATCCTAGCTGACAGGCCCCTTTGGAGAAATTAATGAGAACATAGTGCACAAGAAAAGGGGATTGCTTGAGAAGGGGAGTTTCTTTCTGCCTTTTGAAACCTGATTATGTTGGTACTGGAGCTTTGCGAATAGTAAATGGGTATAATATAGTTATTTATCATGCGGACACTTATCAGACTGAGTGATAAAAGAGATGTCGAGGCCAAGTAGACGATAAGGGCGATCCAAAAACGTTGGAAGACTCAGGTGGATGCTGTGATGACCGCCAAAGACGTCACCAGTTGCTTTTCCATTGGATCTCGAATTGTGTGAATATAACGGTAAAACAACAAATTTGCCAAAACAAAAGCTTTTGTGCTTGCAAGAGATGTTTTTTTCCAGGTGTAGCGACGTTGGTATATTGTGCAAAATGACAATGGAAAGACCGTTTTTTTTCTACATTACTACATTCACATGAAAAAAAAAAAAGAAGAAAAACAGATGTTGATGGATCTTACGTCAAGTGAAGAAAAAGACTTTTAAAGGATCATATTGATCTAAACCTACTCTTATTAGTTTGGTTCATTTATTTGTGGATTTGGACCTTAATAATAAAAAAAAAAATGCATTTGAACCCTGCAAATTTATATTTATGTTAATTTTAGTACAAATCAAGTGGATTTCTACAGCCTGTTTTAATTCCTGCTTGAAATGTTACGTTTTATAACTAGTTCCGTCACAACATTTGTAGATATAAATCCAAGACTTCCGACAAACATTTCTCCGAGTATGACATAATTGTTTATATAGCGAAGGGGTAGCTTAGTGGTTTACAGGTTTGAATACACACCTATACCTGTGGCCACAAGGGGGCAGTGTCTCGTTGTACCAGTTCCAAGCCCGGATAAATACAGAGGGTTGTGTCAGGAAGGGCATCCAGGGGCGCCGCCAGGAATTCTGGGCCCCATGAAGGATTTGAATCTTGGGCCCCCTGCCCCTCTCAAAATAGTCCACCCTCATCACAATTGCACTTACATTGACTTTGACTTTGTTGACATGTTTTTCCTTGCCCATTCAT
>JAPSES010000001.1:15923561-15939922 GCA_029822895.1 Maxillicosta whitleyi
AGGAATTCATGCCCTGTTGTAATTCACTCCCATTATATCAAAGTGTTTTTAACAAATGCTGCAATGGGCAGTTGGATAAAGGCTTGTTGTCATGGTAGATTACTATTATTAGAGATTGCTGTTATTGAGTACTGCTAGGTGTATTGACTTACTGGCTGAGTGTCGTTAAGTGATAGGTGTAGAAAAAATCTATGTGATCGTCATTGTGGAGATGCTGCAAGTTGAGGATGTTAAGGATGAGTGGTGTAAAGGTTCGCCAAATAGTATAAATACAAATAAAGCAGGATATACAATATGCTAAGTCATTATAGTTCAGATTTTTTGTAAATGTGTAAAGGGGCAGAGTCAGCGCTGCAGTTTTCCGTCTCAACGTAGCATAACGATGAGCCATATGGAAAATCTACCAGTCTTTATTGTTGACCATGTCGTTGGTAGCCGAACAGTTGGTGCTTTGTTTTCATGCCAGACAAGCCTTTGATTCAGGTTGGTAATTTGCGAACACCATGTCCATCCTGCACAAGGCAGCACTGTACCGCTCGTGTTTTGGAGTCGTTCTCGCCGTCCGCATCGAGCTTGAGTGGCACTTTGGCCTACCACAGAAACTTCAAGTGTCACGGCATCTGCCAGCTTCGTGACATCACTCATGTTGTGCGATGCATCTCTATTTGTTACCAGTTTGCTTAGAAAAAGCACTTTGTGTAACTTTTTATTCAATAAGGAGCCTAGTCGCTCTGCTCTTGGATGTTGCACTGGCTCAGAGAATAGTGCTGTCATGAGGTAGTCCCATGACTGATGGTTTGATATTGTTTTATTCATATACAGTGGAACAGAACGTCTTGTTGTTAGACAGAAAAACAAACTCCTTAGATTTATGGCCTGCAGGATACAACTCACCAAACAAAAGCCAGAGACAGAGGGGTAGGGCAGGGGTAGGGAGTGGGGAGGGGGTTTCCTTGTATCATTGAGGTGAAGGTGAAGTGCACTTGTATCCTAGTGCTACTCTACTCTCCATCTGTTCTATGATTCATTATACAATCCCCATGGTTTCTTGTGTGTGGATGTTTTAAGTGTTTCTACTGGTCTCTCAGCAAAAAGCATCTCAGCCTCTAAACACACGCCAGTCTCCATCTTTTTTTTTTTTTTTTAGTAACATAATAAACTGTACAGAAAAAGCAGTGTAATTTCTAACGTTGGCTCACTTCCTCACTGACTTTAAGGGACCTTTCTGTGCTTGTCCACCCCAACAAACCTTGAGCTTTAGCTTTTGTTAACTCAGCAGGCTTCAGACCACATAGTGAAAAGACTGCATGGTGCAGCAATATCCTGCTCAGTATTGTGTAGGTTGAGTGGGGTCAGGACAATGAAGCTGGTGTATGCATGTGTGTGTATGTGTGTGTGTGTTTAATCCCATTTGAAATGATCTCACCTCTCTTCAGGTCACTTCATCATTGAGGCCCTCCATCTTTTGTCCTGCTCCTCTCTCTCGCTGTATTTCCTTCTGTGTTTTTCTTTTCATTGAAAAAGCAAATTGGCTTACACATACACTCACGCTGACCCGAAACACACACAAACACACACCTATACACACACACCACACACACATCACTGAGAAAAGATCGAAAAGTCAACATTGGCCGTAATAATCCTCTGCTGTCCCCTTGGAGGACGGGGTGTCAGGGGTTTGTCTTTGCCCATTGTCCTGTCGTGGAGGCCAGAGACAGGGGAGGGTTTAGAGCTTCTGCTTCCAAACACTGGGGCCCTTGGAAGGGTCGGGACTGATGGGAGAGTGCAACAAGGGGCATGGTTCAGGTTGAAGGGGTCAGAGAGGTCACTCGACTTCACACCTCAGCAAGTTTGACTCGTAGATTTGACTGCCTGGAAGTAAACTTGTTGTGTAAATCCAATTTAAGGCCAAGTTTCGGTCCAACTACAGAGGCTGATAGCTCTGTCAAACATGTTAGATTCTAATTTCCCCATAAAGTAGTGGAGTCATCACAAATGTGAAATGGAAAACCAGTGAAATCATCAGAGATTTGAGTGATTTTCTCTTTTCACAGTGACCCAAAATATCCCCTCATTTAGATTTTTTTCCCTAATACTGCACTTTAGGTTGTTACCTTTGCCAAAAAGACAGCGTTTAACATAAAATAAATGACATCCCTGTGGCTCAGTATTCTCTTGTGCTCTCTGCTTCCCTTTTATTTTGTGGTTCATTCTACAAACAAGCAATGCATATTTAGAAATACATCAAAGGGTGGCCCTTCCACCCTGTCTCCGTCACACAAGCCACAAATTGAGATCCATGCCTGTGCAGAAGTCACAGGATGAGATTATGCCTCTAGAGACAGGTTCTAAATACAGAAGGCCAACGTGCCTTCCCCCCGTCGCACCCTGGTGAACCTGCTGGTTTTTCTGCTCCTGGCCGCTTGGTGTATTTTTACAAGAGATGTTTATCCTCAAAATGCCGGTTGTGCTGTAATTTGGGGTCGTCCATCCGTCTCTCTGTCTGTCTGTCGCTCTCTGGGGGAGGAAGGAGGTTGTGGCTGCTGACCACTAGCACAGACTGTGGCTCAGCTACTCATACAGCTTTTGCTCTGACTGATATGGTAACACCGATGGTCTGTGTATCACCTCTGACGTGGTTAGGCCACAGCTTCTGTTTGTTACTGAAAGAAAGACAAGTACTGGCTGGTTGGAGTTTATCACTGTGTTTGCTGATTTTAGATTAACTGACATTAAAGTCTTGTCCTCACAGAGTTGAAAATGATCTATTTATTTTTCTATTAAAGAAAGTTTTCCATAAACACACCATTGTCTCAAGAAATGTGAGTGTTCATGTAAAACCGCTGAAAACGCTGTAAGTTTATACGCGCCTCCTGTAAGTGGTGTTGTAACGCTGCCCCAGAAATACACCAAAAACACAGAAGATGACAAAAGATGACAGTGTATGCATGAAAAGTGATGTTTGTGTGCATGCAGGTTAAGGCGAAATGGGGATGTGACATCAACATTTTAGAAAAGACGCGTATATGTTGTAAACATGGTAATGTAAGGAAGACTGAGATTTATTCACACTGGGACACAATTTTAAAAATAAGTGTATTCAGGTTCCTAAAATGCAGGTTCAGTGCAGATGAAATACTGATGGACTAAACAACTTCTGTGGATACAACTGAACTTGTCTCCCATAAAGCATGTTTTTTTTTAATCCCATGCAGTAGCACTCTTTGGTGTCCTGGCATCACTGCAGACCACCAGATCAATATGTGACATATTGTATTTATTTCTTATTTGCAGTGAGTGAATGAATCAACAAACTGTACAAACGAGCATAAGATGGATGCATGAACATTGTTACAAACTGTAACTTTGAATTATACTTCAGGGCACATTCTTTGTGACTAATACATTGGTTTGTGTAACATTTATTTAGAACCACGGTTGTAAATAGCAGCATTACATTATACAAAAATATGCAATAGAAAAAAAATTATTCATATTTTTATGACTGAATAGTAAAATTGCATCCATTGCCCACATTTTGATATTTACTTGTCCATGACACAGTTTCACAATGTTGGACAAATCCCACCGCTGAAAACAGGTTTTGTTTGAGCCAAGGCTTTCCATGTGGATGTCAGGGCAGGGGTGGCTCTCAACAGCAATCATATCAATCTGTGTCTGTGGTGTAAAAAACAAACTGTGACAAGAAGCAATTAGCCCATTTTACCGTGCCATGGCAGCACAGTCACAGTCCTGAGCTGTGTCACGTTGCTCTAGGATGTGAGTGGGCCTGACTTGGCCTTCAGGAGCAGGGCAGGACAGGGGGCTGTGGAGCACAAGGAGCACTGAGGCTGGCCCTGGGAAACCCCAGCATGCAACGCCAAACCAGTGGTCCTGCACCCTTGACGAGCCCACAGACAGTGGACCATGTGTTGAGAGATGGGTTTGGGGTGGGTGTGGAGAAAGAGGGAGAGCAGACAGGGACATTGGCAGGCGACACATCCCAGATGGAGAGAGATGAGTGCTGCCAGTTGTCACGTTGTGTTTGTAGGACAGTGGAAAGCACAGAACCGCAAGTCTGGGGCTCCTGGCCGGACCTCATTATCCCATCAGCTCTGAAGTGACTCACTGAGGCAGAGTTTGTCTGTTGATGCTGTCATAAACCTCACTTTCCTTTAGCTGCTGCACCTTCTTTCTTCTCTGTCTTTGTTTATTGAGACTAAACATGCTACGCAGAATATTCAGTTTTACAGATGGGTGACAAATTAAAAGGGGGAAAAAGTATCATTCTAAATAATTTATCAATGATTGGTTTATGTGAAGTTAGAAATGCATCCAAACTAGTGTCCCTAGGGGACTGTTATATTTATTGCAACTTCATCTGCTGCCTGCCTTTTCAGAACACAGCCCAATTTCTCACCAGAGCTGCTAACGCATTTATCCGTGCCCGTACCACTGTTCTATATTTGTGATCCAGTAGTCAACCCCTCAAAACACCTAATGTAGGAATGAGACTCTTTTGGCAGAATTCTGATCCATGGCTTCGGTAGCTCATCTCATTCATCTCACTTAAAAACCAAATAACTAATACTTCCAGAAAGACAACAGATACAACCAAAGTCTGCCAACGTGTCCTGTACCAGGGCCAGTGCTTACACACCTTGGCACAGTGACGTACTAAAATATTTTGGCAACACTGCCTACAACAGCATCATTAGCAGACGGCTCACAACAAGAATCAAACTCTGGGACAAACCTTCTCTTACCTTCACATTGTACAGGCTGTAGAACATCAGGATTTATTGTCAGAGGAAACATGTAGTCAGTCGTAGAGCAGATGCTTTAGATTTTCTTCTAAGTGAAAGATCTTCAGACGCATCATAAAGAGAAGATATTTTTGTTCCATGTTTAAACTGCAGACATTGTTCTTTATTTGTGTGGGCGTTTCTGTTTATTTCTCTCAGTATCTAACGTCACCGAAATCACTTGCAAAACCTCTCCGATAGTTTATCCAACCTGTATCATTTCCTTTCAGACTTTGTATCACTTTGGGTCCTCTCTTCCAGTTTAACATCTATTTTTGATTAATGACTGTTTACTCTGATGGTAGATGAATGACAAAAGAAAACAAATTTGACCAACTTGTCCAGCGTTCCTACAAAATCTCCCTTTGACTTTGTTGACTTTGAGGAGGAGCCTCACCGATATTTAGATATTTCTGGCCATCTTGCAGTGGCTTTCTTTGCTAACCACATCCGTGCAATGCTTGGCTGCTCTCAGCTTCATTGCAGATCCACTAAACAAACCTTTACCAAACAATGGAAAGTATTTTTCTGCCACTACCTCTGCTTGTGGTAAAGTCGCTCCCTAGACCACACTGTTGGGACTATGGTATGGCAGACCTCCACCGATTAACCCTCATCATGATGCCTGTCTACATGTGATGCTGCACCCACAGTGTCAGTAGTAAACTTGGCACCTGCTGACCCCTAGTGGGTTAACCTCATACCTAGCTGGAGGTATGCTGATGTGGGTTGTGTGGTTGTGGTAGTACGAGACCAACACCTTTGAGCGCATCCAGACGATAGTAAAATGCACCTGAGCTTAGGATCAACATAAACCGACCTGTTACAGCTGAGAAAAAGATCATACATGTTAGAAACGAGAATGTGCAACAGAAAAATGGTGGTAACATATGCCAGTATGACAGGATAGTAGTCATTACTACTATAAACCTCATCATATCACATCTGCACATCTGCTTTACTCGTACTGTCGAGGCCCTAGATGACGACAAGACAGGTCCAAGTAGGTCCGGCCTATGAACACATCTGCTTTGTTTCATGTCTTTTGTACTGTCCATGTCACAGGGTTTTTATGCAGCTCATATAGTTCCAGTTTAGATTTTAAAGAGCTGTGTTTCCACCGAAGGTTTTGCTTGGGGTCATTGCTATTATAGTAGAGCCATAAAACGCCTGCTGTCTGTAAAGCTGTCCGTGTGCTTTAGAGGCAGAGATAATACAGACTTGGCTCCTCATATATCTCTCTGACTCGTAAATGATGATAACTATTTAACACTTCTGTCTTCTTCCAGTCTCTCTTATCTTCCACTCCTTTTTTTTCACATCCATTAAATGATTTGTCATAAAGGACTAGTCAGAGGTATTGACTGCGTGCCTAGGTCAGACTTTCCACACATTTGGACACATTTGTCTATTCACAAATCGTGCAACAAAACTAAACAATGCCATCATAATCAATGACTTAACAATAGTCAATAGACAATAAAATACATAATACAGCTTTGATGTACTTTGATGACATACGTCTGTTTAATATGTCTATCATTTAAATAGTAAATATCTAAAACATAAGCAAATGTATCCCAGCATGCACTCTGCTCTTTCCTCTTCAGATGATTCTACTACCGATAGTAAATCCAGCTGTGCACTGCACTGACACGTACATTTTGGAGATGTCTTCTTTAAATGCTGAAGTGAAGGGAAACATAGCGATAGAGCAGTGGTTCCCAAAAGAAAAATATAGCATCTCCTCAGAAACTGAACTTACAAAATGTATCTACATTTGTAATTTCTTTCAATGTCAAAACACTGAAAGGCCTCTGAAACTGTCTTTTTTATGTCTCTTGCATAATTTTTGTCTGATTTAATCTTTTATACTGATTTGACCTTTTTTGCATGTTCTGTATTATTTCCGATCTTGTTTCAACATTTTAGTCTCGGAAAATCTTAATTAATTATCTCACCTATTGTTTCATCACAAAAATGGATCATATTATTCCGGATAATTTTCTTATGTCATTTGGAATCTGAGCAGAAACAGCTGTATGACTCATTTTGGGGCCCAATCCACAGGATTTAAGGATAAAGATCAAAGTTCTTGTGTAAAAGCTTTCACACACCACTGCATTAGAAGTTGGTAATTATGCAAGTAATTTCCATTGGATTAAATATGTCGTGTCTTTGTTTAACATAGTTAATCCAATGAAATTTGGGATCTTTCTATGAGGTCTGTGCTAACAAAAAAAAGGGTGTAAAAAACCAAGGAAGTGTGAAACCAAGGAAATGTTAGCACATCTGCAAGAGACGTCCACTGTGCTTACGTGTTTTTACTCATTGAGGTGGCGTTTACATTAGACCTGATTCGTATCGTTGTCATTGCGGATGCACTATCCGTGCACACTAATCCGCCACAAAACGACTTCACAGGCGTAACAGTTTGAATCCGCCATGGCCCACGTATTGAATCCAGTGCGTATCTGATCCAGCGCTGTGTAAACACTTGAGATACGGGGATACGCAGTAGAGCACTCTAGCGTTGATGTGCGTTAGATGTAAGATCTTAAGCCCAAGCCCGACCCGGCCCGAAATTCGGTCGCGAATCGTTTACAAAACGTTGATCCAATGATCCGCTGATTCGAACCAATGTAAACAGAGTCTAAATCTCATCAAAAGAAAAGTGAATAAAATCACAGCTCTTTATTTATATGCATACAGTAGACTATACATGGTCACATATAAAGTCTAGCAAACTATGTTGCTGAAATCTCTGTTATTAATGTAACGACTGGATAGCTTAGTGGTTAACATCTCAGACTTTGGTGCGACTGGCAAGGCCCTTCACGCTATACATGCCTATATACCTTGTAAGTTACTTTGGATAAAAGCGTCAGCCAAATGTAATGTAATGTAACGTGGACATGAGAGTTTACTGCTTCACAAAAAGCATCTTCACCAACCACAGAAAGAAACTTCTCCTGCAGCCTGATCCGGCCTTCAGCTGTTTATCTGTGTTTACAACGTTCCAAACATTTACAGGCTGAAATAACAGCATTAGTGACATTGTTCAGGAGACACCTCATCAGGAGTGACACATGTTGGAGTGAACAGTTTCCTGATTGAAAGACTAATAACACACTTCACTGACCCAAGGCTAAGAGTGCGATTTCACTTCCTTTCATTTTCCGCCGTCAGCTCATGTTTTCTCATTGTTTACTTCTCATAGGCAGGACTGTCGTTAGCAACTCTGGGGCAGGTACCTCGGTGTGGTGTAACCTGAAGGCCTTTACTGTCAGCTGTCCCCGGTGCCTCACCCATTATAACGCAAGTCTGTAAAAAAAAACAAGAAAAAAAAGGGAAAGCTGTCTGCACCAGAGGTTCTGAAAAGACCTAGATATGAATGGAATAGTGCTGACTGGGAGGTTTTGCAAAACATTAGCTCTTTTTATCACCTGTCACCTGACGCCTGCAACTCTTTGTCTGTGTGAAACCATTAAGGAGGTATCTGAGGTCACCTGGGCGCCCTGTGACACAAAACAAACGCCCTCTGTTATTCTTTACATGGAGTTCCTGGGGGAAATGGAATGAGGTAATGCTGTTCCACTTACACTCAGAGATAAATGTGCCACCAGTTTCATGCACAAACACACACAATATGGCATTTTAGTTACATTTTACAGATAAATTACGTGCATCAGATGGATAAACCTTTTCTTTTTTTTTTTTTTCTTTTTCTGAGATAAAGTCTTCTCAGTTAGTCTGCAGCTGCAGGTTCGTCCACCAAATCCACCTTTTCTTATCTCCGGCTCAGGCTTGCCCTTTTCTTGAGGAGCATTAAGATATCAAAAGATTACCCCAATAGTCAGACATTGTAATATTTAGTCCAATAAGGGTTTATTAAGGGCTTCCTATTTTCATTGCACAGTGGATGAGAAGAAAGCTCAACAGCTGCTTGGATTTTGTCTCATTTGGCATCATTAAACGCCTTTCAACCACATTTTCATCCTCTTCATCACTGGAACAATAGTTGGCCACATATACTTTGGCATCAACTACTGAAAGAGCTTATGTGTAGGTACAGTGTGTGTGTTTGTTTTTGTGTGAATGACTTGCAATAATTTTAAAGGTATTTTTTAGAAATCTAATCCATGATTTTATGTCATAAGACAGAACAGTTAGTCAGGGCAAAAAGTCCCTGGGTAGATATGGCTTAACTTTAACTGTCAATATGATACTCATCACATTATTGTATAAACAGGATTTCTGGGATACTTTCCTTTCCAAAGCCAAACAGTCAGTCAGACTGTGGCTTTGTGGCTGAATAGAATCAAACAAACCTCTCAAGTGTGATATACACTGTGTATACTGTACATTGTATTAATGATAACATGGGTGTAACCGGAGAGTGCATTTAAAAACATGGTTTGTAAGAAGCCGTTTTAACAGACAGATGGGTTTTAATACTGGGTGGGTGGGCCTGAAAGTGTTTAGCAGGAAAACTCCGGTTGCCTTTTGAAGTTAAAGGGTAGGTTCCGATTTTTTTTTGAAGTGGGGACGCATTGGCTATTATTTTGCTGTCTTCAATGCCACCAATTTCCTTTGACAAAAACAGTACTTGTACGTCTTAGACCATGGGAGTTGATGGACTAACACAACCTCAGTTCCAACTAACATTTTATCAGCAAAATGAATGGTTTAACTAAAAAAATTAATTCTTTAAAAATCTGTAAACAAAACAAATAAAATACCTCCATATTTGTGCTGGATAAAGAAGACGGCGATGAAGAAAACAAGAAAGAATATGTTTTATTTGAAGGGTGGTTTTCAAAACAACCACTTCTCATTGGTTGGAAGCAGTAGAAAATGTCATTGAATGCAAGAATATACAACATTTAATAAAATATCTAAATATGTCTGCACACTTAACTCCAAGGCAACGTGTTCATGCAATTTTTAGCACCATCGCCTCATACCAGGAAGGTCCCCGGGTTTCAGCGCCGACCGGTTTGCATGTTCTCCCCGTGTCTGTGTGAATTATCCTCAGACATGTATTAATAGGTTAAATAGTCTAAATCGAATGTAAGAGTGAATGGTTGTTTGTCTCTACATGTCTGTGGTGTTCCTCGTATTTGAGAAATAATATAACATAGGCTACATATAAGTTGACTCCCTGTCTTTCTTAAAATTGATCTGGCACCTTTTAGGAAACATTTGTTTTGAATTTATACATTACATTCATAGCTATTTTAATAATAAATAATTCATGACCCACACAAAACCAAAAAAATCTCTTGAAATTGACCAACTCTTTATTGTTGTTGTAGAAGTTGGCTCTAAAAGGACATTTTCACAGGGCATTGGTTATGTAAAGAGGGGGTAGGGGATAGTGTAGGGTGTGTGTGGGTTTGTGTGTGTGTGTGTGTGTGTGTGTGTGTGTGGGAAGCTTGCCACATATAGTGAGACCCCAGGGCAGCACCAGACCGTATCTAATGGGAATTAAACAGCATATTAAAACATCGCCCAGTCATCTTTCTACCCAGCCCAGTCATAACAGTTGGAAACTTCCTATGCTTGGCTACTGGACAAGCAGATGGAGATTATCATCGTAAGGACAGAGGAGTATAATCAAAATGGTATAAGTTCACAGATGCAAAAACATAAGACTGCAGATGTGCTGAGGTAGAAATATTAAAGCACAAGAAATAAAAAATCAGAGAGCTTCTTCAGACGAAGCACCGTTCAGTTCTGTATGTATTTTATTTTTTTTATTCTTAGCCAGTAGTTTCTGTTAGTTCAATAGATACTTGGCCTTAATTCTGAAAAAGACACAGCTGCTGTAAAGGCAAGATATTTATAAGGCTAATAAAAATGAATATTCCGCCATTATTCCTTTCAGTTCTTCAAACCAAGGAAGAGTGAGGATCGTTTTATTTTTTCCATTTATTTTTCATTTTCCAAAAACCTACGTGTCCATAGAGTCTTCACTGAACCACAGTAACACTGATGTATCCATTGTTTTGTTCAGGACATGCTTCATTCAGGCTACGTTTATGTGTACGGATATTTTTTGTAAACGGAGATTCCATTTAACAAAACAAAACCTCATGCAGACGTGATTGTTTTTTGGAAAACTCTGCGTTCATTCGACCCTGAAAATCCTGAAAAGATTCACAACAATAGGGTTGTGTGTTACCATCAACCTCACGATACGATACATGGTTCACGATACGATACTGTTCTAGATAATCTTACGGATGACTAAAGTAATGAAGAGAGAGACGTCGTTTCGGTTTAAACGTTTACTGAAGTACAGAACATAAATATTTACATAGCGAGGTCTGCATAAATTGCCTACATCTATCAACAACCAAAAAAATAGGACAAAAAAAGGACAAAACAACCCACGCACATGGGTAATGAAGTCTGTTTCCTGTATATATCCCACATCAAAATGGCATACAATTTCTTTTTAAATTAACACATTTATGAATTATCAAACTTATTAATGTTGCTTTTAAGTATTCCTTTAAAACATCTGTTCTAAATAAATTCTCTAACAAATAAAGTCACAACAGATACGTACCGCGATATACTGTATGTGCATTCCGGTACATGGTATTCAACACGTTATGCATCCCAATATTTTAGGCCTTTTTTTAAATTTTTTTTTACAGTTTTAACCTTTTTTTTTTTTTTTTTAACATTTTAAAGAAAACAGACACATGTATACCCAAATGTTATTTTTTTATTTTGCTATAGAACACAAACTTGATAAACTAATTGTTTTTTGTTGCATGTGAAATATTGATACTGACGCCTCCGTATCGATATGCGTATCGAGAAGAGGTCAGTGATGATATATCCCTCTATCGATATTTTGAACACACCCCTACACAACAAAGTGTCACTTCCGCTATGAAACTATGGAGATGTAGTTTTCCTGGTTCTGCATCTGAGACATGGAACCAATACAATACAATTCGGATGGAGGAGCCGGTGACTTTATTTACAATCACAAACTGCTTTTCTGACAGAAGGCATGAAAAAGGGTTTGAACTCTTGTGTTGAACTGTTTTCGTTCTGTAGTCGTTAACGGTCGTGTCTGTTTTTAATCATCTTTAATTCATGAAGACCGCTGTGTACGGACGTAAATGATGACTTCATTTAACCTTCACTGAACTGGACAGAACAGAGAAAGGATAGAGTGTTTCCCTCTGTTTACATACTAACGCAAAAACGGACATTTGGTGAAATCTGGCTTCAGTTTTTTGAAACCTTCGTTTTCAGTGCGTGTGCTCAATTGTGTAAACGAAAGGCACAAACGCAGGGAAAAGGTTCCATTTTCAAAAATCCCTAGTA
This sequence comes from Maxillicosta whitleyi, assembly GCA_029822895.1. NCBI lineage: Eukaryota > Metazoa > Chordata > Actinopteri > Perciformes > Neosebastidae > Maxillicosta > Maxillicosta whitleyi. Next base: position 15,935,723 of record JAPSES010000001.1, read on the forward strand.
TACGTATAAATGACCTCAGATTCATTAGACTGATGCTGTGAAATATTTGTGTGTATGTAAATGTAGTCAGTGAAATGCAGTGGTGGAATGTAACAAAGTATTTTTACTTTGTTACTGTACTTAAGTAGGCTTTTTTTGTATTTGTACTTAATTAAAAATAATAATGCATACTTTTACTTTTACTTCACTACATTTTGTGACAGTTATCTGTACTTTCTACTTACATTTTGGAAATTTATGCCGTTACTCATTACATTATATTAACATCTTTTCGTCAATTTTTTTTTAAACTTTTCATCTAAATGTTTCATGAAAAATCACACACACAATATTGACACCAATCTGTTCAATCCACTTAATATGGTTGTGACACTGAGCAGTGACATTGGCAGAGGCATAAATAAGTATGTCTACATTCTGTATCATAATGACACAGTCCACAGACTGACACTGTGGGAGTACTTGGACTTTTATACTTTAAAGTACATTTTAAAGTAAGTACTTAGTACTTTTACTCAAGTAATTTTCTTGATGTAGTACTTTTGCTTTTACTAGAGTAAATATTTTGCAGGGTATTGGTACTTTTACTTCAGTACTTCCTCCACCCCTGGTGAAATGTCTAAATTTGGCTACTTCAGCATACCATTTATTTTATCTCTGCACCATTGAAGTACATGAGTAAAGTTACTTTTGTGACTTTTGCCAATGAAAAGACCTTGTAGACGGTTTGTTTGTGTAGTTTATTTGAAGTGAGTTAACAGTAATTTACCCATTCAAAACTCTATTATTCATTTACTCTGCTTAATTTTATCTGTCTTTGTTCAGTGAACACTTGTCAGAATCCTTTTACAAAGTGCTTTATGAGACGAATAAAGATAGGAGTGTCCGAAACATACGCTGTTACAACATTCCTCATTATCTGACAGAAACTGGCCGGATCAATAGTTGAGCATCGGAGAACAGTGGAGTATTTTCAGAACAATCTTCAAAGGTTTGGCTGGATTTAATTGTGCTGGTTGTTTATTTAACATTTCTATTTAGCGCTAAAGTTGTTGTTTTTTGCGTTGTAACTCTGGTGGTTATTACATCTCCTTCACACCCATTTAAGTTTTTTTTTTCTTTTCTGGTTTTCTTTAAAGTCTGAAATGGAGCATCATTTTCAGCTGAGTCCTGAAGTTGTACTTCTGTTGGCTTAGCAACATCAGCTGTTTGCAATCTGTGTGATTGGCTCCACAGCTGTGTGGATGGAAACACGCAGTCACATTCACACAGGTGTGCAGCTCAGACAAGGCCATATTCAGCTACAACTGCCTGCACCAACCAAGCCTGATTCTTATGTGGTTTTATGTTAACTACAAAGGCTGTGTGCACATTTGTCGTTATGATGTAGGATCGGCTCACATAATTGCATATAGGGTCCTGCTTACTATATTTAACCGTATACTACATACATATCCTGCACATTGTACTATATCCATAGTAATTATTTTCAGGTCTTATGTTTTGGGTGTGACAAATGTCAGCTGTGCAGATATATGTCAAACTTGGAGTATGAATGACATGTATTTAATTGGAATTTCACAGTGATTTCAAGGCTCAAAGCTATGAGAAAAGTTCATGTAAAAAGTACTCTGGTTTTACGCTGCAGGAACAGTAGTCTTTATTGCACCCGACAACAAACACAGAGACACATCAAATACAAAGTCCGGGCAGTTAGCACCTCCACTGGCACGAGCCCACGCCACGTCATCAAAGACAGAAATCCCAGGTGCTGATGGGATAGGAAATGGTCTCTCTGGTTCTCCCCCCCCGACTCCTGGCACCTGGCTGACAACTGATGACATCTCGCTTTTCATGTAATGATCCCCTTCACTTCAAAGTGAAAGTAGGGGAATCCCACCTTCACATCCACACACACATAAAAACAAAACATATGGATATGCATTTATCTAATTTTCCTCCCTGTGGCGAATAGTGGAGTGATTATAACGTGGTCCCTCTTTAGATCATTACAGGAAATGTGAGTTTAATGGCATTATGGGTACATTAGCCATGAAGCCTGAGAAACACAGAAGAAATAAATGAAAAAACAACAAACGTATACTGAATACGAAACTACTGTGCATTCTATTTATTATTATTGCAAACATTTCAATAATTGTAGATGATTAACATGATAAACAATTAATGTTAGGAAGGTAACCTTTGTAGACTACTGTCAGGTTACGAGTTATCCTATTAAATCTGTAAAAACAACAATGTAAATATTGTAATGAACATTAATTAATGTCATTAATTACAGAAATTTTGGATCACTGGTATAATAATTCATTTCAGCTAAGCAATAAACCTGAAAACTCCTATTCAACCAACACTAGACAGTAATATTAAAGCTCTTTTTTGATTTTGGAATGATATTTTTGTTGAATTTCCATCATTGAAAGGCTTCACATGTGATAACATACCTTTACACGGTCAGCTGTTATGTTCTATGTGTAAAAGAAGTTCACTAAACCCTTTATAATTACCAATATTTTCTTTTATGGCTGTTTATTTAATTGCAGAATTATAATTCTCTTCAACTGCACTTCATCACAATGAGTTTTAATCACTAATGAGAATTTAATTATGTTCTCTTACATGTGACTAGTAACTCCCCGACACTGAATGCAATCTAAAAAGATGTTACATGTATAGCAAAACAATTCTCTTATAGATTAGTCCAAAATGTTTTTCATATTCATGTATACTGAGATCATAGATTCACTGTCGAGCTGTAGTGTTCTTCTCTCCAACTTCATAGATGACTGATATCACAGATGCTGTTTGAGAATTTGAGATGGACCATCTGTGAGTGTAACTATAGCATTTCACGTCTTTGATGCTGGTGGGGGGTATACAGAGACGCCAGAAGGCCCGACTGCAGAAGAGCTCCTCAGAAAAAGTCGAGACTATCGATGACACTGACTAATACTATGTCATACAGTGTCTGCATGCACGCACATTCATCACACAATTGGCTTTGGTCAAAATCAAAACTGTGGGTTTTTAGATTCCAAGGTTATCATAGTCTTACAAACACAACTATATGTGGTTGACCAGTGCTTGGTCTATTCCTACGCACTTGGAGGACGAGATCACAGAGGCCTGTAAAGGGCAGGATGTGAGTGACAGGCAAACAGATGCCCTCCACCGCGGCAACCGCTGACACAGCCGAAAATAATCCTGAAAGAAATAGACAGAAATTCACCCCGAAATGTCTCACAGATACAAGAGGCAAGGAAATTATAAGGTCTGAAATGAGGACCAGATACAAGCAGAGAGGAGCAGTGTCTCGAGCTGGCATTCTGGAGCTCACAATGGAAAAAAGTAGTGCCACATGATGGGCAAAAACAAACAAACAAAAGCAAAGGGGGAAAGGGGAGAAACCAAGGAAAGCTGACATATTCCTGGGGTCACAGCTTGCTCCTCTTAAGGCTTCACTGAAGTGTTTGACTGTTTGGTAAATAGGCCCCACATCTGATTAGAAACAGAGTACATCCACTTTGTCAGCCAATGCTACACCCAGCCTTGAAGAAAAGGCCTCTCCCGTGGGTAAGCCTGTGGCGCAGCACACTGAGAAACGTGTAACTGGTGATGAGTGACGCCTGCACTCGGACCAGCGCAAACTAGTCCATGCCATCAACTAAGGACTTGTTCATGCTCCCGGGCCTTAAGGGCAATTTGAAAGCCTGTGAAATCGCTTCCAGAGCTGACAGTAAAATAAAAACAGCCTAATGGTGCTACATAGAGCACTTTGCCAGTAGTTAATCAATGTAACATTAAAACATTTTGCAGCATTGTTCTGTGAAAGCCAACAGTTTGACATACAATTGAATTCAGTTGTACTGCCTTAAGGCATGAACCAAACAAACAGCTTATATAGTAATAACAAACGCTGGCAGAGACAGGTGTTTGCTACTGCATCCTGGATCTGAAATGTGTTTATGATCCAAACCTCGACCACAACGATATGGCATGTTTAACCCTTCATACGGTCAGACTTTAACCTCAGTGTGTCATTGTAGGACATAAGATGTTTTTGTGGAAAAGTCTATTTCATTTCTATTGTTATGTAGAAAATCAAGGTTAATGAAGTCATCATATTTGGTTCCTTGCCCATACATGGCAAAAGAAAAACACACAAAACCAAGAAATATA
>JAPSES010000001.1:15940022-15958509 GCA_029822895.1 Maxillicosta whitleyi
CACCCTGGGGAAATTTCAGTTACAGCAGTGTAATAATAAAGTGCAGAAATTCTATATAAATAACAGACAAGAAGACAGTGAGAAAAAACATCATATTTACATTATTAAATTGCAGTGTGTATTTGAGGGTTTATGCATGGTAGAATCAATGTTGATGTATTTGAGTATTTAACATTGTAGTTTATCTGTGTCACACTAGTACTAGATTATTTCATATAAACATCTTTTATATGAAAGGCTTATGAAAACAAATTAAGACCTAATGGAGTAAAAAGTACAGTGTTTGATGATGCAGTGAAGGGGAAATATAAAGCAGCAGCAAATGGAAATACTACATAAAATGCAAGTATTCCAATTACTTCTTTGCTAAAAGTAACCCTAAAGCTTCATATTAGATCAAATTCACCAACAACTAGGAATGACTTGAGCTTAGTGTCTTGCCCAAGGGCACTTCAACATGTGGACATTGGGATTAGTCTGTCAACCTACCAACCTTCTGGTTTGTGTTGACCCACATACAGTAGCTGGTTTCACATATCCAGTATTGTGCAAGGTATTTCCACACTGTAATCCATTACAGATTACTTGTTACTTGTTATTTAAAAGTAATTCCTTACTTTATAATATTACTATCTCTAAACGGTAATAACTTACATGACTCCTGTAATACTTTGGAGTTACATACAGACTCTCGACATCAATGGAGCACGTGCAGTAGAACCCGACCCCCCACCCAATACAAGACACAGGAGATCCTTGGGACGCATACATTTGCATTCAAGTACATGTGAATGAGTAGTTCAGCAAGTAACACTAGAGTCTATGGTGTTTGAATCCCAGCAGGAACACTTTTACACATTTTACATGTTCAAACAGGGGCGGGGTGCAGACGATGGTGGTAGATAAATCCACAACTGATAAAGAATGCTAATGAGTCACAAACGTTAGCTTACCTTATCATTGCTGATCACAGGGGTCATACTAACTTTTATTTAGAGATTTTGCTCAATATAAAACAGAAGAAAACAAACAAAAAAAGGAACAAACATGTGAGACACAGTATACAAAAGGAAATTAGAATATGCAACATAACATTATTATTGCAAATATTATTGTATATCAATAGATACAATGCCAAATACTGAAATATTTATACTTATGCATACACACATATATACATATATATACATACCATACACACACACACACACACACACACACATACACATATGAATAGCTCTTTTCCAAAATGCTATATATCCATTTTCAAAAATTAAGTGTTTTTATTGTCTTTCTCTGTCAATATCACTGAAATCTATGTTATAATGTTTAAAATTGTTATGGAAATAGCAGATAACATTAACCTAGTTCCAATTTTCCTGATGCTACCTTAAAATCAAATTGTAAAAAAAAATAAATAATTTTAATTTTAATAATTTTTTATAATTAAATGGCTTTTATAGCGTTTTGGAAAAGAGCTCTTCATATGTACACATAAAAAGAAACACCCCCTAACTACCTTCGTAAAGTAGGTTTAAGGTTAATAATGAACATATGAGCATACCCTAACAGGAAATAGAACTTACCTCACACATTTTTTTATTCCTTAATGTCTCACACTCTTGTTGTTTTCTTTGTTTGTTTGTTTTTTTTCATTTGAGCAATTAAATTATGGGTGAAAAGTGTGTTGTAACGCAAGTGCTATTGAACATGTACTGAGTAAAATATTACTGAAAATGTATTAGTAATGCCTTACAGTAAAGAGTAATCTGTTACTGTAGGGCATTACTCTTGTAAAACATTACTCCCAACTTCGTCCATATCAGAAATCATCAATATCTTTAAACCTTAAACTTTACACTTAAATTTTCTATACATTTAAGAACATTTATTTATAGCCGCCTTTTCTTTTGCACTGGTGTGATGTAAACTGCTGCTGTGAACTGTTAAATTTCCCCGTGGTGGGATCAATAAAAACTCTTATCTTATCTTATCTCTTATCTTATCAGTATCGGGATCAGTACATTCATATTTATCACTTTACCTTCACAGGATTCTGTGAAAATACAGCAACTAAGTATCCTTTGAGCTCCCTCCTCTCATGTCCTTGGTCCCTTAGACAGACTATAAATGCCATTAAAGGTGATTTGGTCCGTGTGCTCTGAATACACAACGAAGTCCTGCAGACATTCACAAGCCCCATGAGAATATTGAGGGGTTATTAAGGTGATGTTTTATTTGGGCAGTGTTTTGTGCCCTGCCAGAAAAAGTGGCAAGAGCTGTGAGCTTATTATGCTCAGCCGAGTGTGAATATCTGTGGAGTGACTTGGCTGTATACTTCAAATGTGTGTCTGTCGGTGCATTCCAGTAACCTATCCAGGTGTTTGCCAGCCACCGGAATGGAAAAGGCCACATGTATGGCCACCTGTTCATGACAATTAGGATTACACACACACTTTTAACAGTATGAGCCATCAAAGTGTGTGCGACCTGTCACTTTAACGCAGCAGGTTTAATTAAAATGACTCTGAAACACTTAAACATCGGGACTCCATTTTGGCAAGTTTAATTGCCTACTCAGTAACCAAGCTGCAAGTGGGAGGACAGAGAAAAATGGTGCCTTCACATGTTGTCAGAAAAGTTACAAACAGAAGGTCAGTGGCTCTGGAAAGTGTTATGGACCATGCTTACAGAAAACACAGCACGTCAGCTTTAATTTGAGCACAACGCTAAAACATTTCAGAAAACACATGTAGACCATTTTTATGTCAAGTCCACAAGCTGAACAGTACCATTAATTCTGTTTTTCTTGAGCTATTTCTGTTTTTGTTTAATTGTTACCCTGTGCATTAATTCCCAGTTGATGTTGTTTTGGCACAGGCTATATTTGTATGTATTGTTGTTTTGTTTTAGATGGAATATTTGTACAATGTGATAAAAGCATGATGATATTCTTAATTCCAGATAAAACATTTCACTGACAGTTCCGCATTTTCTTGGATAAAACAGTGTCATAATATGGTTTGACACACTTCAGTGACTTCTACAGATGATCATGTTGCACAAGAGTAGTCACTGAGCCCAGAACAGCAGTCTGGAAATCTGCATTATTTGGTTGTCCATCATAACTGTTGGTTAGTTAAGAGCAATCCAACCACTTCAACTAAAATTATTTGACACAAAGCCGACGTAGGGAATTAAATAAATATAATGTGTGTAAAATTTTGAGTAGACAACCTCAAATTTGTAGGACGATAAAAAAATGAAAAGACTGTGACTAAATGTGTGGGCAAGGCACACCCTCATGGAGACTGGGTTGGAAATGGAAACATTCTGGTTTCCAGCTGGTTTCCAATCGGTTTATATAGGATCAAGAATTTACTGGGGAAAGTGTTTGGGATTATTTATGACGATACGAAGTCTAACAGTGACAGCATTTTCTTTGAAGCGACTCTTGTGGTTGTGTTTGATTTAATGCACTTATATTAATACTGCAATATGCACAAAACAAAAATACAATGACACAACTGTTCGAACAGATCTTTAATATTTTGCAGTAAAATATTCTGATTTGCATTGCTCTGGGTCTACAAAAGTTGAATACAATATGCCAGTGTTCTGCAGAATAAGTTAAAGTAATTGAATTATGGAGAAAGAGAGAGTTTTGCACGAGTAGAGTTTGTTGTAGTTATAATTTCTTACTGCTTGTATATATTCATAACACATATACGTTAATGAATGTTATATTTGACTTGTAGGGCATTATGGTTTATTATATGTAGTGCTGGTTCTGTAGTATGTACACTGTTGCTCATAAAGTTGGAATCAAACATTTTAACCTCTTCTCCTGAAATGATTCTGACAATGTGATTTATTCTTGATTGATAGAGTGGAACTTGGACTCAGTGGATAATCATTGCACCTGGTTAAAGATGATTACTAATGTGTATACATAGGAATAAACGGAGGAATGTGTCTGGAAACAGAATTATTCCAACTTCATTCACAGCAGTGTATTTTGGAGTTCTGTATAATGTAGTGTTAGTATATTTGTCGTAAATGTTGCGATCCGTGTGCAAATGTATTTTATTGTCTTGTGTGTTGTGAAGTTAACATATTGGTCCTAAATTTTGTGTTTACTATATTGTTTTTGTCTTTGACCTTTTCCCCCCAATGATTTTAGCACTTTATGTCTACTTTTATTGCTGTTTTAATGCTTATTGCTGTTTTAATGCTTGTCCAGTGACCTTGAGTGTTTAGAAAGGTACTTTCAAATAAAATGTATTATTATTATTATTATTATTATTATTATTATTATTATTATGTAAAAGCCAGAGGTGTTTAAAATGATCGCCATAAACTCTGTCTTTATTCTATTCTATTCTATAGAAATGTGTGTCCATGTTCATGTCCCATGTTCGTCCCTATGTGTCCATGATATGTGTGCCTTAACCTGCTGTCCTCTATGTGCCTTTTAATATGTATGTCTAATATGTCTAAATTTAATGTTACTTAATGTCTGTTTCTCTGTTTGTTTAATGTGTCAATGCAAAGTGAGATATGGAGATGCACAAGGATCTGTGAAGTTCCTAAGGGGACAATAAACTAACTAAATAAAGTAAACTAACATTCTATTCTATTCTATTCTATTCTAATCTATTCTATTCTATTCTTTCGCACCATTAACTTAAATACACGCTGTTGTTAAATCTGCTCACTAAACTTGTAAAAGTACATATTTACGAGCAGCCCGTGAAGGCAGCAGAGCCGTAGCCAGAGGAGAATCTCTTTCTTCTTTTATCTCCTCGTGGTAAATGATGCTGCTCGCTGATTGGCTGCTGGCCCCTGACTTGTGCTCCATCCTACGGGCCGACCCTCAGAGAGCCGGACTGAGTGCTCAGTCAGCACTTCTGTCGGTGATCCCCGGCACACACTACCTGCTGCTTCTCACACTCACACACACACAGGGACACACACACACACACTGATGAGTGCACGTCTCGTCTGCGCGCACCACCGGCTGCTGCAACCTGCAGAGTTCACCTGAACGCGCAAAAGTGTGGAACAGAACTACTAAACGATGCGTGCAAATGGCGTTATGCGCTACCGCAGGTTATTATTGCTACTTTTGCGCTGTTTGAGGAGGTAACGGGGAAGGTGTCAGCTGTGCATGCTAACATCATGGATTGCCTTTTCCTTCTGATATGGACTTTACCCATCCCGCTGGTCGGATGCACTGCTTCAGTCAAGCTACTGTCCACCTTGTTGTCCTGGAATATTATAAAGGCAGGTGCCACATTATAAGTATGTTTAAAGTCAGTAACAGAGCCAAACATTTACCTCTTTTTCAATGTGATTTACGTGGAAAACAAACTCAGCTGTTGTTATTACTTGCGGTAAAACTAAGACAAGTTGTCATCTCAAATTAAAGTCGAATGTAAGAGCTGTACTGACATATGTGTCTTCAAGGGACTTCAGTTATCGCTTTTCTTTCTTACTTTTTTTTTTTTTTTTTTTTTGCTCACACTCCCGTTAGTGTTTGGAACCTGTTGCTACCTGTCTATTTATGATTTTTTTGCAGACGCTGCATATTTACTGCTCCCACACCGTATCGGCCAGCGACAGCCAAGGATTAAATCACGGTGAGTGCTTGTCTTTTGACATGTACTGATGTTTCTTCCAGCTGGCACGACTGAAGACAGAGTGGGAATAAAATGAGATACATGAGAGCAGTGTGGTAAGTCATTGTACCAGAGTTACCCACAGACAATAAATGCTCCTGAAAGAAGTAGTTAAAAATACTTCTGTGGTCTGTGTTTCTGCCTAGAGATTGTTAATAATGAAAGTTATGTGAAATAAACAACTTTTAGTTCAGATATATCAGGCAAAATCATTAAAAACAAGAGAAAAAGAGAAAGAAATGCAAGGTCTTGACATGAAATGTGTTACATGTGATCTGTTCCTGTCCCTGTTTGACTGTCAGAGTTATCAGGGAAGGTTTTATTTGACCTGAACACCATGACATCTGCGTGAAATTAGGACATCATATATTTACAGCGTCTGGTTGACTTCTATCTGACATGGATGGAAGTATTATGGTGGTGTTCAGCTTCTGTTAAAAACCATCTGTGATCCATATGATTTCTTGTCCTCTGAGTAACTGTTCAGATTTGGTGTCAGAGATTATGTTTCCTGCAAGCAGTTCTGAAACATAACCTGCAAAAAACAAAAGTCAGTGCTGTATTTTTTCTTTGTCCCCCAAGTTTTTATATCAAACTAAATGTAAGTTGAAACCTTTTTTCTGTTATTTTGATCATATTTGCAGTGTAATTGATTCTTCAAACACTTCTCAGTTGTTGCGTTTTCTTGTCATGATGCTCTTTTACACGGAAAAGAAGGTGTCTGAAAAAAAACTGAGTGTCCCGGTTACTTTCCACTGACAGATATATGCAAAGCTAAATGCAAATATTCACCCTGTCGACCGGCCAAGACCATTCTGGAAACATTGGAAGTAATTAACTGAATCAGTCTGAGAAGATGGAACAGAAGTGGTGAAATAAGTGAAGGTGGAACTTTCCTTTTAACTTCTTCTCCATTCTTTTTCTTTCCAGATTATGTGTTTGTGACCCCGGTTGAAGTGGACCCTGAGGGGACCTACCTGAGCCACGATGTGACCAGACGAAGCCATCGCAGCAGGAGGTCCCTGTCTACGTCTCTGCACTACCAGCTGTCCGCCTTCGGTCGGGACATGCACCTGGACCTGCGTCCGTCCTCCGTGGTTGGACCAGGGTTCACGGTCCAGATGTTGGGCTCAGGTGGCATCTCCACGGTGATGAGTGATGCAGGATATCACAGCTGCCTGTATCAGGGATTTATCCGAAACCTGTCCTCCTCCTCGGCAGCCATATCGACATGTTCGGGGCTGGTAAGTGTTCGTGATTCTGGTTCCCTTGGGTTCATGTTGACGTGGCAGACATTTTCCCACTTGTATTATTAGCTTAAATAGTTGTCTCTTTAAATGCATTAGCTCATTTCTCCATGGTTTCAGAAAACTGTCTCCCCTCGAGCTGATGGAACTTTTCCAACACTTTTTAAATGACCTCAACTAATATGATACTTCTTCATTTTCTGAAAGGTTTTCAGGATATTTTGGAAATAAAAGCATTTCCCCTCCTCCGCCCCTACTTAATGCACCAAGCTTTTATGCTTGTTCAAACCCTTTGTCCTCTTCCCAAGCAGATTACTTGGATGCACCATTGTCTGCACCGTTTAGATTTGGTCATTTGGGTGAATTGTAAAATGACATCATTACCCATGAGTGTAAGCATCACTTTCTAGGACTTTGTCAAACCAGTCTTTGAACATGGGGAGGAGTGGAGAAAATAATGAAAGGATAAAAAGAGCTGAGGAGGGGAAAGAAACGTTACACCACTGACACTACAGAACAGGAAGAAGGGCCATAATTCAGTTTAACTGTTTATTTTTAGGGTCAACACATACAACACAAGAAGGTATTATTAATCAGAGGCCACAGTCAAGTATGAGTTATTGCATGCATTTGTCATCTCAACTTATTTTGAAAGAAACACTTCGAGGAATTCCCATGTTCCTAAATTTGGCAACTTGTTGTCAGCATCACGTCTGCAGGGAACACAATGATGCACGTTGGCTTTCCACAGTGTACTTGACCCAGGCTTTTGCTGGACCACTAGTCCAGCTGTTCACAGTGTCTGATAATTGTATGATTGTCTACAACTGGAAGACTGTGTGTGCTGCCTGGTGGAAAAGTGTCTTCATCACATTTTCCATGCCATTGCTTTTGTTTACATCTCAGTGCAATGGTTCAGTCATTGCTATTTCCAGTTCCTTCCAGTCACCACACCCGCTGATGTACCGTGCAAATGAATATTAAAGATATTAAAGTTTAGCATTGGAGGAAATTACGCTTATTTGCTCAGTCTATGAGCATGAGATGAGATGATTAATGTGAAAGTCGTTTCTGTGTCTTTAGAACAGAATTGGATTCAAGACTTCTTTGCGTTAAGGGTGTGCCAACGTTTTCTCTGTCAATGCTTGGACTTTGGATGTCGGTTGATTCGCAGTGTCTTACTGATATTGATCTATTTAATTGATGAACCATATGCATTGCTGTTTTATGGATGTTAAACTGTTGACCAAGTCCCCGTCTTACTGTTACCATCAATTGGATGAATACAGGTAGTCCTCGGGTTCCGACGTACCCGATTTACGTAATTTCGACTTTATGATGCCGGAGTCTTATCCGCTATTACTGTACGACGCCAAAATCTCATCTGCCATTACTGTATACATACTGTAGCTGTATGTACAGTAAGTACAGTATCTTATTTTTTACTTTATTTTATTAATATGAAGAATAATACATGTATTTGGATAGTTATTTAGAGATTTTGGGGGTATTTAGGGTTACTAAAGGGTGAATTCCAACTCATGTGGAAATTCAGGTTATGTCGACAGCGTAGGAACAGAACTCCTTCGCAACCCGAGGACTACATGTATAGAATTTGGTCTGTGTACAAACTCAAAGACAAACCAACTTTCACACTGTTGACAGTGAGTTTTTGGACGGCTTCTTTGACTTCAGACATCTTTTCACTACCAATTGTACTATAAATAATGCAAAACTAGTGACTTGGTGGAACAAAATGAACATTTTCTTTGATGGAAGTTGCAGACAACATAGGATGACATTATAAGTAATAGGAATCAGCAGTTCCTCAGAGTTTCAACATCGCATCATGCTATTTCTATGCTATGTATGTATAGAATATACAATATAGAACAGAACTTCATTGTCATTGTTACAATACAATGAGAAACAGTTTAGCAGCATCTAGCTCTGTGTGTGTTAGTTCTCCCTTAAGCAACATACAAGGTGTATCTTTTTAGCAACAGGTAACAATCTACCAGCTCACATATCATAATATAGACTAACATACAATTGATTGGCTGATACCCCACTGGCTATTTGGGTCAGTATAGGACTGATATTAAGTAATGGGATCAGACTGGTCCTTCACTACTCATAAGAAAACCCCCAAAAACTTCACTAAAACGTCTTGACTAACATTGGTAAGCAAGTTGTTTGTCCTTTTCAAGTTCATCAGTTACTACATTTTGGATCTCTTATTGTTTGTAAAAAGTTTCCTCTTGAAATGTTTAACCCTTTTACTCATATAATTACAAAGTTCACTAAAATACAAATATCTTAATCAAAACTATCAAAGCTAAGTAAAGAACAGGTGGTCATTTTTTCTACCCTGGCAACACAACTTTAGGCTAAACTGCATAACTAATGATGTTGACATCTGTGGTGAAGATAGAAGTCTACTAGGAAACTGCTCTGAAGCCTTAAGTTGTTCTTAAAAGTGATGCTCTGGGGCTTTAACCAAGGACTTGATGTGACTTGACTTCATATGGCTTGATAGATTAGACGGTGTTTGTGTCTACACATCACGTCTGAGATGTACTCAGGATATTTTTCCTCAAACCATAAGGACTATAATTACAACATCCCCTGCTCTGTGGTTTATGAGGTGCCTGGACCCTGTGGCCCACCAGCAAATACATCCATGACACATCCCACACCAGTCTCAACTAAATGGACATGCTACACCTCCATAAAAGCCATACTTCCATCTATCATCCAGCCTCCATACTTCTTCTTACCTCCTCCTTCTGTGCTTGCCCTGCTCTTTTGTCCCCTGTTTGCCCTGCCTCTACATCTCCTCTTGTTCATAGCAATTAAAGCCAGGGTGAAGTTTCAGCCGCCTGGCTGGCACTGCTAATCTTCGCATTGTCCCTTTCATTAGGCTAGCTCCCTCTCACAATAAAACACCACTGACCCGTTCTCTTAAAAGCGCTGCGAGAATACAATGTGATTGGGTCGTGATTGAATTTGAATGGGCCATGACGAAGGCTTTGATCTATTTTTTACTCCTCCCAAGCTTTTCCTATCTATTTTTTCCCTTCTCCCTCTCCCAAGTATGACCTCAGGGCCATCGTTGGTTGGATGTTCAGTCTGTCTGTTAAGTAGACTTGCGTTTTGATGTTTCTCAAGCGGATGATGTGTAATAAGAAGCAGTGTTGTTTTAAAAAAAAATACAGACAAGGAATGAATGCATTCAAAGCGAATTCTCGCCTTTCCTTCTTCTTTTAGTCAATGTGTGTTCCGTTAGACTGCTCTAAGGCTTAGAACAACGAAGCATTTAACCCCTGCTTTTCATCTTGCCCTTTGCCTAGAATATTTGGATTAAGTACAAATGAGGGAAGAGTCATTTGGGTTTGGTTGATGCAGTGCTGGGTTTGAGAAAGAGATTAAGGTGGGATTAAAAACAACACAAGAGGGGAAGGAAGTCAGAAAGAGACATGGAAATCCAGAGAAAAAAGACAGCACAAGAGAGGAGAGAAAAGCAAAGACGATGAAATAATGAATGAGAATTGAGATGGGCTGGACTGAGAGCTGAGAAGGAAAGTGTTGTGTAAGAATAATGTGAATTCATTGTTTGGTGTTGAAGCTCCCAGGGAGGTTGGATGGTCTCTTTTTAAGGAGTTGGAGAGATGGACTCTCTTTCTGTCAAAGGGCTTTGGAAAAGAAATTGGGTGTGAGGAAGAGATGAGGCGAAAGAAAGAGTTAGAGCTTTCCCTTTCTTGACTTCATTGTCTCCTTTCAACAGGGACTAGGAAAGAGTAGAAGGAGGAAATGAAACTGTGAAATAGCTCTTCAGACTTGAACTTGCTCTTTAATAGCAGCCGAGGTGTCAGCACCAGCTACTCGTCCAAACCGAGACCTCCTTCCCCTCTTTTTTTTTTCAACATTTACCCTGGCCCGGGCCAAGCAGATGGAAGTGGGATTCAGCTGTTTAAATGAGGACTAGGGCGAGATGGTATTAAGAACAAGGGCCTGGTTGGATGGATGGATGGAGGACTAGCAGAAAGGGATTTTCTACTGTAAATCTCCATTAATTGAACATGCTGGTATTTCTTGGTTTTTAATTACTTTCTCTGTGTCCTTATGAAGCACCACTCGTGCTTTTGAGTGAAATGAAGTTGTCTGCGTCGCTTTTGCATGAGAGATGAAAGGATGTCGTTTCAGATGTAATGCTCTCTGATTTGTAAGAGAGGAGAGGGGCGGGGGGTCCTCTCGCCTCTTCCTTTCTTCTTTTGAGGTTTTCTCATCTGGGGTCGCTGTGCTGGTTGACCCCGATCCTCTCTGCTCGGGTGTGGGGGTGGATGGGTAGGTGGAGGGTGTTAACCTGGACTCTCACAGGTTCTTACTATGCAGTGCAAGTTCAGGGTTGTTGCCACTCGTGTGAATGCAGAGAAGCAGTGATTTACTGTTCCTCTCTGTCCTGCCTGCCCCTTCCCAGGATAGTATTCTTCTCCCTGGGGTTACAAGGGCAGATCTGAGACCTGCTCGCCAGGAGCGCATTGGTAGACTATATATCCTCACAAAGTTTTTTTTAAAAATAGACTGTAAATGTGGAGGAATGAAATAGTTCAAATGCAACACATACTTTGCAACGCAATACAGAAAATGTTGTTTATATTTGTCATACCTTGGATAAACTGTATACTTTTTATTGACTTCAACAGGACACAAAACAGTGTCCTGGGAGGTTTACTAATATGACACAGGTTACAAAGGTAATAACAAATAACAATATACAAGAAGTAATTCAACATTTTTTACATAATTTACCTGCCAATATTTTAAGCAAGATAACAAACAGTATCCAACAGTGATACAAGTAAGTTCTTCAATGTATGTCATTTTATAACTGTATCTAATTAACATAGAAATGTGTATTTTAAAGCAAAACCAACAAATAGAGTGTAAAGACCACAAACAATGAGTTATATTCTAAATATACTTTTTCTCTCATTTATTGTTCTGCTACTTCCAGCTGTTAAATCTTAAAAATGTATCTGAGTCCGTGATAGCTGTAAGCTGTAGTGTAGATGGGGTTCATATTTAGCAGTGATAATGGAATAATAATTCTACTAGTAATACAAATGCTATTACATATTGTATGCACTTACAACAAATACAACTCTTTTCTCTAGTGAAACATTCAAGTCAATGGATTCTCTCCCATCAGTCAACTTATGTCAAGCTGACCAAGACCTTTACTGTGACCTTTCCCAAGCCCCTGCAGGCCAGGTCAGAGACATGTTGGGGTCTGTGGAAACTGAGCTCTTTGGTTTCAGTTATCAATCTGCACACTTTGTGGCATTAGTTTCATCCTTCTCATATCGGTGCACATGCAATGTGTGGAACTCTGGAAGATGAACAGGTTAGATAACAACCTTACAGAGGTGTGTGATTGGCTTGTATTAATCATACCTTCAGATATCAGTATAATAATACGTATTTCAGCTGACATTTTGACCCGTGAAGGCAGAAAACACAGCCATGGTATAATCAAAAATGGCTGCGTCTCATTTCAGTGCTTAAAATAGTGTCTCAAATCCTCACCTGAGGCTGATTCTAAATGTAAGACAGTCTCTTTAGGCAGCCCCATAATAAAAGTATTAACGTCGTAGCAGAAACAAACATATTTACAACCTGGCGCTGTAGTTAATTTCCCCATTTCTGTCGACAGTTATCCATTTTTGCATAATTTATACATTATAATATGAAGGATCAATTTGCACTTAATTAAGGATTTGGCTGCTGTGATTGACAGGTGCTGTGTGTGCCATATTGGGTTTTATTGACTAGCTTGGCTGCTGAGTCAGACATACTTTTTGGATGTAAATTAGGTACTATACATATTACTTACTATGTAAATAAGCCCTGCAGAGTGCTGGTGTTAAGTCTGCACAAACTCACCTCTCACTCACTGTCTTCAAGTTTGTAAGGCTTGGATGAACATTTAATTAACATTTAATGATATCAAGTGTGAAATCTTCAGTCAGTTATCGGAGAGATCAGGTTTGAATGCATGATTCGTGTATTTAAATACAAACACTAATGATGATTGATGACTGATTTATTACATATCTGCATATCCTTATTATCCTGGAATCCTGGAGTGTAACATGTGCAGAACACAGAACATTAATGACTATCAGATCCTCATGGACCTGCTGTTAAATGAGTTCTCATTGATGCACCATGTCAAAATGCACACAGTCTCTTTTGGAGTTCAGAGATGCTGTAATACATATCAGGCTGTCAGAACTGAATGGAACATCACTACTAGATTTTTCAGGGTACATTCAGTGAAACATAACATTACTCAGGAGTCACATGTTAATTAAATACAGGTCAGACTGGCCTCAATTACCATACATACCCAGAGCTTATTGTGATGGACATTTTATTAGATTATGTTATAAATGTGAAATAGTGCAAATGCATGAAACTTAGTTTGATTGTGGAGAACTCTGTGTGTGTGTCTCTGTTCATTAAAGACATACAATCTGACAGGTTCTGACGTTTCTGGAGTTTTCATTATGAACCGGTCTAGTTGCTGAAATGCACAGAAACACCACAGAGAGTCACATGGAATGATTCAAAACTTTATGGATGTGCATCAGAATCTCACTGGCATAAAATATTTTATGATTCGTTGCATAAAATGGAGCAATTACAAGCACAAAAGCTGTGAAATTCCCTGTGCAATTATCAATTGCTATCCATCCTTTGTGGATTTGATCCTGTGTGTTAACATTTATTAAGTAGCTGAAATGACTTTGTTGTTGTAACAACACAGTGTCAGTCGATGTGGTCTGTGTTTTTAGTAAGTTAGTGTTTGCATGGTGAATTTCACAACTCTCTTCCCCAGCTCTATGCACTTATCCAGATATGGTCATTCATTTATTCATTCATTTTTTGAACCTGCTTTATCATCATTAAGGTCAGGGGGGTCGCTTGGAGCCTATCCTAGCTACTTAAGGATGAAGGCGGGATACACCCTGGACATGTCACCAGTTCATCACAGGACTGAGCATATGTATAAACAACCATTCCCACATTCACACCTATGGGCAATTTAGATGAACCATTTAACCTATCAGTGCATATGTTTGGATGGTGAAAGGAAGCTGGGACAGAAGCCACACAGACATGGGGAGAACACCCAAATATGGTCGCTTAAGAAAAAACAAAAAACAAGATGTCAATGGCTGTTTTGAGTTTACAGAATGGCAGATCTGACATCACAGGTTCCATGCAGTATTTCATACACAGTCTGCAAACCAGATGAAGGGGACGGCAGCAAATCATGCATTTTAGTGACAATGACCCTCATTAACCCTGAAGTGGAAAGCCACTCATTGCATCAGCCTTTATTTCACAGTTTGGTTTTTGGCTAACCTTGTCTGACTTATTAGATGCTTGTTAGCTGTTGGCCTTCCCACAGCACCGCCCAGGTGTCACTGCTTAAATGTGTGAGTGTTCACCCATGTGTGAGAGACAACACACTTGAAAACGTGTCAATACACACCTCCCTTTTTGTCCCTTCTTTCTTCGTCTTTTGAGGTTTAAACCTTCAGTCTGATTGCCGTCGTTGACGCGGTGCCGTGTCTTGTGGTGACTGTTGTAAGAGGGGAGCGCAACCTATGACCTCTGTCTGTGTCGACCAGCCTCAGGACCTCCTGTGGTGTGAAAAGACATTTGCTCTTTTCCCGAGCTGTTCTATCGCTGCTGGATCTACTTTAGTCTCAGGAGGGCTTTGTGCTTGTAGAAACCATTGTTTTGTAAATATACGATGGATTGATCATCTGGAAATTGTGACGTGTACCGTAGCAAACCGTTTCTATTACTGTATATGTAACTTCTTCTATTCACTGATGTTTTGCTGGAAATTGTAAATGTATTTCAGGAATAAACTTTAAAGGATTTTGAAATGATTTATACAGATGTCTGCAAAAAGTAAGTAAACTACATCTGGAAAATCAAAGAATTTGGCTAAAAGGCACATTACATTTAGACACCCAGTCTGAATATTTAATTTGTGTAAATGTTGTAATCCATGACAGTCCTTGAGGAATTGAGACAATATATGATTACACATCTGCAGAACTGGGAAAAGAGACAGGATGTGATGTCTCTGTGTGTGTACGTGTGTGTGTGTGTGTGTGTGTGTGTGTGTGTTTGTCAGTTTGCTGTAAATCCCTCAGGCTTTTGCCGAGTGAAAATGACACTTGAATGACTGATTTCCAACCAGTACTGAGGTCATTTGTACCTGTCCGTTTTCTGTAAAGGCCAACAAATTGGAACGTCTCCCTGCTACAATATGCCTCTCTGGCTTGGCTATAATTCAGCCCCTGGGTTGGGCCACAGAGGAGCTCAGAGCTTGGCGCTACAAGAGGAGAGTGGCCCGGAGCCGTTCCCTGGTGGTCTAGATGCTGACAGTGATGTAGTGCCCACTGTTAGATGCCAGCGGGAGAGGGGGGTCAGGCTCTCAGCATGGGTGTGGGATGCTGTGTGTGTGAAAGAAAGAGAAAAAACAGAGTCCGTGTGTGTGTGTGTGGTTGCGTGAGAGTCCTTTCTAGTCTGCACAAGGTCTTTCTCACACAAGACTAATGGCTGGTGTTGAAGTCTTCAAGTGGATGCTGCAACTTCCACAAACAGAGCCCATGCGTCAAATATGACCTACTATTGTCACTGCTGCACTACATTTACCGGTGCTGTGGTAAAACACCAACCCTGTATCAGTCTTTTCTGATATGAATCCGTGTGCTTTGTGCTACAGTATGAATGCTGTGGCTCAAATCTCTCGCATGATAAAGGAAAACACCATCCATCAGTGCTATTCTGCTTGCGCGGCTGGTGAGAACAGATTTTAGTCTCACACCATCAGTGCCAATGTGGAGGTGAGCACTGGAATAAAATAGTGACCACAAATAACAGCTAAAGTAGGAACATACGGAAAGTAGAGTAAGGAACACATTTATAGAACTCTTCTCTGTTTTTACACCTGTGCATACCCGGTCACTTCATCTTTCACATCTTACTATTAACCCATAAAGACCCAGTGTTACTTTTATGTCAGTTTCCAATGTAACTTTTCTCTCTATTGTGTCTTTCTTACGCAATTTATTCCCATTTTTTACAGTATTATCCTCTGTAGTTTGTGTTTTTTTTTAACCTGAAAACTAAATATTTTCCCATATTTAATTTACTGATCATGTAGGTGTTCATAAAAACTCCGATTAAAGTTGAGGATTATTATATCAAAACCATAGAAAGCAGAAGAAAAAGTGAGTTTTTCAGTCCAATTTTTCAGTAACTGAACATAAAAAAGTGTCAATGATCAAAATCCATGGGTTTTACTGGTGAATCAATGTTGTAGAAGATGACGGTGTTTCCACGTTACACTACAGATTCTCTGAACATCCAAATAAGTCATATCTGATGACCTTGAAAACTGCAATTTACACTAATTATTTACATGTATTGACATAATTAGTGGATCAATAGGTATTAAACAGTTTTCATCAGTAGATGGTTTTGTTCATCTGTGGATGTTTGGGTCTTTAAAGGTTAAAGTTAAACCAGTTGAATGTACGAATATAATATCACTGTACACAATAACCTACTTATAGATAGTGTTTTTCTGTCTTGAAAAGCTTATTTAAATCCTCTGGGTTGTGTTAGTGTGTGAAGAGAAATGGTAGCAGACTTCTGATTTTTTTTTTCCCATCCACATTTCCAGCCCCAGATGACTTGCTGAAAATGGGAAGACCCTGGCGGATAACGCAAATAGTACTATCACAGGCTTAAAACGCTTGCATTACAGCCACAATGCATTTATAAGTGTACAAGCATTAGAGTTTGACTATAACCCAGTTAGAGCACAATTAACAGCACTTTGATGAAGGACATTTCCATTTGTATGGGCTGGTTCGGGAGTAGTCCTCCTGTTCCCTGCTGTGTCTACATGGGATAACAAGTGGGACCGTGCCCAAAGGCTCCATCTGACAAAAGACTCATCCAGAACCATCAGTTTCTCTCTTTGTGTGCGCCCACCTCCGCTGTGCTCCCCAGTCATGCACAGAGGGTGTCACTAGGTTGTTCAAAGACAATTAGTGATGCTAAACAAGGACAGCAATACTCCAGGCTGTTGACACATCGCAGTCCTAATCAGTAGTACATGAAGGTCTATGCGTGCGCTCATTAATAAAATAATGGTGAATGGCCCTGGTGCACATCACCCGCCCTGTTGCATTTGTCTCAGCCTTACTTTTGCGCCGTGAAATAGAGTCATTTGAAGTTGAAGGAGACGAAATTCAACTGATGTTCTGCCCTGTCATTTCTGCTTGGCTCCTGTTTACTGTGTCGTTATCCTCTGATCCACGAATCCAAAATTACCATCTCGTCTCTACCCATTTCTTACCCCATTTTAAAGACACATAATTCTCTTGAGCAAACTGTAATTATTCAGATTGTGATTCTATTGAATAAGTTGAATGCCCGAGGGGCCTCTCTGCTCCCGTATGATATTTCCCCCCTGCTCACCACACACTGCGTTCATATGATTCTCCACTGAGCTGGAGTGCAGATGTGCCTCAGAGCTCAGTAATCACCGGCTTGGGGCTTCTCACCGCTCAGCCCTAGTCTTTAACAGCATGTAAGCACTTACTCATTTGCCGTATAATGTCATGGTAGAAAACCTTAAAAGAGCCTAAAGTTTATACAGAGACAAGCTAACGATGCCGTCTCCCCTGAATTAAACCACTGTGTTACTAAAGAAACAGAGGCATTTTGTTGCTGAAGTGACTTTTGCCAAAGCAGAAGTCCTGTGAGAGTATTCCAGTTGGTTTTGTGATTGTGCTAACTGGTGATCTGCTCCAACCTGTAATCAAACTTAGAGAATGAGACCAGTTGAAATGTATGTGAATGCTGGTGTTTAGCAGAAGGTGTTCATCCCTTTAATCTAACCAAGTCTTACAAGTGTTAATGGACGCAGAAATCTGGAGTTCTTCTGAAGGATAGTGATGGTACAGCTGGCTGTGTCAAAGGCAACTTTGAAACTCACTATTGACTTCAACCTTTTCAGTCGTTTCTTCTTCTATTATGATAAAACATTGGCTGTCTACTGAAAAAATGCCAATATAAATGGGATTTCTCATGGAGTCAAAGACAAGTGAAGGCTGTGTTTCCCCAGTGACCCTAGAGACCAGATCTACTTTAACCTAAACTTATAAAACACTGTTTTTCAACCTTGGGGTCGGGACTCCATACGAGGTCACCTGGAATTCAAATGGGGTCGTCTTAAATGTCTAGTTTCTTTTGGATTTTCCCTTCAGGGGTCACCACAGCGAATCACATTTGCATGTTGATTCGGCACAGGTTTTTACGTCGGATGCCCTTCCTGACACAACCCTCTGTATTTATCCGGGCTTGGGACCAGCACAACGAGACACTGCCCCCTTGTGGCTACAGATATAGGGATGTATAGCGTAAAGGGCCTTACCCAAGGGCCCACCTGAGGAT
>JAPSES010000001.1:15981620-15992349 GCA_029822895.1 Maxillicosta whitleyi
GGGTCTGAATTCTTCATTAATTCAACTCCACAGGTTCATCTTTAACACTATTTCTGAGTAATGACACCAGAAAGGTCGTTTTGAGCGCTGGCCCTTTAAATCCAAATGAGCCACTTCATGCCCCGCCCCCTCCTGGTTGTTGGCTGTACTGCTCTGTCCTGTTCAGCCGCTAACAACTGAACATTTTAAGTTATCTGCTCAAAGTTTGGACATATTTTCAGTTTTTACAACCGCTGCTGCTGATAAACAATTATGTCGTACTCAGAAAAATGTTCATTGGAAGTCTTGACCTTATATGTAGAAATGTTGTGATGTAACTAGTTATAAAATGTAACACATTAAAGGGGAATTAAAACAGGTTGTAGAAATCCACTAGAAATCCACTTAAAATACAAACTTTATGAACTATTTAGGATCCAAATACACAAATAAATGAACCAAAGACTAATAAAAGTGGGTTTAGCTAAATATAAGCCCTTTAATGGATAGATTGATCTCATTGTTTACAACTGTTGTGGGTTCACAACAAAACAAGTCTCTAGTCTGTGCATTCTGTAATGAATTTGTGTGTATCATCCCATTAAGAAGCAGATGAATAATGAGGCTTATAATGATGCTGATTAATCAGCTTTTGCATCAGTTACAGTCAAATGGAAAGCAGACCAAGCATTTAAGTCCCCTCTCTTCTTCTTTTTCTCTCTTCCTTTGCCCAGGCCTCAGAACAATGGTAAATTTTGCCCTGGCTCCAGTCGTCTCAACCAGCTGTGTAATACCCGTCTGTGCCCCCTCAACGCTGTGGACTTTCGGGCTCAGCAGTGTGCCGAATACAACAGCAAGCCCTTCAGAGGCTGGTACTATAAGTGGAAACCCTACACCAAAGTGGACGGTAAGGTGATCTTATGATTACAAACACCACAAGTCCAAAGTGTGTACAGTCCTGCAGCACAATGAAGTTATGGATTTACATATATATATATATATATATATATCTGCTAGGAGAACTGTGGAGATGTGAAAGAATTGTTTACTTAAAATTATACTGTAATTCCTGGAGGATTATCCTGTGGTTTACTATATTCTTGGCGCTTAAAAGCATGTGAAAAGAAATCACATTGTGCCTTTAAATAAACAGCATCACAGATTGCTCAAGGCAAGCTTTTTCTTGTCTTAATTCAGTAGGTGCATTCTATTCTGCGCCCCACTGTACTCTGTTGGTCCAAATCTCTTTTATAATGTGTTTCTGTAATGCCAGCCTCTATTTACTCCTGCAGTGATTGGGGCCAAAAAAGCTGGAGGAAACTATCACTTTGTGTAATGTGCATGGACGACATGTAGCCACCTGCACCCTCTGACACAGTGGGGATAGATTTAAAGAGGAAGCCTGCGGGCCAGCTTTGTTACATAGAGAGAGAGTGCAGCGAAGGAGAGCAGTGTGTTTGGCCGTCTTCCCAGGCCTGTTTAAGCTGTTGATGAATGGGAGGTGATGTAGAGAGGAACAGATTCTGAACTGCCTTCTGGGACCTTGGGCCAAGTCACCTTCACCGTCATTTATTTTAATCAAAGGCGGCTGTAGAGACTTGTCTGTGATAACTGATCTGAACTACAAAATAAACCTGTTGCCCCACATGAATACCCCTGGGTGCATTCATACTCTGTTGCTGTCTTATTCAATTGAGTCTCAGCTGGAGCTGTACATACTGTATGTTTAGCCGGTCGCATTAGCTACTGCCACTTGAAATGAACCACATCACAGAAGAACTTATGTCAGTTACTTTTACATTAAATATTTCACCTACACTGCCTGTTTTTTTTTTGTTTTTTGTGTTCATTTTCCATGTGCAGATGAGGACATATGTAAGCTGTATTGCATCGCGGAGGACTATGACTTCTTTTTTGCCATGTCAGGCAAAGTCAAAGACGGAACCTCCTGCTCTGATCACAGAGGAGATGTCTGCATTGATGGAATGTGTGAGGTAAATTGTGTGTTTATGTGCATTAAAACCTAAGAGGGTTATTCAAGCTGCATAATGTCACCCTAGGGCAGGGCGATCTATCAAATTAAATTAATTCAGGTTTTTGCTCTTGAACAATGTGAAAAATGCCTAAATCAGAAAGCTCAGATTAGTGCTTCTTAATCTCCATCGCTGTTTCTCTGGAGACATCTGGACATGTGAGCTTTGTCGGTCAACAGCAACCTTGAGTAATGGTAAGATGTGAAATAGTGATTCCTACCTGATGCACAAATTGCAGGGTTTTACAAAGTCCAACACTGAACAGACCACTGTGCTATGAAAAGTTTTATTAAAAGGTCAATTAAAACTAAAAATAGTTGTGTGAGAAAGCTTTTTCGGCACCTGAAACCAAATCCTCTTTAAGTCTCTTTGAGACTCCCAATACCAAAACCACAGCTAAAAAGCAGTAAACTTGTTCAGTTTCCAATGTTTTTTTTTTTTTTTGTGTGTTTTTAGGGTGTGGGCTGTGACCAGATTCTGGGATCCAAGGCCTCTTTAGATGCCTGCGGAGTCTGTAAGGGAGACAACTCCACTTGCAAGTTCTACAAAGGCCAATACACCCTTCAGCACAGAGCTAATGGTAAGTGTGAGGTGAACAGTAAGTACTATACAAACCCTAAAAAACAAACGGTGAGCTTCATGAATCTTATCCCATCTCAT
The DNA here is from genome assembly GCA_029822895.1 of Maxillicosta whitleyi. Lineage (NCBI taxonomy): Eukaryota > Metazoa > Chordata > Actinopteri > Perciformes > Neosebastidae > Maxillicosta > Maxillicosta whitleyi. The sequence continues at coordinate 15,984,293 of JAPSES010000001.1, forward strand.
AATGGAGTGACTCATTTTATACATCATACACTAGATACACAAAGATGGCTGCCGTGCACACACACGGGTCGGCAGGTGCTCTGTGGGTGCTACCTAATACGGTTAAAGCCATCGTAAGGCCATCACTAAGGTCAAAGTGGACTTCTAACGTTGTTTTTGTTTTATGTTTAATTTTACTAACCACACGGCGACGTCTATCCACTCAAAACAAGACGTATGCTCCTTCATATGGAAGCCAGTCTCTCACATTTAGGAGTCTTTATTTATTTTACTCATCTTACTAACAGTTGTATTTATAAGCTCTTTTTGGCTGTGTTTTTTCTTTACGTTTCTGCTCTTTTATTGTATTTTTATGCTCTTTCTACTTATTTTTACTACCACTCTTTATGTTTTTAACATACATCTAACCTGCCTATGGACAACAGATGGAAATTAGCACCCGTGCTACAATCCGGCACATTTACATATGTATGTATATGTTCATTAATGTGCACTGTCCTGAAAATAAAGAATAAAGAAGACACATGTACCAATGGGACTGACTATTTTGAGTGTACGATGAAGTAAAACACAGATGTACGACTGTCAACCTAAAAAATCTAAGCATTATTTTATCATTTAATTTGACCTCTTTTTGTTTTTTGTTCAGAGTATTACTCCATGGTCACTGTCCCCGCTGGAGCTCGTAGCATTCGTCTTCAAGAGATGGAGGTTTCCACCAGCTACCTGGCTGTCCGCTCACTAAAGAGGAAGTACTACCTGACGGGGGACTGGACCGTGGACTGGCCAGGGAAGTTCCACTTTGGTGGGACTGTGTTCGACTACCAGCGTTCTTTCAACAAACCGGAGAGCCTGTACGCTGCTGGACCTACTAATGAGACGCTGGTGTTTGAAGTAAGCCGCCACTGCTGCGTGACGTCCGTTAACTGCAATCGACAATGACAGCGTCCCTGGCGGAGCTGCCGCGCCTCTTTTTTATGTCTCGATGTGATGAGGCTTAGATGCATAAAGAGGTTTTGGCGGTGGGGAGGAACAGGGTGCTTGTGGTTATCTGTCATTCTTCTGTGAAGGATTGATTGTGAGAGCTGATTGGTTACATCAGAGCAGTGGTAGGGCTGCAAATGGAAGTGATAGGCTTTAATCTGAACCAAGCACAACCTCAACCTTTTCCACAGCTGCAAAGCAATAAAGAAAGGGACAAAAGACAAATTAAAGGAGATAAAGGACTAGTTGGTTGAATCTTTTGTGACAGAACACAGATTGAATTTCCACCTGACGGCATTATAATGTAGTTCAGGCTCTGCTAATCACATGATTTATTACAAACTACAGGTAAATACATAGTGATTTATGTAACTAGGAGTCTCTCAATCAAAACAACAACAAAATAGTGTAGGATCAGGGGAGTCTCCAGTGAAAATCTGACATATTCATTTTATGTTCTTTTATTCTAATGATTTTATATTGTATGTTCCTGTGGGTTCTTTCCAGATACTCTTGCTTCCTTCTATTGTCCAAAAACATCAACTTGATAGGTTAGTTGGTCTAAATCATCCAGAGGTGTGAATGTGAGAGATTGGTTGTTAGTTTCTATGTATCAGCTCTGTGATATACTGGAGATACTGTTGTATGGGCAGAAAATGGATGAATGAATATTATTACACTGCGAAAATTAAATTCTTACCAAGTGTATTTTTGTAATTTCTAGTCAAAATATTTCACCACACTTAAAGTCAGATGTAATCAACTAAAGAGTAACTTTTCAGTGAAATATAAGAGCCTATTTTTAGACAATAGGTCTTGAAAATGTTATTTTGAGATATCTTACCACGATAATTTTCACTTTTCACTTGAATTAAGCCAAAAAAAAATCTTGAATTAAGCAAAAAAGAAAAAAATCTGCCATTGGAACAAGTGAAAATGATCATGATAAGATTTCTCAAAATAAAATTTTCAAGACATATTGTCTAAAAATAGGTTTTTATATCTCTCTGAAAAGTTACTCTGTGTGGTGAAATATTTTGACTAGAAATGAGAGAAATACACTTTGAGTTTTGCAGTGTTATGGTACAGTATTTATACCTTTAATACAAGACAGTTAAGAATTAACTCCCATCTGCTTTTTTTTTCCTATTGCCTGCAGTGACAATAAACACACCATCACCTGGACTTTTGACAGAACATTGGCTTTTTATGCTACTACAGGGTGTATCAGAACAAACAATATAAAACCAAAATGTGAACACATTTGGTAATCTGGAAAATCTGGGGTTTGACATGTTATTTTTTTTTTAGCCTGTTTTATGTAAGTAAAAGTAAAGTAAAAGACCAATGGAACTAATCATCCATGGTGACAGAGCTCATATTAACCCTTACACTTCCATGTTTAAAAGACTTTTATTGTGCGCAATTCAGTTGTTGTTCACTCAAGCATGAAAACTGACCCAGAACACGGGTGTAGAATTACAAGGTCATTAAACACATATGTCCAGATTTTAAAAAAGACTTTGCGTTTTGTTGTTAAGTTGTTTCTTCTAAGTCTACTTTTAAACTTTTAAGTCTACTTTATTAAATACACCCTGTATAGTGCTTTTGAGCCGTCACTATTCTGCTGATTTCCCTGAAGTTCTTTTTTGGCAGAATTATTCTAATCAAAAGTGTAAGGATAGAGTTTCTACCGTACTGTTTGTAAAGACTATTTCTTGATTTCAAGCACCACAAACAAATTTCCATTGTTTTGTAGTGAAAGCAGACATCTCAAATCTCTAAAAGGCTGAACAAGGAAAACCAAAACTATTTGTATGGTTTGATACCGCTGTGTGAATTTAAAGAAGAAAAAAAAAAAAGTCTTGTTATTTGAGTAAACAGGCCGTTTGTGCAGAGGGCAACTAATGTGGACATGAGGCTAAAGGACACGTGGCACAATTAGACTAAACCAGCCTTTGTGCCATGTTCATAATGCAGATGGCACAGACCTGCCCCCTTTCGTATGTGCAGCCCAGGCTTTTGTTGGTGGTAGCACCAGTGTAAACACACCATCACGTGTTTGTACATGAATTCCACATACTCAAAAGACCCCGCGGCCACTGACCTCAAAAGTGTCTCGCTGTAGCCATGTGATTCCCAGCCAACAGAGCAAGAAAAAAAAAAAAATCTCTTAAGTCGCCTTCGCTTTAGGATGAGAACCTAACGATCTGACACTTCCTGAAAGTGAGATGCTTTGCATAGCAGAGCGGGTGATTTATGAGCTGAAGGTACTTTTATGCCCGTTTGTAATAAGTGTGAGAAGCCAGAGGTTTGAAAGCGAGTCATTACCCATCCTGAAGCGGGAGAATGTGATGCTGGACAGGCTTATCCTCCTGACAGCAAAACTAATATCGGACAAGTAGGCGAGCCACCCTCCTGATGGCTGTGAAGGTTTAAGTGAACGGCGGAGGGACACATGGGATGTTCTCATCTCATAACTTTGTCAGCAAAAGCCTTTTTTTTCCCTCTGTGCACTCTGAACCCTAGCTGTGGAAACAGAAGTGGAAACCAGGTGAAGACTAGATACCCCCCCTCCTCCCCCCCAGCACACACACACACAAACACAGCGCTATAGTTGAAGGGATTGTCATGAAAAAGCTCTCTCAGTCCCTTGGGCTATTGAAATACTGCAGTTACACCAAGAATATTGGCCTGTAAATCTAGGAGGAATACCACTGTGATATTTCCGAGTGTTTCACTGGTGACTGGTGTTTGACCGTCAGGAAATGTCTGTGTGTTTTTGTAGCTATTTCAGAACACAGGCTTCATCTTGTGGGCAGTTGAGAGGAGCAGCTACTGTAACTGGCATTCAGGCAGCCCATTGTTCTTTTCTTCTGCAAGATGAATGCTGGCAGGGATGCATCTTAGAAATAACAAGCTGGCTTTCTCACAGATACAGATTTCTCATGCAACTGGAGATCATTACCATCCTCTCAGCTGGTGAGGTTTAGAAAATCTCAATGGTTTATAATCTCACATGGGCCTCTGGTGTGCCAGTTTGTTATATATCTGCTTTTATATACATGTAAAGTGGCTTTGGGGTGAATTTTCTGAAATAACACAACAAACAGGAGTGTGATTTAAGATGTGGCATGCAATAATATGAGTCATAGCGACTGTGTAGCTCAGTGGTTTACGCCACTGACTTTGGTGCGAAGATGTCCAGTTTGAGACCCAGGTGATCCCTTGGAAAAGGTCCTTTATGCTATATATCCCAATGTAGCGCAAGCCTCATTGTGCCGGTTGTGTCAGGAAGGGCATCTGACGTAAAAACCTGTGCCAAATTGATATGCGAATGTGATTCCCTGTGGCGACCCCGGAAGGGAAAAGCCGAAAGGAACTTACTTACATGCAGTAATATTAGCCAGCATTATGGTATGGCACAGTGAATAAAGAAAAGTTCATAGTCAAAATAGCAGCATTTAATGTGAAGTTAGCTAACACTTTGGATTTGTTTTAGTTGTATTTTGTGTTTATTGCTCATGTTCATGATACAAATGGGACTCGCTGGTCCACACATACATTCGTCTATGCAAAGTGGATTTATGGGATGTTGGAAGAAACAGGTTCTACTCTGAAAACAGAAATAGAAAAAATACATTATAAGTACATACATCTGAGTTAAAAGCCTACATTGCTTTAAAAAGTATGATTTTTTTTGCTTTCCAGATGCAATATTTCAAAATGTACATATAATATAATAATAGACAAATGGCTACTGTCGTCATAACTCAGAATATTCAGACTTCAGTTGGAATCCAGTGTAACTATCCTTTAAAAACAAGAGCTTACGAAGTCTGACAGAGGTTCTCCTGTCATGTCTGTGTGGGTTATACTGTACATCTGTCCAGCAGAGCACTCAGTGGCAGCATGCTGCTGATCTGCAGATGACACAAGCATAATCTCTTTAAGTATGTCCTGTAATTACAAAAAGGAGACAGAAGTTGATAGAGAGAGGGAGAGAGCGAGATTAAAAGATTAAGAATTCTGCAATTGAACTCTTTGGATGTGAGAAGTTAAGGTCAGGGCATAGGGACTTCAGCTGCAAATGAAAAGAACCAATATGAGGTTTTCTTTTTTTTTTTTTGGGACTGTTGAATTTCATCTGTTTCACATAGAAAACTAAAGCAGAGGAAGCAGATGGGAGGTGGTATCCGCACCGTTCACTCCCAGACCCTTACTCAGCTTGAAGCACTCAAAGAAAAACAAATGTTGAGGAGTGTGAGGGTAAACTCTGACAAGGTGTGCACATGTGTGCTGCGTCTCAGCTGTTTGAAGGGAGGAAGGGGGGGTGGCTAACAAGAGGAGGAGGAGGGGTCAGACATAACATATGGCTATATCCTATGAGGCTCTCGATGGAAACCCAGCAGGATTATTCCTCCTTAATTGACATTCTTGTGGTACAGAGCTGCGAGGTCATGCCAGTCCAGGGCAAAGAACTGTGGGACTACGACTGAGGCACATATCTGCGTTCCCACATTGTAATTCATCTTCATCTCATTTGACTTGATGAGAGATGTGGTGAAAACCAAGACACTGTGGGCTGATGCTGCACTGTTTGGCAGACAGACGGATATCAGTCACATGCTGAACTTTTCATGGGGAAATCAATGTTTCCTTCAACACATGATTTTTCAGAGCCTTTGGAACATAAGAAAATAGTCGTAGCTTTATTACTGAAGTCAGTCATAAGTGCAAACCAGACTTTTTTTATATATATATATACCAGTGCTAAAACTTTGATGAGACAATGCCTGAATAGTTTCTGAACAAATATAACATGATCATAAAAAGCATTAAGGAACAATATATTAACTGTTTTAACCTCCTGACACCCAGCAATACAGTTTTGTCCTCTGTAGTGGACAAAAGTTTCATGGTTTTACTTTAAAAATGCTGTTCACTGCAAAAAGGATATTCCATATAAAATATAAATAAAAATAAATAAAAAATAAACAAATAAAAATGATTGTTGCGGTTGGTGAAACTTAAGATACTTTACTAATTCCTCTGACAATCATAAGATGAGGGTGAGATATGATAATAATATGAGACATAAGAGCAGGAGCAATAATTCATATTGGGGTAGGGGGGTTTAAATCCACATGTACTGCAATGTACCCCCCCTCTTTCTCTCACACCTGTATGTTCCAATGTATAGTATTTACTGCTGTAAGAAAACATACTTGCATCATAGATCATAGACGTACTTGGGGCCGAAGACATGGAATATCTGCATACACATTTAAGTAAACCTACTTCTAAAGGGGTGTAATACTGATATGATGTTAAGGATAAAGATACAGAAGATCAGAACAGTAGATACAGAACATCAGACTGGAAAAAAGCCCACTTCAAGAAAAGTTTTGTCCCCTCAGCAATAACAGCACTGAACAAATTCTTTTGACTATTGATACAACCCCCCACCACCACCAGCAACCTTCATGTTTACATGTACACAGGTGCAAATGAATGTTTTATGTGTTATGTGTTTTTATGTGTTTTATGTGTATATGTAAGTCATATGTTGGACTGCATGTTTGTGAAGTAGAAGAGTATATGTGTATGAATGCTTAGGTATGTTTCTGTTTCTGTTATTTACATAGATTAATGAGATGCGAGTCATATGAGATCTTGACCATTGCCTGAAACACTGATTTTGACTGATGTGAAAACAAATATCCCTATGGGACAATAAAGATCTAATCTAATCTAACCCCTAATGAGCACAGACTTGTGTACTGACATATGGATGATTCTGGATCAACCAATCAGTGATCTGCATGATTTTATATCACATTTAATTTCCCTTCGACTCGCTCTAAACCTCAGTCATCTCATAACAGCTGGTAGTTCTCGCTCTCACACGGTGGAACTTCGAAAAAAGCCACGCCGAGTCAAGATGAGTCATGCTGGTAATGATGTAAAGCTGGTATTGATGTTTTTGTGGAGGCCATTGTCCAGGTGAATCCTCCATTTATGCCCCGGTGATCTCTGGAATAACCTGCCACTTTCTGTAAAACAGCTTTATTGAATTCTTCTTGGAACCACTTGGCGTACTTGTAATTACAGTTTATATCCAGTTCCAGTTTCCTATCTTTGTTCTGTCATTGCAGGTCTACAAAAGAGATCGCTGCTTTAATTTTGCAAAGCGCATCTTTAAACCGTGTTAATCCTGTTGTTTCACAACAAAACACATCAATGACTCATTGGCTCTGAAGCTGCTCTAATTAATTAAGTCTATATAAGTGCCCAAAATTTAATCTGAGGCTTGTTTTATTTCAATACTTGGATTAAAAAAAAAAAAAAGAAAAAACTAATTAAGTGGTTCCAGGCACAATGCCCCCCCCCCCTCCCCCCACACATATTGTAACTTATTTTGGCATCGGTCGTTATGTCTATTTACTTCCTATATATTTGTGTCAAGTTTGAAGTAAATTGAAACACAATTGTTTTTATAGACATTTGACATTTTCTCAAAATGTAATTACATCTATTCTGGGTCACTGGTATTATATAAACCCAATTTGGTGTGAATTCAACCAATAGTTTTGCTGCTACAGACATTTGAAATTTCACCTATTGTAAATAAATTGAAAAAAATAAAAAATAAATAAAAAATTCACATAAAATTTCAACTTTGACCTATTATTCCCAAAATGTAATTAGATATATTCTTGGTCACTGGTAATCTATAAACCCAATTTGGTCTGAATTCAACCAATATTTTTGCTGCTAAAGTGTCAACAAACAAACAATCCAAGCCAAAACCAATACCCCTTGCCTCCCCTTCAGGGGGCGGGGTAACAAATAAAAACTCAGAGGTATAATATTCTAAACCTGTGTGTGAATATGAATATGAAATATGAAAATCTTGAAGGTGGGTCCAGTGTTGACAGACAGACTTCATTGTTTTCTTGTGAACTCATACACTATTAAAGGTGCCCTATTATACCTTCATATACTCCAGTTAGAACTGTTCTATGGACTATACAGAACATGTTCATGAAGTGTCCTGCTCAAAATTATCT
>JAPSES010000001.1:15992449-16008202 GCA_029822895.1 Maxillicosta whitleyi
TTGACCATTGTCTGAAACACTGATTTTGACTGATGTGAAAACAAATATCCCTATGGGACAATAAAGATCTAATCTAATCTAATCTAATCTAATCTAATAAAGACAGAACAAGTGAGGAATGACATATATTGACCTCTATTTAAAATAATGACAAACTGTCTTATTTCAGCTTTTGTAAGAATTTGAGTATTGATTAATGGAAGGTACACAGGAACTTTTTTTTTTTTTTTTTTACCAGTGCCCACATATGTTGCAGTACAAATCGGGGTTATTTACAGAGTTTACCAGACTGTCTGGAATGCACCATCACCGCCAGTTAGTATTTGTCAGACAACAGAGAACACAGCAAGGAGTTATGAAGGATTTCCACAAATATTAATGCAAAACGCAGACGATTTGCAGAAAATACCAAAGTGGGTTTGATGCTCTTGATGTCAATGTTGTGGCAAAATCACACTCGTCTGCTGTAATCTGAATTATAAAGATAAAAGTAGTTTTCTGATAGGAATCATTGTGACACTCTAAAAAGAATACTTGAAGTCTTCTACCCTGTGGTGTTTAAACATATTATTAGGTTACATGTAAACTCACTGTTTGACTGGAATTACTTTTACGATCCACCTCTTTGTTTATAATCTATGTCGTCAGTCCAGATGAATCTGTTTTGCTGACTGTCTGACTGCAGAGCTCACAGATTTATGTGTTGTGACAAATGTCAAGGCGATGTTAGTTTGCTTTGACTACCAAGAGGTTTGACTTGAGTCCATGGTGAGGTATGATGAGGGTTTTGAGAAATGGGAACAAACATGAAGTCATAGTTGCTATTGTGCCTGATTGCAACAGTTTGTGGACTTTTGGTCTTAGTGGTTCGGATTGTATGGGCAGGTAGGGTATCTTGCTTTGTCTTTTTCTTTGGTTCTGGTGTTTAGTTGTCAGTCAGGGAATAAGCTTTGGCTGTAGACTGATCAAGAGCAGTGGAGACAGGTTTGGATACGTCTGAGTCGATTGTTTGAAGGTTAACGTGTCTGCTGGCAGACAGTGTTACGCTGTGGTTGGTTGCATCTAATGTGAATGGCTTTGGAAAGGGAGATTAGTTGTTGAAAAGGAAAAGTGTGCTGTAGTTGCTTGACTGATGAAGGAGCAGAAGTGTTGGTGAGAGTTGGTTTACTTGGATGAGCATGAAGTCCACTGTGGTTAGTGGTGGCAGTTGTTTCATTGTAGTGGGTTTGGGCTGGTATGGATGGGTGTCATCAGCAAAGGAAGTGAGGCTGTTAAACTGTCGCTGGCTTTATTTCAGTTTAATAGAGGCCACTGCCACAATTAGTCATGGAGATCTTCCTTTTAGGCCTGTACGGAGAGGTGTCATCATGTTTAGAAAGGTCAGGGTGAAGGCTGAGGGTGCAGATGTGAGACTATGGTTTGGCCCAGACATGTTTGTAGTGTTGTTTAGAGACGAGAATGGCAGGTTGGAAGACTGAGGGTGTTTTCTTTTGATCTGGAGATATAATTTATCTGCTTGTGGTTTGAGGTAATGTTTTTTTTTTTCATAAAACACAAGCAAAAACATCAGGATGATGAAAAGATCTGGATTGGAGCTAATTGTAGTTGATGATGAGTGAAAATGACAAGACAATAACGCTGAGTTATTAGTCTAACGTAAGAGGAAGCAAATATATAGCTCATGGGTTATTTTGCGAAATCATATTTTCATCGTTACTATGATGCGAATGAATGAGAAAAGCTATTTTATTTGCATACACTAAGGTATAGTTCACTAATTTACTAGTACCACCCATAATTCCTTAACTTCATTATTGATTCAGTACAGATTCTTAACATCAATTTATTTATCAATGTATTTAATTAGCTGATCATGTAGATATTCTTAAAAACTCTTTGAAGGTTATTACATCAAAACAGAAAAAGTTGAAGAAAAAGTGAGTTGTTTCATTAAATCTATCAATAACTGAACATAAAAGCAGCATCTCATTCCAATTTCCAATGTCAATAATCTAATAAAATAGATAAAAAAACAAATGTGGCAGTAATATTGCAGGGTGTCAGTCACAGTATGTGGGGGAACTGTGCTGCTTGGAGGAGGTTTTGGCTTTTCTAGTTTCTTTATGTTTTTGCTCAAAGCAGTTTTATACCATAAGAACTATATGTATGTAACACAATTAAAGTGAACATGACCTAAGAACAGAAATTTCACGAAAAAAAAAAAATACCAGGTTTTGACGGTATCTAAGCAGCAAATATTGATGTTTTATCCACAGTATGCACTCAGTCATCATGCAGACATATGACCTGTCAGATGAAACCACAATCAACTGTCAGCCAAAGTTAAAGTTTATTTATCTGTTGGAAGACACATAATCAGCCAAATATTGAACGACGTCATCGCACATTGCCGATTTTCGTCAAATCACGTGGGCCGATTTGATTTGAGTCTGTTCGTGCGTATTCACATAAAACGCCACCGCAACATGCACAGCAGTTTCGAGCCCGCGAGCTTAAATCGAGAGTAAATAAACACACATTTGACACATTATAGATAATTCTGTTTTAATTCATTCTAATGCTGCGTGGTTTCGTCCTTCCAGCTGTTCACAGAACTGTCTGCCTTTCATTGCATATGCAGATGTGTTTGTCTGATATTGGACATCTCAGCTCCACTCCAGCTCTCCTTTTGCCTTCTGTCTGGCGCTGGACCGTGCATACACAGTTAACTAGCAGCAGAAGGAGATTGGTCCAGTCAGGGAAAGTGCCCCGGGACTGTTGAATGTGGATCAAACCCAGGAGGTCCTTGGCTTTGTGAGCTGAATGCTGGATGGTAGATTCCTTTGTATTTTAGGAAATGCTCCAAAGAAAATACACTTGTCAAAGCTCATTACTGCAAATATTGATAGACTGATACATTTGTCAAGCATTGGAATGGATGCTGACAGTTGGATTTAATACATTTTACCAAATGGATGAAGGATTTAATACCTGATGAACCTGAACTAAAAACCAAGGTGGGCTGTAAAGGAGACATCAGTGAAAATGGGTTAAAATAACTGAATTGGCTCCAACGAAATTCTTCACTACACTGCAAATGATTAGGCTCTTACCTAGAATTTAAAAAAAAACAACTTAGATTTAAAAGTGTTACATAATGTATCCTGTTTTAAGAGTTGATTTTTAAGTGTGCAGCTTTACACTGTGATCTTGTTAACATTCTTAATTCAACAAATCTTGTCAAGTGAAATTATCTTGCTGTGCGGACAGATTATTTCACTTGTTTCTCCTCAGATTGAGTGATTTTAACTTGTTTTTTAGACATCTCTTTTTTGCAGTATATGGCTAAGTTGTCCCAGAAGTGCATAAATGATGGCCCAGTTCTTCTGCTGTAACAGACATGTCTGTATATTATTATTATCATCATGTCTGTATTCACTTATTCATTAGGCCAGGGGCGATTTGTTATATCCCTACTTCTGCTCAATGAATTTCATCCCCGGGGGGGGGGGGGCCAACCAACTAATTAAAATACCAGGTAGGTTATGACAGTTTTCTTACACTTATATCCTACATTACTGGTACTAACGTTCACCTGAACCGAACTGTCGGCAGTCTCAATTCGTGAACGTTCCCAATGCACTAAAGCGTCCTAAAGGCGAGATAAGCATGACTAATTCATAGAGGGGGGGGGGGGGCAATTAAGCAGTGGGGAGGGTCCAGTGGATACGGGTTAAAATGTTATGAAAATTTAGTGTATAATAGAGGAAGAGAACCAGAAGTTGGACGTTGAAAGTACCACACCAGCATGAATTACATTAGTTATGGACCGCAACCCCATGTATATAATTGCCCCCCTGCTCACGTTTTCGCACCCTACATTCGTCTATACTTGACTTGAATGTTCTCGGTTTCCCGTCCTGAAATGTGGTAAAAAGGAGCAAAGTCTCAAAAGGAAAGTGGAAATTTTCTGTCATGTGTGAGCTGCACTGTCCAAATAAATTGGCCTTGTAATAGTGTGGTCAGGCAGTTTGGACTGGAGTGGGAGCAAGGTCTTCATTAATGTTTCTAGAGTTTTCTGGTTAGTGGGTAACGCTTATAACAGCTTGGTCAGACCAGAATGGCTTAATCAGTCTGCCACGTTGTCCGCTCCTCAACTGATGGACCATTCTATCCATAGTTTATTTTGATGCTTTTACTTCTTTCACTTCTTTTTGTTCACTGTATAGGACTGGTAGGCATACAACCCAATTCCCTAGTCTGGGATTAATAAAGTACTTCTATTCCATTCTATTCTAATCTATTCTATGTGTATATATGGATAAATACAAGTTTTCTGACTGGTTGTTTTGCTGCTGTTCAGATCCTTCTGCAGGGGAAGAACCCGGGTGTGGTTTGGGAGTACACCATGCCTCGCACTGAGAGGAAACCTGACTACAGCTGGGGTGTGGTTCGTTCTGACTGCTCTGCTCCCTGTGCTGGAGGTGAGATCCACTGTGTGTCTGTTTCAACACGTGTGACTGTTTTTTCCGAGGGGATGCAACCAGAAGAATTCTCCGTTTATGTGCATCAGAGTTAATCATACAACAGTATAATAAGACAATAAAGCACAGTCAGGAATATGTGTGTACAGAAAACAAGAGTGAGCAAGTTGTTGATATGCTTGATTTTATCTGTATTTGTGTGTGTGTGTGTGTGTGTTGTATTCTTTACAATCCCTTTCTCCTACAGCGTGGTCCAAGAAGTGTGTTACAGCTAATGAAAAGCACCTTTGTCAACTGAGAAGTTGAGACTCTGTTGGTCCCAAAAGCCTTCCAACAATCCCCCCGTGCTCACTTGTCAGTACATGGCTGTATGTGTGTTGTGTCCATCTGTCGACACAATGCACTCGTTCTTTGTTTTAAAGGTCCATTGTGTAGGATTTGGAGGGATCTGTTTACACAAATGGAATATAATAATTGTAATTATGCTTTCATTAGTCTATAATCACCTGAAAATAACAATGATTGTGTTTTCCTTACCTTAGACAGAACAAGAATTAGCCACGCAAGATAAATTTACATGTCTCTTCAGAAAAAACGTGAAAAGATTACATTTATGATGTCAAACAGCGAATATATTTTAAAGAGTTTCTATTGACGTCTGTAGTGTTTGTTGGGAATTTTCATTGACTGTGGGTATAAAAATACAGCCGTTCTAGTTGTAAATCCATGTAATTAGTATAGTGATATATTTGCGAGAGAAAAACACCTTTCTTTGGTGAAGCTGCTGTTGCTTTGATGTATATTTCACAAGAATTAAACCTGATGCAACAACCTTCTATGCTGTTGCATTTCCTCACTAATGTGTGCATGTGGCACTCCCTGTTTAGCAGTGGCATCTGTGGTGTGATGAAGAACATCTTTAACACCTCAACAAAAAAAGAAACTTACCTACAGTGGCTTCAATATGATTATTAGTCAGCAGTGATTTATGTTAGCACCCGTACTAATGGGGTGGTAATATATACAGTTGGGGAAAAAATTATTAGACCACCCTTTTTTTTTTTTTTTTCATTTTACTGCTTGGTACAACTAAAGGTACATTTGTTTGGACAAATATAATGATGACAACAAAAAATAGCTCATAATACATTAATTTCTTCAATATTTTCTTGATTAAAACCAAAATCACTTCAGTTCTTACATCAATATCTCTGTCATTGTACGGACAAAAACAGTGCGTTTAGGCATTCCATGTGTTCTTTTCTGTCTGTTTTAGTCACATGATACACACAGGAGTTAGGACTTGATTGCATAACCATTGTTTTGATGACTGTTGATGGTCGAATAACTTTTTCTGTGTCTGTACTATAGCATTTTTTTGTTGACATGTGCAAAATAATGAATGATAAAAGACCAAATTTCATATAAATTGTATCTGTGTGTGTTTTCCCTCGTCTGTGTCAGGTCGAATCTCCACGAAGGCTATCTGTCTGCAGGACCAGAAGGTTCAGGTCAACTCCACCATGTGTAATCCCCACACCAGACCAACACTGGGCTCACATCTCTGCAACACACAGCCCTGCCCCGCATAGTAAGTGCTGCTCTGTGTGTGGCTCAGTGCATTTCTTCGTGTACAGTCGGCTGTGGTTATATGTGGCCTGTATGTTCATGTTGCCAAATTTTCAGCAACAAGGTGCTGCTTTTACTGCAGACACATACACTTACACACAGGCTGCGGCTGAGCAGTCTAGAGGTTGCCTGTGGTCTATTTTCTGTGGTTAGCCACCACTCGGCTCAGCCTGTGTTCTCTCCGTCCTCTTCTCTTCTCTGCCCGCTCTTTAATTTTTCTTTTTTTTTTTTTTCCTGTTTTCCTTTTTAAGAGAACAGTTGAAAAGCCCTCGCTCTATCGCCTGTCTTTTCACATCAGTCCTCTGTGTGGTTCCGTCCAGCTGTATTTCCATTTGAGTGTCACGCAGAGTTTAATCTCGCTGTCATGTAATGTCTGATTTCTTGGCGTCATGTCTGCGACGTCCATCTTTGTTCCACTTAGAGTAAACAGCCTCCAAAGTTAATGACAAGTGCTTTAACATCTCTCGTTCCAAGTGTTTGGCTTCCAGGTTTCGCTGTAGTCATGTCCTCCGTAAGTTGTCTGGAAATTAAAAGTATTAAAATCACATTAGGAGTGTGGGGGAGTTGACATTTTGGTACCAGTTCTGTAATATCATGCTGTTGCTTTCTTTCTTACTTACTGACCGTAAGAAAAAAAGTGGTAGATATTCATGTTACAAGCATCTACTTGTGATTTTTGTGAAACACTGCCAATACCAGCAGCTGCCTTAGCAAAAACAAATATCTTAAAAATATGTGTGATTTTTTTTTTCTTTTTTTTTTATTATTTAAATCTGTAGAGAATCGTAGACTCAGTTTGGTCAATAGTTATTCAGAAATTCCTGAGTGGTTGGCTGCTTTCGCCATGAAGTAAACAGAGGATAAGTATCCAAGCCTGGAACCTTTATTGAGCACTTGAGAATAAGAAAGAATGAGACCAAATCAAGAAAGACAAGGCTAACAAGATGGAGAGAGGCATGAAAGCCAACTCGAAATGATTGTTGTTGTCCAAGCATGTCATCCCTTTCATACATTGTCAGCTCAGATGGAGAAAAAAAATCATTTTCTGACTTTGTTAGTAGCAAAATAATGTCTGTGTTTTATCCCCGCCGTCTAGACACTGTGCTTAATGGCATGCATTATTAAAGGAAGCTGCGCACTAAGGGACCAGTGCACTAAGCAATGGAGGAAACTGGGCTGAAGTGCAGTGGAGTAACAAGTTGAAACAGCACTAAATAAATGGCCTATCTCCTATGTAGGCCTTTGGCTGAGGGAACTGGAGCTAGCTTGATTTACAGCGCTGCTCCAAAGAACAGGCAGGGAACCGTGTCCTGGGTTCAGAGAGAGTACACACCTACACACACAAAACACACACAGATGTATACACACATGTGGCAGTATGCACATTCCCAGGTCACATGGACACACTTTTTCCAATCATATGATGCTAAAATAATTGGAGACCGACTCGTTATGTTAAAAAAAGTAATATAAGCTGCGTCTGTTGGACAGTACTGATGTCATTTTGTCCGGCGTCAGCCATGCCGCAACAAGTCCAGACTGAACTTTCTCCTGTGTCAGGGGGTTGACCAAGCCAGACAGCTATCGGTTACACCTCCAACATACAGCCTCTGTTTCTCGCTAAGTTTCCCACCACCCGAGAGGGCATTTCCTGCCCCTAATCTTGGGCATACCATTTCTGTTTGCCTGGCGAAAGGTATTAAACAGTCTTGTCGTGGGTCTTAACCCCCACCCCCTTTTGTTTGAGAGAAGAAAGTGGTATAGACCAGATAAATAGCATCAGTGCAGGTTGTCTATTCAGTGTTTGACAGCCAGGGATCTTATTATACAGTAGCTGACACCATTTTTCAGCTGGTTGTTTGTAAGAGCCAATTTATAGGCGCAGCACAGGAAGAAAGTTGAGTTGAGTGAGCAGCATGAAAGCTTAAATGACTGCATTAAGACCTCCAGGACGTATGGGCACGCATTCAAAGAGCCAAGCAGAGCAAAGAAAAATTGACAAAGAGGTGGGATGCATGTGTGTTCTCCATGTGTGTGTCTGACGGGAGGAGGGAATGTAAAAGTGGCTGCTTATCTCTGCGGCGTGTATCTCGGGTGCTGACAGGCCTATCCATGTTTTATTGTGCAGAGACGGCAGGATTCCCACGGGGCCCGGCCAGTCTAGCCATGCAGAGCCAGTCAAACTCCCCCCTACACCTCACCCTCCTACTCCCATCTAACTCTGCTCTGTTTAAAAGCTTCCCTCCCTGTATTGCTTCTTGGATGCATGGTTGACTGTTGTGTTTTTGGACATAAAAGGTAGATGCCAGGTGAATTTTAATAAGTCACTTCAGTCTCAAACACCAGTGTGTAGCCAGGATGCTGTGTCTCCTCGTCTCTTATTAGAAGTTTGTATGTAGTCGTGCCTTCTCCACATCCCCACCTACCTCTGTCACTCCATCTTCTCCTCTGTACTTCTATTCCTTTGCCTTTTCAAGTTATTTTGTTCATTGCCTTGGCAGAGGCCATCTGTAGAGTCGCTTACCGTAGGCCGGGGATTTCACCGTGTTCATATCGCAGGGGCATATGTGCACAAATCAAAGTGTGACATGTCGAACCTATTCAAAGAAAAGAGAGACAAAGACTGCATCTGTAGACAGAATGTTTATTCAAGTACAAATCTCTGAGGGCATATTCACACAGTGTACTCAGATACCCCATAGTCTGCTTAATTTTATCCTTGTGAATGGAACCGTTCTGTGCCCAAATCCAGTGGAGGTCCTGGGTCCAGGCTGCCAGTTCTCCAGCACGGTATGTTGCCGTGTGAGTGCGATCTGTGCCCTAGTCCGGAAGTGACATAATCACCACTCCGACAATGGCGGTGGGTTAATCACCACGAGACCAGACAGCACTCCTGTTATTTTGTGACAATATATATTTATTTATTTATTTGACAAGACAAGCATCATCTCTTTCAGCCTTCAAGAAGCATGTAAAGACTCTCCTCTTTAAAGACTATTTACTGCACTGATGTCTGAGCTGTCCAGACCCGGTGTAGATCCTGTGGTGTTTGTTTATGTGTCGGTTTACCCTACCTGACCCCGTGCGATAGCATTTAGAAAAAAAACCAAAACAAAAAACCTACTAACCCCAGTCGGCAGTCGCATCTATTGTTCTGTATGTTTCCTGTACACCTTACATCTGCATGTGCTATATGCTATGTTTATGTCCTCTATTGTAAGTCGCTTTGGATATAAGTGTCTGCTAAATGTAATGTAATGTAATTTTCTGAAAAAGTCTTGGATCCGCACAATACGGGCTGAACCATTCTGTGATAAAACAGGGGAAATTAAAGTCATTGTGCTTCTCAGGTTAACAGATAGGTAAGGGTCTGTCTTCTTCTGACTTGCACATCTGTACGATAGCGATTCCCTCCACACCGCCACCTACTGTTTCAGGCCTGTAACACCATTAGTACTCGAGCACGGGCCTCAGAACGTGCGTGTAACATATCCAAGTACGGTACAGACTCAAATACACTGTGTGAAAACAAAGTATTATCAGGAAAATGGACGCTAAGGAAAGTAATAGTGGTCATTATGCAGTAAAATGGTCTCACTTTTACTGCTGTATTCATATGTGCATGTTTATGGTTTAACAATATTATATACTGTTGTGTAGTTTATTCTAAAGCAACATATTCTGCATTTTTTTGGCTTTTTTTTTTTTTTTTTTTTTACAAAGGATTTTCACAAAATCGATCTTTTCTGTTTTGAACCGATTGCAATAGATTTTTCAGATATTTCACAAGAACTTGTAAAAGCTTTAGCTCAGGAAGGAGGTGAATTTTCTCATCACCTAAAGGAACACTTCATCCTTCACTTTATTGCCGATATTAAAAATCAATCATCCGTGATTTTCACCACACCAATGATTTATGAAAAGTTGTCAATTGAAAAGTAATTAAAGCAGTCACATGAAAAAATGCTGAAGTAAAAATATGTGAGGTTTAGCAGAGCAGTAGTATAAAGTTGCGCAAAATAGGAAGTAATTAAGAATTCAAGTGGAACTATACTATATAATTACATTGCCACCACTTACTGAAGAGTCAGAATACAGAGACTGTATTTGCACAGAAACCTTGAGTGCAGCATAACATTTTAAGAATTAAAAGACATGAATGAAAATGTCAGAGCTTGTGAGAACAAATTATGATATTCAAGCTAATTGCACATAAAAGAAACCATGGTTGGATGTAAGAAGAGAGGAAAATCACTGCAGACAAATGAACAAACCACATTCATAAAAAAAAATCACAGTAAACTTTTTGGCAGAACTAGACATGTGGACCTAAGAAAACCTCTTAGTGCTACTCAAACTCAATATTAGGGTTAAGAATAAATGTCATTGGTGGAAACTGGTCTGCAGCCATATAAGTAGGTTAACTTCTAAATGCATTGGGGAGCTTCTCAGAACCCTGCAGTATTGCACTCATATGTCTGAAAATATGTCACTTATTGAAACATTTCAGTGATACAAATTACAGCTAGGTCAGTGGTGGTTTGCAGCGAAGCGGAGTGACTCTTCAGCCACTTTTCCCCAATGATATATTGTTATTTATAAGCCAGGGAAAACAGAAGGGGAGAAAAAAAAAAAAAAAAGCAAACGGTCCTCAAGCCAAAAAATCCAAACTGATGCTTTCAGACCCAATGGTTCACATCTTTCCCGTTTCTAAATTGCAGTTTAGTCCTACGTCTTCATTTGTCTGCGGGGTTTGAAAGGGAATGAAAGCATTTTTCTTCCCCTGGAGCAGGTCGGCGGCGGCGTGGAGGAATGGTCTTTGCGGTGGCATGCAGTCTCAGAACTGGACTGAGCCATCTGCCCATCTCTCCATCTCCCTCTTCTAAGCCTGTGGTTGTCAGACCACTCATTTGCTGTAATCTCCCCTTTCAGCCCCGATGCCAAGACAGAAACATTTTTAGAAGCAGCAGTAGGCTTTCATCAGTGGCAAAAGCAGGATGTCAAAGATACTTAAAGACAGGACAGGAGAGGCAAAAACACACCGAACAGGAAAGGGAACAGAAAGAAGAGAAAAGAACGCAGGTGAGCTGAGAAATGAAAATAGAGATAAAGAAACCAGAGAGGACAAAAGATGGGAGGGAAGAGTCCACATCTGTCTTACTGTACTATATTGCGGTTGGCCTCTGGAGACCCAAGAAAGATGTAATGGAGAGTCATATATAGATATATATACAATATGGGTTTCATGTTTAGCTTTCAGATACGCACAGTATGGATAGAGATGAATGGAGGAATACACTGTTTATTCAGCCTTGTGTGTTTTCTTTGTCCTTGACTACCACTTTGTGCAATGACAAAGATCAATGTGTGAAAATACTGTGAGTCGGTCAAAACCCGCAGGTCTGGGAGTTCATATGTCCCAGTTTTATAACTTTTTAGAAAAATATGAAGTAGCCTGCGGGTTTTCCAGTTGAAGCTTTTAATATGTGGTTTTCTGAGGTAGTGACTGGTAGTTCAGGGTGAAATTGTGTTTTTTTGTGTGTGTTTGGATCTAAAAAAAGTGCAGCAGATTACAGTTGGGACGTGTGGTTGGTTGTCCTGATTAGGAGCTCAGTCATGTGGTCAGTTCTCTGATGACAGAGGCTGGACTGGCTGTACGCTCCATATAGCATGTGTGCACGTGCAGACGCATGTACTGTACGTGAGGTTTAGCATTCCACCCAAACGTTAATAAATGCAGGCTTTTCGTTATTACTGTATTAACGCTGACGACCAATCTTCTATGTTTTCTGCACAGTTGGTCGACCGGAGACTGGGGATCCTGCAGTCGCTCATGTGGAGGGGGTCAGCAGACCAGGACGCTGCGGTGCTTCAGGAAGGTGACGTACCAGAGGGAGGAGGTAGTGGCGCACTCCCTCTGCCCCGTCATCTCTCCTGCTCAGGTTCAGCCCTGCCACACCCAGGCCTGCCCACCAGAGTGGAGCACCGGATCCTGGTCACAGGTGAGTTTGGCACGATGATGGACCTAAAAGGACGCAACGGGGGCTGGGATGGCTGTAGATTCAAGGAGCATTAAGCTACTAAAGATAAGATGAGATTTATTTTGGGGTCGCCACAGCGAATCACCTTCGCATGTTGATTTGGCAGAGGTTTTTACGTCAGATGCCCTTCCTGACACAACCGGACTTGTACCTCTTTGTGGCTACATAGCATAAAGAACCTTTCCCAAAGGGTCACCTGGGTCTCAAGCTGGCCATCTTTCACACCAAAGTCAGTAGCATTAACCACTGAGCTATCCAGTCACTTTATATAAGATAATATAAGATACAATAAGATAAGATATGATACGACAAGATATGGTAAGATAATATAAGATAAAAATAAGATAAAATATAATAAGGTACAATAAGATAATGTAAGATAACTTAAGATATGATACAATAAGGTAAAATGAGATAAAATATGACAAGATACGGTAAGACAATATAAGCTAAAATAATAAGATAAGATACAATAAGGTACGATAAGATAATGTAAGATAACATAAGATATGATAACATAACTTAACATAAGATAACATAAGGTAATTTAAGATAACATAATATACGACAAGATAAGATAAAATAACATAAGATAGGATATACTTTATTGATCCTCCAAGGGGGAAATTCAAGTGTAGCAGCACAAAACAAAACACGTCAAATACAATAGAAGAAAAAGAAAATTATTTTAAAAAGTGTCTAAAAGTAACTTTTCTTTCAAAATGCTAATGCTTCAGGTCTTTATCCTACATTCTGTTTTTTTGTACGTTTTTTTTTTCTATTCTAATTTAAACGCGACTACCATCAGATTCGTGTGATCAGTCTACGGTCCTGAAGTAACCTGCATATGCAGAAGACGTGACTTCACATGCAGCACGCTGTGTTTACAGAAGTAAATGTGGATCTTACCAGCTCCTGTGTAGAATGGTGACATGCATCGCATATTTCAATGACATTAAAGTCAGATAAAATGCAACATTAGCATTCATACATTATATTCATACATATTTGATATGAGACCATCTATGAAAGTGGCCTGGGTCTGATTTAAAATATATATATATATGTGTGTGTGTGTGTGTGTGTGTGTGTGTGTGTGTGTGTGTGTGTGTGTGTGTGTGTGTGTGTGTGTGTGTGTGTCATATAGAATGCCATTAAAAAAATCAGAAATGGGCATAAGTCAGATTTTGGCCATTTTTAACTGAAAAATTAAGGTAATGCAACATGTTTATTGGACAAAACACTATTATTAAATTGCCTAAGTTGCTACATTATTTAAGGTTCAGTATTGGATTGCATAACCTGTCACCTAAGAAACTGTGCATTCATACAATAATGTTACTTTTTTTTAAAAATTTAGGATCATCTACATTGCAAATATATTGTCATTTTGGGTTACATTCCTTTACAGTATGATCCGTTTTTTATTTTTTTTCTCCTTTTATATCCTATCAATTCACCTCACATTGCAACATTATTCAGAACAGAACATTGGGTGTTTAAAAAAATTACCATTAAATTAATAAAATTACAAAAAATAAAAAATAGATGCCCAACCTATGTTTGAAAAAAAAAAACAAAAGAACCCCAAAATATTACTTTTAACATACAAATGTAACTCATACATACATATATCTACTCTTCCTCCATCACATTTATGTTGAAAAAAGTCGCACCTGGTTTAATAAAGTTCAAAATGTACTTTTAAGGCTCCAACATCATATCCCACATATTCTTTTATATAATTCTGTGGACTTTTGTGATGACAAACCAACCGAGAATATACTTAATGCCTTTCAATAACATGCAGTCACATGCTTTAAAGCCTTGGTTAGTGTCTGTCAGTGCAGTACCGCTGACCTTCTGTAGCCTCCATCACACATGACTCTGATTTGATGCAAAAAAAAATATTCTTTAATGTGGGAAACGTTGCATTCCAACATGTCATGATCTGATTTATTGAATTGCAACAGTTTCTTTTACAGTCACTCAAGAGCACGGGGAGTTTATTCTCTGGGTTTGTGAACTTCAAACAAATGATGACGGTATCTTGTCTCTCCTCTTTTGTTTATTTTGAAGTCATTGTTCTTGCTGGAATGTGTATGTTCTGTCACAGTTCAATTTCAGAGCGACGTTTAACCGTTGTTCAGGTAAAACACAACAACAACAACAACAACAGTATGTCGGCATGACACAGAGTAACATGTGTGGGAAGGAGAGGTGGCCACACACACACACACACACACACACACACACACAAACACACACACACACACACACACACACACACACACGTGCCCTTGTATAAGCTAAAACAAACACTCTGCTGCCCTCTGTTGGACATAAGGACAAAAAAAACCAAAAAACTACCCAATGTTTGGGTAAAAATGAAACACTAATTTGGAATCTTCATATCACACTGAAAGATCCTGGTCAAAAATCCTTTAAAAAAAAGGGTATTTCTACTGTTTAGATTTCCCTTCAGCTGCTCGACTGTCTTCTCTTTGACCCTGTTGTTTGTTCATGTTTGTGTCACGGTTTTGAGTCAAAGCAGCCGCACAAAAGTGGACGTAAATTATGATGGTTTGTCTCTCCAGAACAATCAGTATTATTTGATGAAGCCTTTGAACTCTGTTGCTGTTGTTGTTTCCTCATAACCAATGGTAGAATAATAATTTTTCATTATAGTTTATTTTTTATTTAGTTTTTACTTTTTTCCCTGTACTTCAGTTAGTTTTAGTTGTTTTTAGAGCAGGTTTTGTTAGTTGTTGGTTTTTTTCCTAAATGCTTAGTTTTAGTATTAGTTTGAGTTTTTTCATATCTTTTATCTTCTTCGTCATTGTATTCCTATAAATCCCATACAGGACTCTGCTGCTTTCTCCCAATTTTAGTCTCCATGTTTCCAGATAGAGGAGACGAGAAGAAGGAGACAAGTGACGACACGTGACGGAGCGTTAAGTGTCGTACTGTCCCTCCTGCTAAAATTGCTAGAGCGAAATAAATCAGTTTTATCTCTATCCGACATCGACAAAGATGAAAATGAACGGAATTTTACCAAAAAAATTTTCCTTCTTTTTCCTTTTTTCTCTTTTTCTTACTCTTTTTTCCCCTTTTTTTCTTTTTTTCCTTTTTGTTAGTTTTGTACAATACAGTTTCAGTTAGTTATCACTTTTGCTTTTAATTAAATTTTTTGTTATTTCAGTTAAAAAAAAAACGTTTTTCCAATTCTAGTTTTTGTCATTTTGTTAGTTTAATGGATGGGACGACACGTGACGGAGCGTTAAGTGTCGTACTGTCCCTCCTGCTAAAATTGCTAGAGCGAAATAAATCAATTTTATCTCAATCCGACATTGGCAAAGATGAAAACGAAGGGAATTTTATCCATATTTTTTCCTTTTTTTCCTTTTTTCTATTTTTTTCTTTTTCTTACTCTTTTTTCCCCTTTTTCCCCTTCTTTTTTCCTTTTTGTTAGTTTTGTACAATACAGTTTGTTAGTTTAATGGATGGATGGATGGGTGGGTGGGTAGGTAGGTAGGTAGGTAGGTAGGTAGGTAGGTAGGTAGGTAGGTAGGTAGGTAGGTAGGTAGGTAGGTAGATAG
>JAPSES010000001.1:16047881-16075137 GCA_029822895.1 Maxillicosta whitleyi
TAGTTACGCCCTGACTTAAGCAATAGTGGTGCAACCAAAATTTAGTGTGCCGCTAGTTTGAAACTAGTTACTCTCAATGTAAGGGTTATGGTGGACTTTACACTGGAACTTACGTTCTACTTTACACTCAGCTGGTGCAACCCACTGCTGGTGTGTACACCGTGCCATGTTTCTGTTAAACTATTCTTCTTTACTTGTAATGTTCGTCAACTTCCATTTTTTTTTCTTTCTTTTTTTATTCACGTGACTCTAGTTGTGGAGAAATACCTTTCCATTGCAGTTTTGCATGATATACCATTTGCACAACAAGAGTTTTAGCGAAATCATCATTTTCCCATTTGGTACATTTTGATGCACGACTATATTCGTGCAATTTGAGGGTCAATGGAAAAGTGACTACCTTTACCTGAGTGAACCTACTTCTGCCAGAGCCTCATTTAGCACATGCGTCTTCTGTTTATGTAAAGAATGTAGACACTTTTTCCACATCTGGTGTGTGTGAGAGAAATCAGACCGGAACAATCCCATTTACAGGCAAAAAGAATACATATGTAAAGTGATATGCACATATCCTCACTGCTTAATGTGTTTATCCAAATGATGTGCTTGCTTTGTTATAACAAAATTTAATACGACCCGAGTCAAAGTTATTTGTTAAATCTCCTTTTCTACCAGCATTCACTGCCTGCAGCTACTTCAAACGCTGCCCCCGCCACTTTGAAGAGTCAATAAGGAGCATTGATTGGTATGTTTATAAGATCTCTTTTCCCGATGATTTTGTTGACAATTTCGTCGCCACCCTCTCCTTTTTGAAGGAGACAAATATATTCGATTTATGGCACCACTTTGACTAAAGCAAACACAAAACTTTATACTTGTAAACAGCCTAATGGATTGAAGTGTCCAATTCTGCAAAGCGACGGATGGTACAAATGAGCGACACGGAAAAATAAAACGGATTCTGAAGCAGTGCGTGACAGGCAGAGTAATGACACAATGCTTGGAGGGCTTTCTTTTTTGATGTGGATTACTGGGAGCGACAAAGAAAACAATGGTATGAAAAAAGGTTGACAAGACAGTGCATATCAGCTACTGTTAAAGACCCTGAAGCGCAGACAGAAATAGTCTCTCCCTCCCCTAATTTACTCAGGATGGGAGGTGAGGAGAAAGTTTAGAAAACTGCTTTTCGAGACAACATGTTTATTTAACGATGCAGCTAAAAAAAACAAAAAAGTGTGGTTACAGAAGAATGCCAAAATTGAAATTTCTGCAACAACATTATTATTGAGTAATGGGCAGTAATTACCTTTTTTTACCTTGAGATTCACAGCTGAAATTGGCAAGTAATTTTCACCAATTTAAGCAGCTTTTCCCACCTGACACAGGGTGCACCGTGACAGTCTGGGAGAAGTGTCTGCCCCGTTTTGTAAGATCTGCTATGATTGACTCTGCATGAGAATTGGGAAAAAAGCCCAGGGGGAGGAACTGCTAAACTGAGAGAGAGAGATGAGGTAAAGGAGGGTATGTGTGTGTGTGTGTGTGTGTGTGTGTTTGTTGATTAGTTGGTAGGAGGGTCTCTAATTGGTTAAAGACTTTTGGTTCTATGTCAGTGTCCCAGGAGGGGAGGGAAGTGTCTAGAAAGGCTTGTTGTTTTTTGCACATTCAATCAGTGAGAAAGAACAAGGCACAAAAAAAAAAAAACATTTTTAAAATTGGCTTCTTCTGACTCCGTCTCAGTTTTTGTCTTATTGTCTATATCTTCTATGTCATCAGTCTCTCCCTGTTGTCCTTGTCTGTTTCTGTTGTGCGAACATTAAAAGGCCTTGAATGTGTGACAACGGGGAGCCCGCACTTATCCAGATCTGTGTTTGTGTGACTGTTTGGGAATGCCTTATTTATCACAATTACAGATGATAATAGCTCAGTGACCACTGTTCACTGTGCATTCACAGACTTAATGAATGAGTTAAGACTTAAGTGTAGATATAAAACACACTCCACTTCCCACCCTAGTTACTTCCTTTGTTGTCACTGAATGGAAGCGACTTATACCCGATGAAAGCGGTTTGAAAACAGGACGGGGAGGCTTCTCAAATAATTTTACAAGCCTGTTTAATAAGACTCTTGTCTAAACAGTGTGTTTTGTGTGCAGATGTGGTTTCTTTTTGGTGTCTGTTGCGTTGCACATCAGGCGGTGGGTGATATGCCCATGAAACAAGGAGGGCAGCATCATTAACTGTGTATAGTTAAATGTTAATGGGCGTACCGCTGCCTTTGAGCTGAGAGGAAGGGAGGAAGAAACGTACACGTCTCGGAGAAAGCATGAAAGACAAAGAAGGGTTTCACTTTTTAACCTTTATTTATGCAGAGAAGGCAGATGAGGGAGTCTGCCCCCCCCATTCCTATTTTTTTTTTCTTTTTGCAACCTTCAACTTCACACTCGTATACTCATTTAGAGCTGGGAGCTGCCCCGAGTCTGCCTCTGCTTGCAGCCTCACTGCCTTAAGGCATTTTAGTGGTAGTTACAGAGGTAAGGAAGTGCATTAATTTTCTCATTTCCCTCATATTCAGAATTTCTCACCTTGAGAGCAGCTCAATTTCAGGTCACAGGTTTAACACTTAGTAGAAGTTTAGGTCAGGAAGCGGCATAACAGGTACCTGGCCAACATCTAACTAAGCATTAAACTGGACTGGTATGACTTTAATACCACTGTCACAGTCTACAGGGAATAGTAAGTGGTGATGCCAGTGGTGCATGTAGACAATCATAAAGTTAGTAAAGTTAAATTTTAACTGCATCTGTGCATTTCTAAAAGGTGGTTTGTTCATTTGTCGATTTAAGAAAAAAACATAACTGATTGAGAACAGGTCGATTAAACTTAAAATTTTGCAGAAACGTCCACCCAGACACTAACCTTATGAACAAATTTGGCAAACTATGTACTTTTTAGGTGAAATAAACAAAAACAAGTGGTGCCAGGCACATTAAACCCTGCCCCTCACACATATTGTAGCTTATTTTGGCATTGATCCAGCTGATGTCATCCTGTCTATACATGTGTTGATGTCAGCATTTCAGTTGCCTCTATATAAGTCAAGTTTTAAGTAAATTGACACAAAATTGATATTTTTATAGAAAATTGCCTGTTAAGTCAATTGGAGAAAAAAATAGATTTATCTACACCCAATTTGGTATCAACCAATAGTTTTGCTGCTACAGACATTTGAAATTTCACCCATTATAAATAAACGGAAGAAAATTCATTAACAATTGAAACTTTCACCCACTGTTCCCAAAATTTAATGATATCTATTTAGTGTCATTGGCAATCTATAAACCTAATTTTGTATGAATTCAATAGTTTTGCTGATGGTGTTCATAACCAAACACACAAACTGAACCAAACAAATGAAAAAACAAACTGAATCAAAAACACTCCCCTTCAGAGGTAAAAATAAAAGAAACTTTTTAAATATATTGTTTTAAATTGCCAATTTATCAGTATTTTACAGTGAACGTTGCGTAAGGTATTGGTTTGTTGCATTAATATCATTAGTAAATAAGCAGCTTCATTTCAATACGTCTTTAGTGATATTTTAGTGTGTTTCTTCACTAAAATGTTGTGGTCAAATGTTAACCAGCAGAGTTGATTTCGGCAGAACAATGATGAAATGATGATTTAATACTGTGAAGATTTACTGTAAGTTTGAGAGCTGCTGGGCAGCCTTCTGAAATACAATGTGCAGTGAGTTTATTTCACATAGATGAGTTCTGAGTGCTCATTTTTTAGATTTTGGTGAGGCAAAATCTAAAAAACTGGTAATGGAAACACTGCAGCTACATGCGAAGTTGTTTTCACTTCATCTAGACATTGGTAAAATATCGTAATATAATGTTCAAAATGATGCACAAATACAGAGTTTCTAATCGTATTACAACAACAAAAAGCAATAGTACACAACCTAAACCTCCAGAAACCAGAGAAAACTGGAGATTCATCATATGCTCTTGGGCCAATTTTACTCACATTTGAAGATGAAACGGTTATATTTTCATGGTCAAAATTTTAATTTGCTTTTATTTTTTGAACTCAAAAAATATTTCTAGTCAGCTCTTTTTTGGGGGGGTCGGTCGGAAACCAACTTTTTTTTTTATTATTTATTTGGCCTCAACATCCTTTCAGACTGTGCTTCTTGGATAATATGAGGACAGTCAGTCAATGAGCTTTCTGCACTTTGTAAATTCAGCACCAAGGACAGAGACACCAGCTACATTTTCATCAGTTTTATTCAATATGAAAGTATCTTCTTTTACATAGATATGTATATATATATATATATATATGTACATAACAAAAAAAAAAACATGGTCAGTGATGTTTTTGCAATTAAAGTTTGCTATTTTCTCATAATGGTAATTTAAGGAAATAATGTAAACTATAGAATGTTAATCTCAAATGACTGCTGACTGGTGACTGACTGGTGCTTTTATGTTTTCTGTTGGATGTGCCTGCATACACTGTAATTTATCACTGATTAAATGAACAGACACAACTTCCTATGCTTTATAACATGGTGTCATACCGCTGGTCATGTGGGTTCACTGCCCACACCAGTGGAACATTTTACTGTATCAGCAGAACTTGATTTTGCTTGATTGTGGTCAAGTGAAGAACTGACTTTGGAGGAAAATAATTTCCTCCAAACCAAAAGAGGTTCCATGTTCAATTCCATATTTATTAGTTGTTTGATGTTCAGTGAATTAGATTAATTTCTTTGACTCAGATATTCAGCTCAGTTCTGTGATTTCTTGGCAAATGAAACATAGATAAGACAGATGTAATATGTTTTTGATCAGAATTTATGAATGTTTGGGGATAAAGAAGAGCTGTATTACAGTGAAGTGAGAGAAATAGTTCTTTTTCGGCTTTTCCCTTCAGGGGTCACCACAGCAAATCAGATTCCCATATTGATTTGACGCAAGTTTTACATCAGATGCCCTCTGTATTTATCGGGGTTTGTATAGTGTAAAGGGCCTTGCCCAAGGGCCCATCTGGGGTTTGCTCAGTGGTGTAAGCCACTGGGCTATCCAGTCCCTCTTTATTACAGTGGAGTAATTACCAAATTATAAGTGTTTCAACTTTTGACTTTGTGCTGGGTTTATTCAAAGTTCAAAGAAATCCACAGTGCTGAATTTCCAAAGTGAAATCTTGCATTATTTATCTACCAGCTCTCAATTTCATATTGAGGAAAAATGTAACAATTTGTTTCATGCACTGTAATTGTAAGGGCAGTTGAAATGTCCTCACAAGTCAAGCACTGCTAATCCATTCAGGATAGTCCAATTAACTACTACCAAAAGTCCTTACAGTCCAGTTTCACCTGAAATTGTGTGTGTGTGTGTGTTAACCATTCTCAGTACTTTTTAAGATAGCACGGAGCATCGCATGTAATATTCTTCTCCCTTTAAAATGCTCTATTTGTAAATGTCATTGTTACTCCTTTCAGCTGCACACATTTATTCATCAGTTTATTTTGTTCATGTTGTTGCCTCATCTTTCTGAAGCAGCTTGAAAAGGGGTAATTTATATTCAGTTTAGTCTTAATTTTAATATAGGGGAAAGATCTGCAGAAAGAAGGTGTGTAGTATCAAACTCTGAAATAGTTTTCTTTGATTTCCACCCCCTGCAGATTTATTCAACTTGCTTTGCACAGCCTCTGAGTCATGAAGACTGAGCGAAAGGTGGTTTGAATTTGAGTCCTTCATCCACCTTTTTTTTTTTTTTTTTTTTTACTTAAAACTTGATTCTGACTCGGCTAAAATATTATGGTTAGAGGAGCTACCGTGTTGCTCCTGTGATCTTTCACAACATAGATATATCACAGCCTTTAAATTAATTACATTTGGTTGACGCTTTTATCCAAAGCGACTTACAAGGTATAGGCATATATAGTGTAAAGGGCCTTGCCCAAGGGCCCACCTGGGATTCGAACTGTAAAACCTTCCGCACTAAAGTCAGCGGTGTAAACCACTAAGCTATCCAGTCACTAATTTTAAACTTTAAACTAAGCTAATAGATGTACAAATTTAAGCACAATTGAAGTGGGTTTTTTTCTGAAGGAATCTAAATATGCCCTTAGAAATCATAAACTATTGGTCACACAAGACCAAGTAAAGGATGAACAGGCTTTCAAAACAGAAATGATTTAAAACACATATTGAATAGTTGGATTTAAAAAAAAATTACATAAAAGAACTACAGGTTTTATCCTTAAAAATAGTTGTTAAGCCTAGTTCTAAGAGTATATTGATTTTATTTTTTTCATTCGGAAAAATAAAAGCCAGCCACAGACTTAAACACCAACAGACAATTTGAGATTTTTTTTTTTTTTTTTTAAATCTTTGCATAACAGTATTTCTAAACCTAGTGCCGGCTACCCATGCTGTGCACTTGTTAATGTTCTGAGGGCATGTTGCTGCAGGGATAGAATCATTTAAATGAAGGGAACGAGGTGGAAAGAGGACACATTGCCGGGAACGTGTCAGCTGTGTGTTGGAGACAAGTTTCTCAAACCATCTTGCTTCTAAAGTCTGTGCGAGGCGGCCTGGAGGCTAAGAAAAGCACGTTAGGGTGATGTGGGGTTAAGGCGAGTTTTTTGTGGATGTTTGTCTGCTGGCTTGTTGGTGGGTTTTGTGTGTAGGCCACACATCTGACAGCAGATGGCTAGTAACGTTGCCTAGGAGATTGACAGGCTTTATCATGTGTTGGCGAGCTCCCATCCACCACTTGTCCAGCATGTGACACGGCCTGTCACACCACTTAGTCACAGAAGGAGGGACGCTGTAACACACAAGTGCAAGCTCACACACTCAATTTCGGCTTTTGGATCAGAGTGTGAAAGAGGGGGTGAAGATGTAGAAAGGCAGATAACGAGAGAGAGGGAGAAAGAGAGGGGGAGAAATAGATTTCTTATTCACCGGGGAGAAAAGTGAAGTGTTGTTCACAGATTTGAGAGCCATTTAGAAGAAAGAGCCACATCAAAAATGAGCTGTTTTCTATTCATGAACCGAACTACAAATTCCCAGTGTGAAGGGCAGAATAGAAAGTGCACAGCGGCTTACTGACTTATAGGTATTCTGAATTTGAGGTCTGATATTATAGTCTTCCACACACAAACATCAAATGCATCCATCAGCCCCATCGTTCACTCCCATCATTGCTTTGCTTTTCTTGCCAAAAGTGATTCATATTTATGCTGCGGGAGAAACTTGTTTGTGTGTATCTTTTAATATTTTCGACACCATAGCCTTTTCAGCTTTCCCCTCCACACCACTAATAGTCAGGCATTAACATTGTGACTGTAAATTGCTTAGTTTTAATATCAGATAAATGCAGTGCAACCCCCCCAAAGAAGACACATTGCACAAAAGGACCTAAATCACATATTTCAATAGATAGTTCATCTTGTGGTGCTCCGAGCTTTGACTGCGAACTGCTTAGTTTGTATGTAAACGTCAAGTGTATTGATTTTATATAAATTTCCTTTCCTTTTTAAGGTTCAACAAACAGGCTGCTTGAGGTTGAAAGCATGCCTTAATATAGAAATGAGCTCAGCTGAATTTGTCTGCTGATGTTTGCAGGAGACAAATTACAGCAACAAACTGGGTCAGAGATTAAGGTAGTTTTGCCTCTGATGCAGGAAGTGGCGAAAATATTCGACTTTCTTTACATAATGGGATTTAATGGGTTGGGTAACAGAACCAAATTGGACAGGGATGAATCAACTTTTAGCCCAAAACTCATGAAATTATGTGTTTGGATATTTTACATTTGGTCATTTACAAACAACCACTGACAGTTGATTTCAATTTTAGAATATGTGCGAGGTGTAACTTACACACTCTATTGTGTCAAATCGTCGTCTGTTTTGGTGGATATCCATGTGTGGACTGGATCATTATGAAACATAGATTTAAAAAAAAAAGTGGGAAAATAGATATTCACTAAAAGGAAAAAAAGACAAAGGTTATTCTTACAGTCAAGTAGCTTTTTTATCATCGCTGGCCTGTCTTAGTGGTGTAATGATTCATAGATTCAAATCAATACAGTGAGCTTAACCACAGATATGCTGCTGTATTGATTCTGACGGCCTGAAAGTGGCCAAAGCTGAGAGAAGATCACAGCTGAACTGATGCAGGCTTGTCTAAAAAAAAAATAAATAAAAATCTACATCTATCGTAGGAGTCAGTTGATCCATGTCATACACGCGTGGTTTTAGACAGACAGACAGATAGATCTCTTATGACTTGTTGAAATACTGTTCAAGTTGAAGTAGAGAATTCAGCTGCATGCATGTCTTTTGTTTGTCTGCACTAAGAAGATACATTGATAGTAAGCAAATCATCAAGAAATAACTGAAACCCTTTAATGGAAGAGTTAAGGAGAACATAAAACTTTATGTATTGTTGTGTTTGACAGGTCTTGACAGCTTTTGCAACTATCACAAAGCTGTGGAGACATCCTTTCCAAGAGGTGCAAACTACAAGAATACTCTATGGCAGATGTCATACAGGATTTATGCTTGTCTGATATGTACTATTAATTAATTATTATTATTACTACTACTAATAATGGATTAGATTTGTATAGCGCTTTTCAAGCCACCCAAAGCATCTTACATTATTGATTCACTATTCATTCACTCTCGCATTCCCACTCTGGTGGTGGTAAATTATGTTTGTAGCCACAGCTGCTCTGGGGAAGGCTGACAGAAGCACCGCTGCTATTTCCCACCAAACAGCCCCTCTGACCACCAGTAACTACGTTTTGATTATTGGACAATCTGCTCTACCTCCTTAGCCATGGCCATCCCCTGTACTCTGTGCTTCAGTAGATAGAAACATTAATGACCAGAATTTCAAGAGGAAAATACATCGGATAAATGATATAAATGATAATATTAATAAAAGAAAAATTAAATTGACTAATGTTATGTCCTTGAAATTGATTGCAAACACATCTTAAATATAACCCTTTATGATTTTTCAAGCTACAGAAATACGGTTTTACCTCTGCTCTTAACATAATGAGAAATTCACTGTGTTTGGAGTTTGATCAGGCGATTAATTGTTGCACTGCACAACTACGGATACCTTATTAGAACTTAATATGAGTTATATAATGTGAGTGGGATAATCTTTTAATGCATCCATGCACGCAGGCTTAATTAACAAACCATTTGCTGAGTGGATGTGCTGCAGAATGTGTTTTCACCAGCTTCACCTACAGTGCATGTTCAGGTATTTTATGTACAAAGAGCCTGCACTAGTTACTAATGTTTACTACTACCATTTCTTGCACCAACAACTTTTCTTCCTGGATCCACACAAGAGCAAACAAGACAATCAAAGATGTCATTATTGATGACAGCCAACAATGAATTAGACAAACTTTATCAGTGTCACACACACGCTGATATAAGATGCCTCCATATTTACTTCCATGAACACAGTGCATGCTGCATGATCACGTATTACATCAGGGTCTCTTGTGCATGCGGGTCACTTCAGGGTCGCATTCAATTTATACTGAGAACTGATAAGTCACATTTAATTTGTAATATGAACAAAAACGCAAAAACATCTTATTTCACAAAAAAATCTGAATTGTGCATAAGATCTGCTGTCTGAATGTAGCCTGTGACTGACAACAAAAAGAAGTTGATGTGTATAATACATTGCAAAACACCTGCCCCAAAGACTTGTCATTGGTCCGTATAGAATGGATCGTGCATATTTCACAGTGTTTGGCCCAATTCCAGACTGTTTTCTCAGAACAATACACCGAGAAAGCTGGATGGCTGACCAAGCTACCATGGAGCAGGGGTTGGCAATTAATTTTCTTATGGGGCCACATGAGAGACTTTGACAGTTGTTAAGGGCTGGATCAATACACTTGCAGTTCTGCTCAATAAAAATCTCTATAAAAACAGTAAGTGAAACAATACAATGACACAATGAAAATGTGGAGCACAGAATACACCCATTTAATGGATATTTACAAAAACATTAAAGAAAATGTACAAAACTAGCTCTTTACACTTTACATAAAAACAATAAATGCACCCAGGTTTGTTTGCGTATCTCAGTTCCCTTTCTTTACTTCTGAGTTCAAAGAAGAAATACTTAGAAATCTATGTCTTGTTAAAAACTCTGCATTTTGAATCAATCTTTCTGTTTTTGGCATTAGCTGATATGTCTTGAAAGTGACCAACAAACCAATCAGTGCATGAGTTTTAGCTATGCCATGTATGGAAGTTATGTTTTTAAAAAAAGTTAAGTTTAGCAGATTCTTCAAAAGAAAAGCAGTGCCATTGTATTCGTTGCATCTATTACAATTATATATATATATTTGCATTGACTATTAATTTGCCAATGACCTCATGTGGGCCAGTCAGGGTCACTTATCGAGCCGTACATGGCCTGAGGGCTGTACAATGCCCAGGTCTCCCATGGAGTGAGTGTTATGTCAATGAGCTCATTCTTTTTTCTTTTGTTTACTTAATGTATATTTTCTCAATCATGTAGACTGATATTCAAATCCATTTCCTCAGCTTCTCAGGACAGGAAACAAATAATGAGAGAGACTGTCAAAATCCAAGTGTTGTCAAATAGTTATTTTCTTTATACTGGCAGTGTAGTTCTAAAATATAGACATGACATTATATAACTCTGAATACAAAAGCTGAACAGTCATTCCCACTGTTTAAAACACCTGTAGATATTAATCACCAAACTGACCAAACAGAAAAAAAAAAGATTATTTGTCATGTGGCATGACATATTTCATGGGGAAACAACTGAATATTGCCAAAAATAATCTAAATGATCACAGTTTTCCAAAACCATCTATACCTGTCCACTTATCTAATCAGCCAAAGTGGTACAAAACTGCTCAGACTGGTAAGATACCATATCATTACAAATGAATTGTTGATTGTAAATTCCTGGGATATTTAGTGGCACAAACAAATTACCAAACACCTGCATAATAATTACTCCTCATTATATGAAAGTAGTTTGCATGTATGTAAACATGGACACCAAATCTTACAAAGTGGTTCTTAAAATAGTATCCAGGGCCTTATTTCTCTCAACTGCCGAAGGTGCACAGCCGATGTTTGAAGGAGAGGTGTATTAAGTGGGGTACACATATATTTTCTAAATCTGAAGAGATTTTTTTATGTGACCGAACTGTCACACATGAACTTAAAAAAAACAAGCATTGAACAGTTGTGATCATACTGTATGGTGTGCTTTGATAATCTCAACAGAGCACACCATACACATAACCGGCAATCTAGAATCTAGTCCTCCAAGCCAGAAATCCCAAGTGACCCAATGTGATCTAACAAAATGAAGAAGAAACTTGGCAACAACCGGAAATCACAACACAACATGTCATTTCGGTTGGGGTATGACTTGGTGGAGATGTTGAATAGACATTTTCGGGTTTCCCACGTCTCTATCAAACTTTATGTTTCAGGTCGTCCATGCTTGTTTTTATTTACGCCGCCTTCCTTGTTCCTCAGTCGGCTCACTGCTTCATTGAGTCATGACTCAGGAGTTGTCGGCTTTCCACACACGAAGATTTTGGTCGTAAATATTAAACATATTTAATATTTACGATTGTTGAACAGACCAGTTTTTAGAGCAGATTATCGGGACAAATTCATTCTAAACACACCTCTGACCACAGGATAATCGTATAGGGTAATCTTATAACACAAGAAAATCTGGCATTTCCCATTCTTGGTGGGAAAGGGGGGAAAATGGGACAAAAACAGCCTTATTATCTTTACGTGTGTACACTGCTTGAGACACAGGTATTTACTTGTATTTTCCTCTATGTAATATGTAGAAATGGGCTTGTTTTTTTTCCAAAACCTAGTTTGGATCTGTTTATAATGTTATAAGTACTGTGATGTGCTTTTCTACAAACATAAAACTTCCTTCACCTTTTCAATATAAAAGCCTTATGGTGTTTTCAGTGAATAGAAATCATTAGATCTTTTATTGTGTAAACATAGCAGAGTAAGACACACTACAGTGACTTAAATAATACATTAACACATTAAGAACAAAGTGTTGAAAATCATAGTATTTTATTGCAGAATGTTTTAAATTACAAGATTACATTGAAGTGCTGACTATTGTGCTAAACTGGCAGCACACATGTGAGAGGTACCAGAGGTGTTTCCATATTATATTTTAGCCAATTCATATTTGAGGACTGGATTTTAGTGTTCATGTCAACTTTGACGGACCCTGCGTGTCACTTGTGGCTTTTCCATTGACCCTCAAATTGCACGAATATAACTTGCATATAAAAATTTGCATAATGGAAAATGACAATTCCACCCAAACTCTCCTTTTTCAATGAAAAGTTTTTCAGATGTCCAATGAAAAAGTGACTCCTGACTTCAAGCAGGGTTATTTGAGGATGTATTTGTATTTGAGTTTTGTGCTCACCTTTTAAGTGAATTAGTGAAGTACAAAGAAGGTGCCACATAACATACATTAACTTAACATCTGCAGTCCTTGAAGATGTGTTTTGGTCTTCTTTCTGCATCCTTTCTATTTTGTTTAGTGTTTGGTTTTCATGGAAATAAGTTACAGACACTATCCTTCCTGAAGGAGATAGTTGCACAATTTAATCCCACATCACCTGAAGTCTCTGAATCAAAAGTAAAAGGGCTTTTTTTCTGTTACTTTTTGCTCCAATTCCAAAGGGTGGGAGAGATGAAATCAGACGTCCTCTGATCTATCAAAGACTAATAGTTACACTTGAATGTAGAAAACTACACTAATCCACAAAGTGAAGAAAATTTTCAAGCACAGAATCATTTCTCTGGTTTTGATTTTTCTTTTGATATGAAATGATTTTCTTGTGCTTGCAGGAGTAACATCTGCACCCCCAAACTCACACACATACACGTACACACACATTTCAGCTGGATGCTATACAGTACAACACACAACAATCTTTCTGTTTATAACCTATGTTGACATCACACTTTTGGGAGCTCTGGGAGGACCTTTCTGTGCTGGTAACATAGCTACCTGCACAAGCAGTATGTGAGGACCTGGGGCTGGTCACATTGTTATTCTGGACTCCTCTTACATTCTGCATAGCACTAATGCTGATGGCACACGCTCCTAGACAAAGATATGCCCTGGTGGAACAACTGGAGTAGATGAAAAAGGTTTATTATTGGGCCCCCACAAGGGAAAGCAAGGGGTATTGTTTTTGGTTTGTTGTCAACAGTCTAGCAGCAAAACTATCGGTTGAATTCTTACCAAATTGGGATTATGGATTGCCAGTGACCCAGAATAGATCTGATTAGATTTTGGGACAAGTAGATCAAAGCTAAAAATTGTAATGAATTTTTTTTACATCTTTTTTTTTTTTTTTTTTAATCTCCCATTCACTTATACGTAATGGGCAAAATCTCAAATGTGTATAAAAACGTCGATTTTGGTTCAATTTACTGCAAACTTGGCAAATGTATAGAGGCAGCTGATATGCTGACATCAGCTCACACATGGACATGATGACATCAGCTGGATTGATGCCATAATAAGCTACAATACGTGTGAGGGATGGGGTTTATTGTATCTCATAGTTTTGGCTAGAAATACATTAGATGGATAGGATACAGTGGGATTAATTGAACACATAAAATGACTACAACTGTTAAATGTCGGTTAAAGGAAATAGTGTATTGACGTGAGTTGCAGACAGGGGAGAGCCGACTGTTCAAGGGTGTGTGTGGATGAGGAGGTTTGTCAAAGGGGAGGCAGATGAGGCGTACAGTGCAAGTTAATTCTTTCATCTTGTTTAATCCGTGTTTAATGTAATGAATATTTTAGGATTGATGATGTCTTACTTAATTTAAAGACTTTAAACTTGCAGTGAGTCACGTTAGCCTTAATTCTTACACAGGGAATTCTTGCCATTTAACATCACTAGTAAAACTCCAGTTTTGACCTTGGGAGGAATGGCTGCCTTGTAGTGTTGTGATATTTTACTGATAGTTGTTGTGCAG
This sequence comes from Maxillicosta whitleyi, assembly GCA_029822895.1. NCBI lineage: Eukaryota > Metazoa > Chordata > Actinopteri > Perciformes > Neosebastidae > Maxillicosta > Maxillicosta whitleyi. Next base: position 16,061,991 of record JAPSES010000001.1, read on the forward strand.
ACACAAAGCCATTGAAGCAATGACCCTGAGTAGACTGTTTTTTCTGTTTGTGGTTTGTAAACACCGTTCAAACCTTTGCCTTGTCTCTGCTTTAGAAATGACAGACACAGCAATGATGGTTAAGAGAGCAATAGAATAAAATAGAGTGAATAGCTTTGGTCACAAAAACACCATGAAATAGAAACTAAAATGCTATTTTCTGATTGTGTCATAGCCCTTATGGGCTAAAGCATAAACACACCCACATCATTGCTAAACTTTGTTGGAATGTCCTAAATCAAATGAAGTAAAATGCTGACCTCCACCTCCTGTCTGTGTAAAACTGAGTGGTTTGAGTGGATGAGTTTTTCCCCAAAGTTTTATCTCTCAGACAGAACTGCACCACATACGAGCAGTGTAGAAGAACACAATGAATCAAAGTTTTTATATTGTTCTTCCAGTGCACATTTCACTGACAAGTTGTTGACTGAAAATAAACTCAATGCCTAAAGGTCAATGACCAGTACAAACTCTTTTTTTTCCATCAGTTGTAAAACATTTTGTGACCAATGATCCAACAATCTCAAATGGAAGAGAATAAAGACCTTTAAATACTCGCCAAGAACAGAGAGATTATCTCTCTCTCTCCCATCGCTGCAAGAAATGAATGATGTCATTCTTGTAACTGGTTTGGGAGTTCTTGCGTCTTGTTCTCGACGCGTTATCTGGCCAGAACTTTTTTCTTATGTGATGTGACGTCCAACAGCTATTGTGTGATTGGTCAGAAATATTAAATGGCCGTGGTTACACTTGAGTATCATGAGACGTATGAATTGTCCTGGCCAGAATTAACTTTGTTCTTGTTCTTGTCAATTTGAGAAAGTGAAAAATGTATTTTTTTTCTTTTGACCCATGTACAGACCTTAAGACAATATAAAGGGTCTTTAATGCATCCTCATACTTTTGATCATGTAGTGTATGTGTATCAGGGCGGCACAAGCAATTGGATGACGAAGGATATCACAGAATCAGCCTGTAGAAATGATGTAACTGCAAAAGGCTGCACTTTAGAAAGGTCCAGATTTAGGAACTTTTAGGTTTAATTGCAGAAATGGACAAAGAATAGGCAAGGCTGGCTGGGAATATTTTAGAATTAGTGACATTAAAAAGGAACAGATGAAGAACAACTTTTATTATGTTTTATAGCATTTTTTTCCCAAAATAGTTGCAATATGATTAATTTTTAACTGTGCAATCTCTCTGTGTAGGTATCTTTCAATTTTACTCAAAGGCAATTAGACAATTTGCTAATCCTGAAAATGAGTTTCATTCAGTCTGATCACATCTTAAACTTGAAATAATTGAGTGATCAGATTCAGAAAAGTGAAAAGCAGCCTTCTTACCTGGTAACGTTTACATTTAATTAGGACTCACTGTATCATGTAGTATTGTGTATAGAATCACTTAAAGTCTCCTGTGAAGGTGCTGCTTGTCACCTTTTGGGAAAAACGGTTTATTTAAGGAGCAGACAGCTGAATATGAATAAGCTCTGAATCACAGCTGGTATTGAAACAAAGCTATTCCAGTGACATTGCTCAGTTGTTCAGACTCAATCCAACCTGTTAATAATGAATAACAACTGGGCAGGTAAAATCACCAGAGATTTATGTTAACAGCGTCTGACCATGCAGCCCCCTGGCAATAATGATATTAATAGATTGGCTGGGAGATGCAAGAATTTCAGCTGAGTAAATTCTTAAATCAATACTTTTCATTACCTATCTCATACCCCCACAACAGCAGAGCTCAGTGGAATTTGTTTGTGTTTTTTCATGTGAGCGTGACTGCTTGTGCACATGTATTAAAGCGTGTGTTCTCATTGCCTCCATAGCTTGCCATTATCTTCATTTCTATCCCTGCGAATCATGAGCGGCATGTCCATCGGTCACGGTAAAGACAGACCATGACGTAATAACCATTTTATGAATTACCCCCCCCCCCTCCCATGCTCACCCACACATATACTCAGGGTGTGAAAAAATGCCACACCTTCCCACCTTTCATACAAACACATTTGCTGTCACATTCCACTTTGAACTGTTGGTGTCAATTTGCATGGTGGCTTCACGCTCGGATTGTAAAGGCCCAGCCAGGGGCTAGCGGCGCCCCATCCTTTAACAATTACAGATAACAAGATGAACACTGGAAATGAAAAGTCATCAGGGTTCTCTTTCAGCCAAGCGTGAGTGACCGCATCGATTCCCCTTCATCTCTGGGTTAACCTTGGCTTTGTGTGTGCTCAAACCTACCATGTCTTTATTGGCATTAAAATTAACATGGTGGGTGGGTAGCCGGCAACACCTCACCTCAATACCCAATCTATGCACATACACCATGACAGTGCTAACTGGCGTTTTCCCTGCAGCCCTTATTCTTTTTCATCCCCCCCCCCCCAACTCCATCTGCTGGGGTTGAAAGGATTTTAATTTTTGATCCAATCTTTGGCTCATAATGTGGTAGCATACTATAGCCATAAAAACAGGGGTGTAATGTTTGTGTCGGCCGGGTGTTAAATGCTACCTGTCCTTGTTAAGCCTGTCTGTCCATGCAGATAGCCTCTACTCACAGGCATTAGGCACAACTGAAATAGTTCTCATCTGCTGCAGGGAGCATGGCTGCGTCTGATAATAAGGTGTTGATAGAGGGCATTAACTTGATGGCTTCTGCAGCCTGATCTACCAACAGACCGTGGGCAAGGGCAACGTCAGGGAGAGACAGAGACAGCACACAGTAGTCACACGTCGATTCACATATCAATCATTTATTTGATTTGAGACTGTAAAATGAACACACTGAATTGATTTACTTGCAGATCAGAATAGAAAGTGTAAGGGGGGACTCAGGCTGAACTATGTCCTGTAAGGTGTGATTAAAAATGACATGCATGCTAAATTCAGATTATATTGTGTGTTGATGCCAGTTAAAGAAAAGGAGAACACAAAGCAGAACTGTCAGTCTGACTTTAGCAAACTGGTCTTAAGATAAGACTTGAATTTCAGCATTGCATTATGAAATGGCCTTAAAATACACCCCCATCCTTAATTCTACATGATTACCGTGTATACGCTTTGATTTACTTGATAATACAGAGCAGGCTACAATCTGGGGTTAGCTGAGGTTGCATCCAGGTAATGTCTACACTTGTTTTGCAATGTCTCATCACACCATAGAGGAAAACTGCCATTCAATTATTATGTTTACATTATTCATACAAAGCAGTGAATTTTAGTGAATTGATGAATAATGCAGGAGCATAAATAAGTTGACGGAGTGAAATGTATTTCAAAACTGATGAAATGTAACTTCAGGTGAAAAAAAAATGACCTAAATACTGTTTCAGCAGTTATTAGTTTAATTTAAGTGAAAGGCACTTGAGCTAAAGATCCAGTGTGTTGGATTATGGGTAATTTAGTGTGCTCAGCACAAGTGGAATGTAAAATTCATGATTATGTTTTCATTAGTGTAGCATCACCTGAAAATAAGCACTTTTGACAAGATTTTTTTTATTAATCTTGGAACAGAATCCGACTCGACCTTTTACACATGATCTCATGTATAAACAGAGCTGGGTATCTATACAAAGGGATGTTTCACCACCTCTGTTTTTCACTAATAACATCATACACACCAGATTGTTTTTTGGAAAAGATTTCATCTATATGAACATGCATAAACGCACAGTAAAGCACTATCATGGGGTTATAGTTAAGATAAACAAAGGTTCCACACGTGATGTTGAAGCATTTTTTTTTGTCACATACTGTTATATTCAAGATACTAACAGTTCTGCCTGTACAAACACAAAAATGGAGTTTTCCGAAATCTCCATGTCTGCTGAAGTTTTCAGGCATAACTGTTTTCACTGACCTAAAAAGGAGCTTTCTTCTGGATAAAAGGTAAAAATACGATATAAAAAAAAAAAACCCTATTTTTTCTAGATATCCATCTATATATAAATTTACCATTTGTTGTAGAACAGGAAGCATTTACTATCAACGTATATCTGTACTATATACTGTGTCTGAGTGTAGACCAAAGATCTTATCCCCAAAACTCAAAAAACAACAAAAAACAAAATAGCTTAAGACGAGGTCTATCCAGTTTTTTAGCGACTGCATAGTTCAGTGGTTTACACCTCTGAGTTTGGTGTGGAAGGTTGCCAGTTCAAATCCCAGGTTTGCTCTTAGGCAAGGCCCTTTATGCTATACATGTCTAGCTATATCTTGTAAGTTGCTTTGGATAAAAGTGTCAGCCAAATGTAATGTTTTTTAGTGTCTCTCATTAGATTAGGCTGATCTTTCTCAAACTGTGGGGTGTGTGTGAAGGCTTGCCAGGGAGGCATGGGATCACTCTTGGATGTTTTTTTCCCTTCAGGTTAGAACAGGGCTGCCCAATCCGTGTCCTCCAGCTCTACCATCCTGCATGTCTTAGATGTTTCCCTCTTGCATACCTGACGGTCGTTATCAGACTTCTGCTGAGCTTGGTGATAAGCTTATCATTTATATCAGGTGTGTTAGAAGATCTTAAACATACAGGATAGTAGCTCTTGAGGGCCAGGATTGGACACCCCTGGGTTAGAACATGTCACAGGTGGAACTAATGTTTTAGCGTTGGAACACCCTGGCCTCATTTAAGGGACTGATGTTAACATGTTTATTTTTGTTACCAAAGTATGTTTGTTGTTGTAAAAATAGTAACTTTATTGTCATAGTTGTAATTTAATTGTGCATTTCCTAGTTTTACTTGGAAAAATATTGAGTTTATTTGTATTCTTAATTTGTACAAACAAATCATTCAAAGAAAATATTAAAAATAAAAACATATGAAACACATGAAAATAAAAACAATATTTACAATATTGATTGCACCACTATTACACTGTTGTTGGAAATGAGGGGGGCCTTGAGATTTTTCATCCTCCAAAGGGGGGCCCCCGACAGAACACAATTGAGAACCACTAGAGTAGGGTTCAGTTATTCATGCCAACACTGTCTGTTCTATTAGTGTGTTATATGTTAAGGTTAGCCCTCTTCACAATTCCTTCTTTAAATTTAATTCACAAAGTGACATAATGTGTCAGCAGGTGACATAGGGATGTCATATGTTTTTCTTTAATACACATTTTTGATCACATATTTGCACATTATAATTACCAAACATTACCTCTGATGGAATCAAACTTATTCCAGTCATAGTTTATGTAACAGACGTGTTTTATGCCTCTTTTACACATTGTAAGAAGTGTGAAGCTCTATTATCTTACCTGGTTGTCTGTTCATCAGCTCTGCTTTGCCTCAGTTGTGTCCCTGCTCTACTCCTCTGTCCATCTCCTTCTCAGTGGTTTTCTGTCCTCCTCAGTTTGCCCCCTCCTGGCCTGCCTCCACCCATACTCACCTGTTCTCTATTCTATTCTCTATATTCACAGTCTACATATAACTCTTACTTTCCTTTTTGTTCTCCATCTGTTCGTAAATCACACTCATCACCCTTGTTTCTGCTGGTTTTACCCATGATTCTCTCACCTTTTTGGACATCTTCTGTTTTACTACCTTTGTTAGTGCGCTTTAGATTTTGTTTAATACATTACCTTGACACTGGCATCTGCCCGTGGGTCTTCTCTCTTGATATACTGCATCTAGTTCGGTATATTTTAAGTAGGAGTAGACAGTACCAAACACATCCAGGCTGCAAAAGAATTGTCATTTTATGACTTTTGTTCAATTTTCTTTGTTCTTGTGCTTCTACAAAAGTGAGATAAGTCTGATATGAATTGATGTGCTTATCAGATAATTCACAACCTTCAGGAATAAGTTAAAAAAAGAAATTTGTCCTCCTGCCAAAAACAGAGGAACAGGGGAAGAAATGCAAATATGAAGATAGAAAGGTAAATATTTGGAACGAGACATTGTGGCGATAGAACAAATACCATAAAAGACTGGTAGACACTATAAAGAAAAGAAAATCAGGCAAATAAAGACAAGGAAAGGTAGGAAAAAAAGCAACAGAAGGGCATTGTGAAAAATGTTTCTCTCTCTTTTCGGCATCTGGGCCGTTTCGCAAATCTGATAAGCACATATCCTCCGAAGCACTGCCGCCTCCACTCCACAGACTTAAGGGAGAACACGGCGTGCAGTGTTTATCACCCCATTGCCGTCATTAGGAATCACACAGATTAGCCTTGACATTCTCACAGATGAGAGGGGTAACAAAGAGAGCGAGATATTAGTATGCTAATGCACATCAAAAGAGTTCAGAGCGGTCCTTTCATCCAGATTTAAGCCCTCTATTCTGGTGAAAAGCACACAGATAATACATTTCTGACTCACCTTTGAGCAAGTGTGCGTTCCAGACTGTATGAATTTTTATGTGCAGCCTTCGCGGTGCGTGTGTGTCTCTGTCTGATCGCATGCTCAGGTGGTCTCACGCTGTTAATAAACCAGTCCAAAGTTCAACTACTTAGCACTGACAGAGGCAGAGTCATGAAGGCTAAGAGACGAAAAATGCCCGATTGTTCTCTATCTATTTGCAATGGTCATTACACAGACATACCTTTCATTATTTGCCTGTTATGGCTGCTTGTTAAGTCTGCCTTTCTTTTTCTCACAAGATGGCAGTGTACCGCCTTGGTTTCTTTGCTCCAGTGGGAAAGAATCAGCTCCTGGACACGATCAAGTCTTTTGTTCTGACTTCGAAGTGAGAGAGGTATCAGTTGAAGCATACAAAAGCTGATAGTAGAGTCTTTCAATCCTAATAATGTGCTGCAACGATTTGTGCGTGGTCTTATTGATTGGACAACTTGGACTTAAATGAGAAACAATGGCTTTGGTAAGACTTTGCGTGGAGAATGGAAGAGTGTGCATCTCATTGAGTGCATGCATGTTTGTGCAGGGACGTAGTATTTATGTGGGCGCACATGTGCTTCAATTGTGTTTTGAGTGATATGCAAGCACCATTGTCTCGTGTTACTTAGCATTGATAATTTCAGCTTCGTCCTTTGTTGGTGCAGCCACGTCATTTGTTGAGAATGAGGACAACATGCCATAAATCCTCTCACTACCCCCGTATAGCTGTTTTTAAAGAAAAAAGAAAAAAAAAAAAAGGAAGAGGGTGGCATGTTCTCAGAAAAAAGCTGCAAAATGTAGTCCTTTAAATGAGTCTAATCCTCAGCCTATTTCTTATTTTCTAGGATAAATGGGCATTAGAAGCCTTTAGTCAAATGAGTTCATTATTTAGGCCTCTTAACGACAATCCTGGCCTTTGAACATTGTCATCAGTGGCTCTCCACAAAACGCATGTGATCCATACAGCTGCTGCCTGACACTGATTTACAATGAAATGGCAAGTGTCTGGATGTACATCAAGCCCGGGGAGATAAGGTGCTCTCTCGGGAAAGATCAAATAGGACAATCTGGAAGAGCCAGCCGCTTCACACAGGAGCTAAACTGTAGTCAGCTGTAACAAGATGCATGGAATATCTGCCGCTCACAATAAAGCCTCTGTGGTGTTTGCCAGTGTTGGAGTAGAGCTCAGAACAAATGAGGGCTGTTTTTTCCCACTCTTAAAATAGCATATGTTTGCGTTTGATACTTCATGAAACATAAACGTAGTGAGAAACTGTCTGTAGAAGTAACGGTGCAACAAGGGGAAGGTAATGTGGACTCACTAACCAGCGCTTGCATTTTGATTATGTATGAGATGGAAAGCATTGAGAGAGACTCACTCCGCCGTCGAAGAGAACAGTTTTGAAAATTTAACATTCGTCGCACAGGGTGGAATATCATGTTTAAGCCACGAGGCGCAGAAAGCAGTAACTTTCCCTTTAAAAGATGCTCCACTGTGGATAAGCAGGTGACCTCCATTAAAGAAGCTGAAGACAGATAAATATAGAAAGGTGAGAGATAAGGAGGATAAAGCTGCAGTGTAATAGAAAAAAAAAAATAAGAAGTGGACCAAGAGGCAGCTTAGAATGGTGGGATTGTAAAAGGAAGTCTTGTTTTTTTGTGCTGTGACCTGATCTGTTAGGGGTGGAGGCTGTAAACTGCTCTTTTTTTATATACGGTTTATTGCCCTGTGGTATGAGTTTTAACTACACCATGCTGACCAGTAGAGCAGTCACAGATCTTAAGGTGCGATGAGTACACAAGAGGGAGGCTACGGTGCTTTTAAACCATGCCTAGTCACAAGAACAAGAAGAAGAAGCAGCATCCAGTCCCTGCTCCGATCAGCCTTCACAACAATAATGGGTAATTACAGTGGTTTTAATTTGGGTTCTGAAATATCCAGTCATGGAAATGATTAAATAAACCGAAGCATTTGGACGCCCGTGTCTGCTTATAATTTCAAGAGAAATTACTTTGGTAATGGCGACTGGGTAGCTCAGTGGTTTTACACGACTGACTTTGATGCGGTTGCTTTTTCTAAATCTACGTGGGCCCTTGGGCAAGCCTTACGCTATACATACGCTATACCTTGTTAGTGGCTTTGGATAAAAGCGTCTGCCAAATGTAATGTAATGATGGTTACCATTTGCCTAGATCAGCTGAAAGGAAGCAAGACAGTATTTGATTTCAGTGTTTCACACAGCACTTTCTAGCCAAGCCGGCTGGCTTAGCAAACTCGCCCACCGCCTTGGCAACATTCCAGTAAACAAAAAGTCTGTCCGAGGGTAAAAAAAAAAACAAACAAACAAAAAAAAAAACTGTAGTAATGCATTGTCAAGCGCAAGCACTAAGACAGTATTGATGAGACTAAATTCTGACACCTAGTGGTTGGACATATTACTACGTTGTGTCTGTCATCCTCAAGGCCCAATTTTCAAACTACGCTATCGGTACGCTATCCGTGCATTGCTGAACCAGAACTCCCCTGACGACTCACTGCCTTGACTAAGCAATTTTCTGCAGGAAACACTGTATTTACACTGGATTAGTTTATTTTTATTTCAGTGATGATTTTCATTAAGTAAAGAAACAAATCAGAAGGAAAAGCAGTAACAATTTACTGGGACAGTTTCAATTCACTATTATGTTTAACTAGCATAAAGTTTTATCATTAATAATGAATAAAAGCTAGTATTAGACTTTACTTCCTCTTAATTGCTCTGGTAATTTTATGACATTTTTGCTGCAAAGCAGATAAAATGTTTAGAATGTGTGCATGGTAGTTATTCACTTTTACTGTTTTTCACTTTGTACAGCTTGACTTTTATTGTATAACATGAATACATGTTTCAGATATAGGTTCATTTTTTTTCTGGTATTTTTTTTGCAGTTGAATTGGATGATCAGTAAAGTAGTCACAGATCTTAAGTATCAACGAGTACACAAGAGGGAGGCAGCAGCGCTTTAAACCATGCCTAGTCACAAGAAGAAGCAGCATCCAGCCCCTGCTCTGATCAGCCTTCACAACAATAATGGGAAATTGTGTGGTTTTAATTTGGGTTCTGAAATATCCAGTCATGAGTATGATTAAATTAACCAAAGCATTTAGACCCTAAAGAGGAAAAAAAAAATGACAAAGAAACATCCTTCCATAATAATTCATGCTGTAATCAATATGTTTCAGGTGGAAGAAGTTATGTTTTAAACAACCATCAGTTTGTTAAAGAGCGTATAGACAGCATTCTGGATCAATGGAAAAAGGTCATGCGCTGTGATGGGTCAATACTGACCCTGTTCCAGAATGATGAATGCATCAGGATGGGAAGACAAGCAGATATGGTGATTACCCATCATGCCTAGTGTCTACAGTACAAGCCTCAGGGGGCAGGGTTATGATGTGGGGTTGTTTAATTGGTCAGGTCTAGTTTCAGCAACATTGTACCAAAAAAATAGCAGAAATAAATCTTGGGATATTGTATGTTTATCTAAACAACGACACCATCTGTGAATACCGTCTGTAACTTGTGTAAATTCTAATGCATCTAAAAGTAGAATACTGCACTCATTTTATGCCATAATACAAATATGAGACGATATGACCTTGTGATCTGTCTGCTACAAACATGTTTAGACTCAGGCACCTTTAACACCCTCTGACAACACTGAACATCTTTTTCTTTCTCCGTCTTTATGCCCTTTTCTTTTGTCTCCTTCTGTTTGGCCCCCAAATACCTCCCCCTAACCACTGGTCAGCCGCTATCAATCTGGAAACCGAGTGCAAAGTATCGACTTTTCCTTGTCAGCCTCTACAGATAGATGCTGTCTTATTGTTTTGGTTCTGCCCCCAAATATTTAGACACATAGTCCAGGGACTCTTGGCTTTATTGATTAACCATTAAAAAGCTGCTTAGCCTTTGACTGAGCCATGGAGAATGAAAAGGACTCCGAAAAACAGAGGTGTCGACAGAGGATGCAGTGTCTGCCTTGCATTCAATGTGGCACTTGACCTTTCAACTGCAGGTTCAGCTCTCCATAGGCTGGAGGAACTCTTGAGGAGCATCTTTGACTTCCTCATAGTACTCGGTGCTCTCAGTATTTACACAGATTCTTTTTTTCATCAGTGCTCAAGTGCTTGTACTTACAAGACAATATAGTGTAGCAACAGCCACCCAGTCAATACGCTACTTTCCTCTAGCATTCATAAGCAGGGTTGGCCCACATAGGCTGTGATATGAATTCTCATTTCTGTGATTCACCTGCAGCCGTACCATAAATCAAACTATGTCACAATTCAAGTTTGCAATAATTTGTCCAACTGAGTGTGTGTGGTAAGACTATCTTGTCGATTAGTGCCTCAGACATTGCATGAAATTTTAAAATGTGCAAAATCAGCGCTCTGTTAAAGTTGTAATAATACTTTGGGTTAATGATATATAAATTTAGGTGCAAAAATGTCATGCTTTAAGGGTATTAATGAACAGTCAACCAGTCCTGAGAAAAGTTTTAAGATTTGTTGTTTCAAGAATTGAAAAAAATGGCATAAGATTACACATTTTAACCTTCAGGTATGTGTGAGTTGAAATATTAATAAGATTTTTATAGGACACTCATAGACGTAGTGTGAAATTCAACATTTCAACCATAGTGTGGAGGATATAATAAGACATTATTACTTTTTGGAAATTTTTCAACATTTTTTATTGTCATGTAGGAAGTCAAGGCCTATGAAGTTACTATATTTGGTTCCTTACCTGTAAGTAGCAAAACAAAACAAACCGAAAAAAAAAAAAAAAAAAATCACAGAAAAACACATAAGGTGAAAGTAACATGTATTTTAGAACATTAGAACATCATTTTTTAGACCTGTCTACATCCACATGATCTCTTTGAATATCATTCCTGACATTAGTACCATTACTTCATCATTACATTAGTACCATTACTTCATCATTACATTAGTACCATTACTTCATCATTCCTGACATTAGTACCATTACTTCATCATTGCATTAGTACCATTACTTCATCATTCCTGACATTAGTACCATTACTTCATCATTCCTTACATTAGTACAATTACTTCATCATTTCTTACATTAGTACCATTACTTCATCATTCCTTACATTAGTACCATTGCTTCATTATTCTTTCCATTAGTACCATTACTTCATCATTCCTTACATTAGTACAATTACTTCATCATTTCTTACATTAGTACCATTACTTCATCATTCCTTACATTAGTACCATTGCTTCATTATTCTTTCCATTAGTACCATTACTTCATCATTACATTAGTACCATTACTTCATCATTCCTTACATTAGTACCATTACTTCATCATTCATTACATTAGTACCATTGCTTCATCATTCTTTGCATTAGTACCATTACTTCATCATAACATTAGTACCATTACTTCATCATTCCTTACATTAGTACCATTGCTTCATCACTCTTTCCATTAGTACCATTACTTCATCATTACATTAGTATCATTACTTCATCCTTACATCAGTACCATTGATTCATCATTACATTAGTACCATTACTTCATCATTCCTTACATTAGTACCATTGATTCATCATTACATTAGTACCATTACTTCATTACTTCAACTTTTTCTATTATTTTCATGTCATTGGTGTTCTTTGTTTTTTTTTTTTTTTTTCAGCATCCCTTTGTGACGCAGCTGTTGACCCGTAACCTGGTCATTGAGCTGCTGGACATGGCCAGTAACCCCGACCTGCATAACAGCCACTCACACAGCATGGACGACAACGAACTGGAGGTCAGAAGCAGGAGCAGAAACCAAAGCACCGCCCAGAAAAAGCCTGTGTGTTCTCCGCTGAGTCATTTAACTGTGTTCTCTGGACAGGTCGAGGAAATGGCCCCTGACAAGATCCAGTCGGTGGGGAAACACCTGCCTGTGGAAAGGACGTTATCTGAAGAACAATGTGAGAACACGCCCTCATACCCAGACACACACAGACACAGTTGAAGGTTTTAGGAAATGTTGTCCAGAGTCAGACTAGAACATCAATATCTGTCTGCACCGCTGTAGAAATAGGTCAGGGTGGGTTAAGTTTAGTGCAGTAAAGACTGGAAATGAGGGGTAGAGTCATAGCATCAAACTCCCAGAGGTGGAAAAAACAGCAGATTTATTTCACACAAATAAAAATATGGACGGAGGAGAAGTAAAAGTAAAACTGTTAAAACACTATGATGAAAAAATGCAATAACAGTTAAAAAAAAAAAGTACCATATATATATTATTTGTTTCGCACATTTCAGCAACAAGACAATTCAAAGTGCTTTTCACAGGACATTGAAATACAGCGACAGGGAAAAACAAACACATTTAAAACATTATAAAAGGTGGAGTAAGAAAACAACCCATAAAATCCAAAAATATAAACGCACACACATATTAAAGTAAGAGTTTCAGTGTAAAATTTTGAAAGAGAATAAAGTCAAAAGCCTTTTAGTCAAAGGCAGCAGTGAACAGGTGAGTCTTTAACCTTGACTTGTAAATGGAATTATACAGTTTCCAACATTTCCCTGTGCTCCACATAAACTGTAAATGCTGCACTTGGGTCTGAATTCTTCATTCATTCAACTCCATGGGTCCATTTTCAATCCTATTTCTGACTAATGACACCAGAAAGGTCATTTTGAGCGTTGGCCCTTTAAATGCACATGAGCCACTTCACACCCCGCCCTCTC
>JAPSES010000001.1:16089907-16099953 GCA_029822895.1 Maxillicosta whitleyi
TGCATTATTATTTTTACTTAAGTAAAGTACAAATACAAAAAAAAAATACTTAAGTACAGTAATGAAGTAAAAATACTCGTTACATTCTGCCACTGTCCATAGTTTCATTTATGTTTTCATTATTGATGCAGAATCGAACCGCTGCATCCAGTCTTCATCACATCCTAAATGAGTCTGGACTTTATGGAGGCTAAACCATGTGTGAAAATGATGTCTCACTGTCCCTGAACCATTCTGGTGTAAGTACATGAAAATATTTACAGTTGTATTTATTAGATATTATGGTTTTATTTTACCAATTTGACCCACTTTAAATTGAATTGTTCTGTCTATGGCCCCTGAACTGTTTGTTAATACATTAGTTTAATCTTAACATTTCACAAAGTCATCACAAGAGCCAGACTGGACCCTTTGGCTGCATGTTTGACTCCCCTGATTTAGACTAATCGCATTGAATTGTGTTGTATGTCACACCAGTTATTATGATATTTGGGGTTCTATACGTACACATTTTCATCTTCCATATCTATCCATAACCGCTAACCCTAACCCTCAGTGCGTGGTATTAAACGTGGCATGAATATACACGCGGAATGCTCCTAATGTGTGCAGATAACACATCAATTAAAAGTGACACATATATTCACACAATTTCGCGTTGGATTATTGATATAAACACATGAAACTGGGAAATGACTGAACACAGAAGCTAAAGCTGCAGATGAGCTTTTCCTCTTTTCATCATCACCTTCTCCTTCCCATGATCCTTCAGGGCACCTAATTCCACACAGTCATTTCCCATGCAGGCATGTGTTTCGGTAACCTACTGCTGATGTGGCACAGCACAGTAACATAACCGCAGCTATCTCAAAGGCTTTAGAGAAATAGACAAATACGAGTCCTGTGTTATAAACGCACGCCACCGGTGAGCGTCGGACGACAACCTAAAGCCCCTTTTCCTTCCGTATACCAGCTCCTTCATTGAGGTCGGATTATCAGGTGGAGTAAGTGATGCAAAGGGAGCTCAATACCACCACTGCTTACATATGGATGATATGATTAAGGTGCTATAAGCCAGGTTTCGACACTCGCACACAATCCAGGTGGCAAGTACGTGTTTATGGCTTCCATATCGATGTGAACGCAGCGTGACTGTGAATGTCACACCCTTGCTGCGTGTCTTGCACTCGCTATCTGATTTGATTGTCTGAAATTCTTGGAGGCGAATGGATGGTAAGACGTGGTGATACGTGGGTTGAGGCATCTGGATAATTCACTTCTCGTCTTTTTGATAGACCTCTTCTCAACACAGTCATCGTTAAAATGAAAAATCCCTTTCATAAGGCAAGCACAATGTTCATTATGTCATTATTCTGGAGTGTAACATTTCTTTTTCTTATAAGTAAATTTTTCTTCTTTGACTGACTTGGCAGCCATTAATAGAGCAGAGCAGGGATATTTGAGCAAGCCAACTTTTAGAATAAACCATTAGACTGCCATGATGCCCTCATTTAAGAGTGTGAATAGTGACACTGATATCTCAAATGGCAAAAGAAGAAATTAACATGGTACTACATGTCTTCGCTGCCATTGATAAAAAGACCTTTAAATAGGGTGATTACTGTAACCAAGTGCAATTTAACCTGATCGACTCAATAGGTGATGGGACATTAATGCTAGAAAAACTGTGTTCACCTAAAAGGCTCAGCCCAATATTGATTATGGCAGCATTAAACATTTAAGTAATCACTGCACTTAGTTAAATGATTGTGTAATGAATAATAGATTAGATGGATGGCACACGGGGTAATAAATGGTTGGGGGAATAATATCTGGCCATGTGATATTCAGCCACACAACAGCGTCCACAAGACTAGTTACTTTCTTTTCTTTTTTGTTGTTGAACCATATGCACCAATTCTCTCACTTCACTGTCTTGTGAAGCAGGACATTTGCCTTTAGGGATACTGTACACACACACACACACGCATACTGACACACACGTACGCACAACGCTGTGGAATCGTTGGGGATTTAATCAATTCACATTACTCTTGTGGAATGTTTAATGTGAGTGCTCCACTTATCCCCCAAGAGTTCGACTGCTATTGGGTTGTTTGGTTAAGTATTTCAAAGAACTTTCATTAAACCTATTCAATTCCATCCCAGTTGAAACTCTACCCTAAAAATGTTCTATCTATAATATGTAACACTGCTCCGATAAAATGTTTAAAATGTACTAGGCCTGTGTTATGTACTTTGCTGAGTTGTGTGTTGTATGTCAGCTGCGTCATATGTATGAGGACACGTGTTATACACTGGGAACAGAAGTAAAGACATAAAATACAGTGGAAGCCGCCTTCCTCCAGGCTCCTGCATAAGGACAGTAGCTCAGCCCTCACATTAAAATGGTTAAGATTAACCTGCCTCATCAACCACTAGAAGAAGACTCAAATCATAATTTATAGGCTGAGGCAAAGGAGATTCATCCAGCAACTAAGTGTCCTTTTTCCTAAAGTCTTTTATCGTTCAGTTAACACTCCCACTGGCCAACTCAAAGGATAGTAATGAAACCATTTCAGGTACCGACAGCCCTCCTCTTATTATTGTTTTTGTATGTCTTATTTTCCAAAATGGGCAGCATGGTGGACCAGTGGTAATCCTGCTTCCTCCCACCATGCAAAGACGTCCACATTGATAGGTCAATTGAAATAACCTACTGGTGTGAATGTGAGAGTGAATGGTTATTTATCTGTTGAATTCACTTCTTTGATAAATGGGGGGCTCGTCCTGGGTGTACCCCGCCTTTGCTGGAGGGTAGTTTGGATAGGCACTTCCCCAGTCCCCACACAACCCTATCAGGGACCAAGCAATCCAGAAAATGAATGAAGGAAAGAACAAATATAGACCCTGTGGCTTGTGTAAAACACTGAGCTAATCTTCACTACAACATTATCGCCTAAAATACCTTACCTGCCAACACTGCATAAGCTGATGCCACCTGTGAGAATTGTGTTACAATACATTAATATATCATGAAAATATGTCACTCAATGTAATGTGTAATTATATCTAAACAATAAACACATCAAACGTGTTTTTTCTGGATTTTGTGGAGGGGGGACCTATCCTGGTTCCCTTCTCATCTCTGTCGGTTGCTCCAAATGCAGAGCTGCCAACTTTTCAAAAAACCTTGGAGTGAGATTCCGCCGGATACGTCCCGATGTGTCTGTAAAGAGGAGGATAAAAAGGCAACGTCTTTTACTTTGTAGAAAGGCGCTTTATTAAAGTTATGACCATTCACTGGCATTGGTCTGCCGGGCGGCGGCTCTATTCCAAACATGGTGGATGCGTTTGCACACTCTGTTGCTAAGGGCCCGCCAACCCGTGCAGCGTCTATCTATGAATGGGACTGAATGGGGCTAGGAAATGCAGCGAATACTAGGGTGGGTTACAATGGTGCTTCTCAGCGTCATCTATCGTCGCGTAATTTAAAGAGGAATGAATACAGGCCAAACGTCTGTGCCCAAATCTGATTTTTTTTTTTAAGCATAAGAAATGGATGTGCGGTGTGAGACAAATCATGTGTCACACGCCGAAAGCGTGTGAGTTGGCAGCTCTGCAAATGGACAATAAGTATTACCAACAAACTTTAATACAAAAAAAAAGATGAAACCTTAATATTTAAGCCTGTATTACCTCATCTATAAACATGATTACTGCCTCAGATTTCCATTGGCAACAGCCCACATGATCCCACACCATTTCACGTCATCAAACTACATCCTTTGTTATTGTTTTGATTGAAAGACCCCCTACTGTCACAAATTATATACTGTGCGAATAAATGTTAGTTGTCTTAGGTGAATAAGGCCTGTCTTCATGAAATCTCCACACTGGCTGCGGCACACATACATCCACCCACAGTGTACTGTATGTGTGTGGGAAGGAAACCTCTTTCAATCACTTGATGTAAATGGGCTACGGCCTGTTGCAATTTACAACACAGCCCTGTCTTGTCTGATAAATTCAGCTCTGTCTCAGTGTTTATCATGTCAAGATGACTTCACTCTTGTCCCTCTTTAGCCCTGCTGTCTCTCCCATACACACACGTTTTGCTCGAAGCCCCTCATTTCCTTGGTGAGCAGGGGTGGGGGCACATAAGTGAGACAGCTTGGTAATTAGTTCTCGAGAACGCTCACGCTAAATATTCCTGCCTAATGACAAGGCCAAGCGGGTGCAGTACGCCTAACGCCCCGAGGTTCAGTGTGATTCGACAAGCTCTGATCATAATCAAACTTGTAGTAAAGCTAGGACATGATGCAATAATAAATAAATAATAAGTATGTGGATAAATAAAGAAAAGTAGATGTTAGGGCACACTTTGAAATGTACATCAAAAGCAGTGATTTGTCAGCCATCAATAGTCTTTCCAGAGGGAAGCCTGTCTCTCTTGTCTCGATGTCTCTCTCTCATTTAGCTAGATGATTGCCTCGTGCAGCCCTAGGGAGCGATAGCAACCACCAAGACTATTACTTCCTACAGCACTTTCCTCCTACCAATATGAAACACTCGATAGCAACAGGACCTACCCCACGTTACCTCCTATAGTCTATTAGCTAGACACCAATTCCATCCAAGTGCACGCATCGATACAACGGAACCCCTGAGTAACATTATCCATGTTTAAACAGCTCAGAGGAGAATAACACAAGTTGGCCGCATCAAAATAAGCGTAATGAAAAAAAAAAAAATTCTGCAAGACACATTAAAAATAGGTAATAAAGACAGACAAAGTAAACAAACACACACAGGAACGCTGATGGGTGATGCGGTTTTTAATCTGTGCTCTTTTGGAGATGGACGATAGGACAGAGGAAATGCACAAAGTCACACATTCACGTCCCTGTGTCGTCCCAGCGTGCTAATGACCAGCCACCGAGCGTCCAGATGCTAACCTGAGTTTCTTTAGGATGCAGCAGGGTACAGTGCATTCCAGCCTCTCGGGGCTCAGGTGTTAATTTATGCTACTGCACCACTTTTCCTCCTGACTACACAGCCTGACCCCAGCCCAGCACGTCCCACAGCGGGCTTACGCCTCCGTCCGACCAAGCCAGATTTTATTATTTAAAGCTAGCCTGTGCTGCATAAAAAGGGGGAGAAAGAATGGAACGGTTTTTGACAGATATTTGGCAGCCGTTGTGCTCACATCAAGGTGACATGCAGGCGTAACTCAAACCAAGGTTGTAAATCAGATGATTATCAGTGCGGAAATACTTGCATCATGTTGGCATAAAAGAAAACACAGAATGGAAAAGAAAGTGAGGAAAAAAAGGAACATGAATGAACAACACATATCATGTCAGCATGACAAATATTTACTGGCTATTGCTGTGAATCAAAAGCCAAAATGTGATTGATTCTCATGGGGGAAAAAAACAACATATTTTTCTGTCTGAATTAGCATGCATAATGGATTCAGATTCACTGCACTGTTCTGTTTGTTTACAACATGAGCAGTCTGAAGAAATAAAGGCGACGTCTGGCATTGGGGGTGGTTTAGGTTGGTAAGGTAGATGCAGCTGATGGCCAGTTAGGCCAATATGTTTGTGGTTGACAGAGTTTCTAGGGCAAATCCTTCTCAGTTGTTGACTGGACATCTGCTTGGCATCTGAGAGCTGAATCTACTATTCATTATTAATGGCGTGTGGTGTCACTTCAGTCCATTCAGTTCATTGTTGAGACATCACCTGAGACTTCAATGCAGACAAACATCACAAACACATACGATAAACAAAGATGAAAGCCTCTGAGCACCTGCCTCTTAAGCTGTTTTCTTATTACTCTCTGTCACTCCCGCCGGGCAGAGGGCACTTTGTACATGCCTTGAAGATGGAGATAGCGACTGGAGGTGGAGAGCATTGTGGGTGGCTTGGTGTTCAGAAATAATCGAGGGACCCCATAAAGGCGGCTCCTCGCTTCATTTCATTCACAAAGCCCCTGTGCTGCCAACAGGCTGACAGACGGGAAGGCCTAATGCTCAGACAAACTGAAAGAGTGTCACAGTCGCCCCACCTAGAGGTATAAAACACTCGATGAAAAATAAAAGGTGTAAAGAAGAATAAAAAAAACAGAAAAGCAGGTAGCAGAGGAGAAACAGCCTTTATAATTCATGTCTGGAGAGAATGAGTCAAGGATGATTCGCTTTGTTGTCCATCTCGGCGGTCAGTCAGGCAACAGAGGACTTGTAGTTCAAAGGCAGCCAGCCGTTACCTCTCTTACAAACCTGCTGGGACTGTGCCATTAAATTCAGAGCTGTTTGGAAACAGATTTCATCACATTATCCCTGTTTAGGACCTTTGTACTTGGCGCCAGAATTACCGCAGTAGCCTGTCTGTCTGTCATTTAAACACTGAGCTGGGGAATGAAATATATTTAGAGAAAAATTCAATAACACATCAACACTAAGCTGCCACACGCAGCCATTTGGTCTATTTTTTCTCGTTGGTTTAATAGAAGGTAGCTTTGTGTGAACCAGGGGTGAGCTCAACACAATAACCTGGGCCACATTAGCCTGTGAGCTGGCACTGTCAATAGCACTTGGTACAGGGGTGAGGTGGTGCACTGTGGGGGATCAGGAACTGAAAGTCCACCTGGGAAAACCTAATGCCCAAAGCCTTTTTTATTGAAATATTTATATAGGTAAACTGACTGTATCTGTGCAGCTCCATTTACAGGAGATATGTAGGCGTCAGACTAAAGCCGGAATCGATAAAACACAATTATAGCAGGACAACCCATAGCTGGATCTTGAGCGATAGGAAGGTGGTGGATTAAAGCATCAGGGAGAAAATGCATAGAATCGCCACAGGGGCAGAAATGTGACTGGACTGTCACTAAATGGCCTTGCTGCCTTTACAGGTGGTATTAACAGCTTATAGCCCTGCTCACAATGCCTCATTATTTACCACACTCAAGCCTTTCTTTTCATTTATCTATTGATTACTGAGCTTTGGCAATAGTTAACGTGCTAATGTGCTGTATTACGCTGCCTGGAATGACTTATTCATAGCTGTTATGTTCCTTTATATAAATTGCTCAAATCTGGGAGGAAAGAAAAAAAAAGCACAAAGACAAGCGGTAACCTTGAAAAACACTACTGGAATTCCAGCCCACATTCACATTCAAGGCAAATGCCCCCAGCAAATCAAATGACCAACAAGTCAACAGTACTTGTTTTGAAAAGGAGCCTCTGGAGAAGCATATAGCCAAGGTCACAGGCCTGGAAGGCGAGGGTTCACACATAATAGATTTGAATTGTATTACAGATGACTGATCTGCTACAAATCACAGCTGTTTCTGCAACATGCCAACAATAATTCTCCTATATGCAAGTGATCAGATATTACACACAACCTTGAGGAAATGTCAACTTGACTCCACATGTGTGGTATTTTAGTTGTGCGTTTATATCACACTGTCTGTGAATATGTGAAGTGTGCAGTCATGTGTGTTAGAGGGGAAAAAAAGAATGGGGCTGGTGAGGGGGGAGTAAGTAGTTGGGGTCTGTCAGTGTCACCGTAAACCTTCTGAACCACCTTCCGCCCTCTAATAAGATTGAGCACCAAGCCGAGCTGAACAACTGCCAGACACTGAGACACCATCCGAATAGAGAGGAGATCTCCAGCAAAAAAAAAAGAGACGTTTTCAAGGGAGGGCAGGTAGGAACGTTTCAACATTGCATCTCACTGCAAAGGCAGCGCCATGACCATTTTGAGTCAAGGAGAGCTCAAAGAGCCCTTGTCAGATAAATCAAGAATGACTTTTCTTTGGGTGACGGAGGCATTTGGTGGCAAGTAAGAAATGCTGCTATGAAATGACAAAAGGTACTCAGAGGATATGTGGTAGGAACAAACAAAAAAACTAAATCTGTTTTTTTTCTAATATTTTCAATAAGAACCGTAAAGTTAAAGAAATAAGTCAGAATAATATACTCCAACTGCCTTATCATTGTAAAGGTTAATATTGCATTATAAGCCCTTTTTTTTACTTGTTTGAGTGATGCTATTACAGTGACGATGGGTCATGGTTTACTTTCCTCTCTTTGAAACAGAACCTGTTATTCAAGACAGCAATACAAAACCTATTTATTCCACACAGGCCTTGAATATTCTGAATAGTGATCTACTTTCCCTTCAGGTGGGTGTCATAAGGCCAAGTACTTGTGGCCTTTTCCTCACCGTTCGCTGTTGTATGATTACTGAGGTATCGTCAGTGGGATTGCCCTGCTCTAGCATATTCATCCTAAAGTCATTTACCATAAATGTTTTATAAACACTGTTTGCCTACCTCAGGTACATACTACTTAGCTTAAGTAATTGACAGTTTGCAGGACATCAGAGTAGGGCTCTGCATAAAGGCTGCTGAATCACTTAGGTGAAGAACTTCCTCAGGAGCCATGAATGTACACAATGTACTGGGAGCTTGTGTTTTACACAAACAAGCTAATGATACTGCCTCCTTTTACAATGTACCCATTAATCTCCTGTGAATAGATGTATGTAATGCTGTGACAAACCCACAGTTTATCATCCAACTCCTCTGTTCTACACCTCTAAGCACAGAACTTTAGCTGCATTGTTGATTTTAGTCAGCAGTGAACACCTGCTTTTAGCAATAAAGCTCTAAAAATGCCACTGCTTGGCACAGAACTGCAAACACATGACGTTATTACTAACTGAAGAATACGAGCATTTAGTATTTAAAGCCCTGTAACATTACCCTCAAATTGTGGTGCACATCAGGAACAAACTGGACGTTATTAGTCGCAAAACAAGTGTGACTGCAAATAAATAATGCTGGCCTTATTTATCTCCTTTAACTTATTTCAGTCTTTCCATTTATAAGCTGGTAGCACTGGTGCATATTAAATACTTCCAGGATAAAAGTAGTGTAATTTTAACAAATTTGAGTTATTAATAAAGAAACATTATGTCAAAGTGCTAGTTGGTTGTAGTTTTCAAGATGCAATATTAAAGGTTTTGAGAAATGTTTGTTTTAGAGAATAGTCATTAACCCAAAAAGACCCAGTGTCAGTGCATTACCAAATGGATTTTTCTCTCTATTTAACCTTTCTTAAGTGATTTATCACCATTTATTATACTAGTATCTTCTGCATTTTGTATTTTTTTCAGTGAAAATCATCTGCTTCCCTATATTTTATTCACAAAACCTCAGATTAAATTCAAAGGTTATTGTATAAAACAGGGGGAAAAAAAGACATTTTCAGTAAAATATATTATTAATTGGATATAAAAACAACAAGTGTCTCCATCCACTGTCATGGATAAAGTCCATGGGTTTTATTGGTGAATCAATGTTGTTAGACGATGACAGTGTTTCCATAGTAACTACAGAGCCTCTGAAGGTCCAAATAGGTCATATCTGATGACCATGAAAAGATGAAAAACTGTATTTTTTCACCAATTATTTACATGCATTAATAGGATTAATGGATCAATGGGTATTAAACAGTTTAGATCAGTAAGGCAATGCAGGTTAACTTATATAACACATTTCATGTACAATATAATTGTGCTTTCCATAAAACATTAAGAGCAGCAGGGAAGCAGTAAAAAGTATAAGCATGAGATAAAAACAAAGATAACAAAACAAAGAAAAATAGATAAATAGATGAAACAGACAAAACATAAAACAGATAAAAACTTAAAGCTTAAAAGAAACAATGCAGATCTAAACTTATGAGTAAGAACTCTATTCTTAGAACAGGTGGGTGTTTAACCTGGATTTAAATAAAGTGTTTCAGCTGATCTGAGCCTTTCTGGGAGTTTGTTCCAGACATGTGGAGCATAGAAGCTGAACGCAGCTTTTATGTGTCTGGTTCTGACTCTGGGATCTGACAACAGAAAGGGTCCAGATGACCTGAGGGGTCTGGTAGGTTCATACTGGGTCCAACAAACTGGATCCAGATGACCTGAGGGGTCCGGTAGGTTCATAGTGGGTCCAACAGACCGGATCCAGATGAC
>JAPSES010000001.1:16104410-16118938 GCA_029822895.1 Maxillicosta whitleyi
AATTGATTAATTAAATTTATTTTTTTGAACAAACAAAAAACATGTCTGCTGAATGACTTCCTTCCCTGGTGGATTGTCTCTGTATTGCATGTATCTAATTGTATACATCAGGTTTTTCAAGGGAAAAAAAATATCACACTGATCATGTAGAGGGCTTCAAATCTCATGTATCAAATATGATATATTTGGTGTTATAGGGTCAAACACATGCATTAGATGCTGAAAAGCTTTAATTATAACTCATGATGAAATAAAGTTATGGGCTGTTAGCTGGTTTTCTCACTTTCTGCTTTTTTTCTAAAATTCTGTGAAACTGTAAGTAAACATATAAAACATGCTCTTAATGTTAAGTAAAAAGAGTGCAGTATAAATACTTGCCTGATTCTTCATAAAGGCACAGATGGCCAAACCACATGTGGAAAAATAAAGGTTTAGATAATTATTTCTAAATCTCCCCAAATATCAAACAAAACAGCAAATCTTTGCCAAGATTTTCTACAGGCAGATGCTAAGGATGAAACTCAGAAATTCTGGAGTACCTTACTGTGAAAAATCTCAATGTGACCTCAGCTCTATGACCATGAAAGTCTGGACTGGTCATGTATAAAGAAAAATACTTTTCATACAAATATGTAGCCCAAAGTGTTTCACATAGAAATATTAAAATAACAGAAAAAATATAGACAACAATGCAACAAATGAATAACAAATGAGACAAAAAAACCTGCTGAACTTTTATGAATAATTTACACCACGGCTGCATTATTGTTTTCTTCAGTAGATTTATTCTGCACTCTGCTTGAAGTGCACTTATTTTAAATAAAAAATATAGAGGGTGAACATCACTCCACAGCAGCTGCACTGATGAGGCCGCTTACACAGCATGAGGCGCCGCTTATTATTTGTTCACAGAACTAAACACATGGGCTTGCATTGGAATACTCCACACATTTTAACCAAATTTTCAGAAAAAAGCCAAAAGAAAATGCACATTTATGTTTCTATCCACTATGGTGATGCAAACGTCAAAAGCTGGTTCATCGGTCGTATTATTATTTAAGTACTTTCCCTGTTAAAAGTGGATTTTCATGCAGTAACACAACCCACCTATAGAGGAGCTGAAGAGATGTACGGCCTATCAACTAAACCTGTGATGTGGCTCATTAAATGTTAATTTAGACCCTTTTACAATTCGCCAAAGTCTTTGTTTTGTATCATATTTGATACACCGGGTTCTGAGACTTCTATCTTATCAACAAGATCAACACTTTTTTAAAAACTTGTTGTATGTGACATGATATGTGTTTCCGGTCCCCCAGTGGATTATCATCCCACTATATCCAGTGGCCTTTGCTTTTTTTTTTTTTTTTTTTTTTTTCAATATGGCCACTATCATTAAAGCATATACACAGTTTTTGCAGGTTAGTTACATTAAGAACATTATTATTGCTCTTCTTTATTTTAAATATGTACTTCATATACTGAAACAATGCATAGTTACCTGATAATCGATTCTTTATGGTAAAGTTAAACTGTGTTAACAACATATCTATCAAATTTGACACTGCGGGTATGTAAGGTGCTTTAAAAAAAATGCTCAGTGTATCAAATGTGATACAAAAATATATCCCAAACAAAATAACATGCCAAAATGCTTTGTTTGGACATTGTTAAAGGGTCTAAAACCATCTCAATTCCAAAGAATTTGAATTTTATGGCTAGTTTTTGATGGGTCTGGTTTTACAGGGTTAACACCTTTAAAAAGTATTTGAAATGTGTTAAAGGTCTTAAGTTCTGTTCACTGTGTTGTGTTTAAATGCGTCTGTTAAATGTCCAAAGAAAGTAGCATTAGTCTCAGTTCCACTAGACCATTTATATTGAAATTAGGAACCAGTTATCTGTAACTCTGTAGCCCCCCTCAGTGAGAAATGACTCGCAATGGTGGGAATCAAGGTGTTGGAGTAAATAAATAAATTTTCCTAAATTTAAGGAGTCACATTTTTGCCAGTATGTCTGTGAAATGGGCATTAAAATCTGTCCCAGGTAGTCTTAAAAAGGTCTTAAAAGTCTTACCTTTAACCCGTAGGAACCCTGTTATCAACATTTAACCTCAACAACAGTCTGTAAAACTTGCCAATGTACTTTTGTTTCCCAAAGCTCGTCATCAGGTTGTATATATCACATCATTTCTATGAGGAGGTTCTTGTTTCATATCGTGTGACAATCTTTACACTGTTTGTGTTGCATTATATCTTCATGTCTTGTAGCTAAATTTGTTCCGAAACAGGCACCTGCTTGAGGAGAAAATAGCACTTAATGTTTCCAAGCGCAAAAACAAAGAGTGGATCCATTTTATAGGATGTATGCATTACCCCCCCAAAGGAGTTCCATGTAACAGATATATTTGGCAAACCGAATTAGTTGTATGTAAATTATATTTTGTTGGAGACAGGGTTTGAAAAATGTGATTTGTTCCTGACAAAACTGGCATTGATCGTTTCTCTGCCTGGTTTGGCATCTTCATAAAAATAAGGTTTCTCATGTGTATTCAAAGGTATCTTTGCTTAGAATTCAGCATATTGGGTTGTTGGTTGAATTGCATTAAAAGGGCATGATTTCCTTTTTTGCTAACTGTTCCATTTTTTTTTTTTTTTTATCAAAATCAATAGCAATCCTGCACAAAGCAAAAGACATGCAAAATCACAAAGGTTTATATTTAATTTCCCGCTCACTGGTACTTCTTTATTAAACTGGAATCTACCTTTAAAACCACAAACGATAATATTGTTTTACAACAAAAAATTAACCATACATATATCATAAATAAAGCGGGATGTTATGATCATACTAAACCATTATTTTTTATCTTGTCATGTTTTCAAGTTTAGAGACTTGGTTTAACATAACAGCAATGCAAATCATGTTTAAAGCAAAAAATATAGTGTGCAAAAGTCTGTTACAGTTTGTGGAAGTAAATATGAGTTGAGAGATGGATGCAAATTGATGTTAGAAACAGTATAAAAAACAAAAAGGAGACGTACTGTACTTCCTTTAAAGGGGTTCAACTTTGGAATAATGCTAATTTAAAACTTAAGCAAAGCACTTCCTTTATGTTCAAAAAAGCATTATACTACTACTTTGAGAAATTGTAAATAAATGAACACAAGAAAGCTTCCACTTGAGCTGCCAACGGATGTGTAGAAGGAACAAAAGACTAGCAAACTCGAAATAACGCATTTAACCGACAATGAGTTTAATTAATACAATCAGAGGAGCTGCATGTGGATGGTAGAAGTTTGGAAAATGCTGGCAAACTCTGATCGCGATTAAAAAAATATTCCCAATCACAATTTACATTAATGTAATCATGATTAAAGCATTAATATTCCCAGCCCTAAAAAAACAAATGTTAAACGTAATGTTATGTAAAATGAGAGAAAGTAGGGCCAAGTGATAACGAGGTGGGACTTTTTCATGGACATTGGTTCATGATGCAAATAAATCACTCTTTGGAACACATGCTTTTATGCTTTTTTTTATTTTAGTGACCCCCTAAACTTGCCGGACTACTTTCGTTCTGACCCAAACCGGACCAGAACTGGGCTCACAGGACACTGTCGGGGGTAAGTCAGTGTGGATGTACTACACTGATGAGGGGATGGAATACAGATTCATGTCAAAAATACACAACTATCCCGTTAAACCAGGGGTCTCAAACATGCGGAACGGGGGCCAAATGTGGCCCCCCACAAGTTCTAATGCGGCCCATGGGGTGAATTTGCAAAGTGTAAAAAAAATCCACCGTCGAGGGTGAACTCATTTTAGTTCCACATACGATATGATCTACAGTAAAATACTAACAGAAATTTAAAAAAAATATATAGATATTTTCTTCTCGGTTTGATGTGAAAAAAAATTATATTACATTATGTCTATAAATATTGACAACTTCATATTTTTGTCCTTGTTTTAGTGCAAAACATAACATTAAATTATGAACATTTTTACATTTACAAAATATCCTATAACAATAAAATGTGAATAACCTGAAATGTCTAAAGAAAATTAAGCACAATTTAAACACTTTTCTGCTTGTAGATCCGATCCATAATGAACATGTAGAAATAATAAGTTGAGGTACATTATTGTTGAAATTGCACTTATTTTTCATGAGAAATGTCAATTTTTTTCAGGTTATTCATATATTTTTTGTTTGGGTAGATTATAAAAGTGTGTATTTCCATAATTTAACGGGTTTGTCTTCACTAAAACAAAAGCAGATTTGGAGTTGTCATTATTTATACATTATTATGAAATTATTTTATATGTTTTTATTTTACTGGTCCAGCCCCCTTGAGATCAAATTGGGTTGGATGCAGCCCCCGGAAGAAAATGAGTTTGAGACCCCTGCTTTAAACTGTGAAGTAGATGTGCACTAATAAGCTTCTGCGTGAGCCTTTTTTTTTTTAAGTCAAATTGTATTATTTTTCTCTTCTTCTGCTGATTTGAAATGTATATATGACTCAAGTAAATTCTCTGACTGCGATTATAAGCATCACACGTATGGATATGATGTGTGTTTCAATGCTTAAGTGTGTGTTCATGAGTATTTACAGTAGTTTTGTCATTTCCTCTGCACATCTTTGCGTGTTTGTGTTTGTGGATGTGAGGGAGGTAGGTAATGGTTCTGCTGTTGGAGGGAGTGGGCTTTCCCTATTGTGTAGAGACCTCTCCACCATCTGTCAGCCTGCTCCCGGCCTCTGTGCCTCATCGTGCTTGATGAAGACCAGATGTTTTCCCTGGCTGCCTCTCCCCAGCAGGACCCCTCCTGCATTATCACAGCCCACTTTGGCTAACGCTCAGATAAAAACACACCAGCAGCACTTTTAATTAAAACTCTCACTATCACGTGTAGTACGTACATACATACATGCACACATGTAAGTAAACATTGGTTGTTTTTCCTTTCTTTTATTTGTTTACTATAGTTTAATGTCAGATAGTCTCGACAGTTTCAGTTTATAAAAGCCGTTTCATCACCGTGGGATGATGAAATCTCAAATATAACAACTTATCTATGATACTACATACTGTA
Organism: Maxillicosta whitleyi; assembly: GCA_029822895.1. Taxonomy (NCBI): domain Eukaryota; kingdom Metazoa; phylum Chordata; class Actinopteri; order Perciformes; family Neosebastidae; genus Maxillicosta; species Maxillicosta whitleyi. Next base: position 16,109,506 of record JAPSES010000001.1, read on the forward strand.
TATGATATTGGTATGGTACAATATTTTACAGTGTGCAGCATATGTGTGTTGCGTCATGCTGCAGATATACTGAAGTCAGTTTAAAGTCATTCTTCAGTCTTTAGAACTCCATGTGCAGTTTGTTCACTTTAACCCATAAAGACCCAGAGCTACTTCTGTGGCAGTTTCAAAATGGGTTTTCCTCTATATTTAACCTTCCATAAGTGATTTATCCCCATTTCATTTAATATTACCCTTTTTGTTTGGTACAATTTCTGTAAATATCACGTATTTTCCTATATTTAATTCACTGATCGCGTTGATTTTCATAAAAGCTCAGATTATTACATGAGAAACAGACAAAATTGATGAAAATGTCACTTTTTCCTGTCAATTCGATCAATAACTGAACGTAAACCAAGCGTGTCCGTCTACTGTCATTGATCCAACCCCATGGTTTTTACCAAATCAATGTTGTAGAAGATGACAGTGTTTCCACGGTAACCATGAAAATATGATAAAGTGCATTTTACACCAATTATTTACATGGACCGTTAGGATTAACAGGTGTTAAACATATTACATCAGTAGATACTTGTGGTCTCCGGTGGATGTTTGGTTATATAAGGGTTAACCTGCTGGTGTTTCTATAACCTGCTGCATTTCTTTCACAAATGAATAACTGGAATAAGTGACTCAGTGCAACACTATTATCATGGTTTTACATTTTGCTGAGGTGATAATGATGTCTTATTATGAGAAGTCAAACAGTATTTTCAATTCATTATGAATTTGTGGCCAGAAAAACTCGACTAGTTACTCGTCAATGACTGATGGGAAACGTTAAATACCTAAGTTATTTAATTATCACTTGTGCGGATGTATATTTGCATCAGTGCTGTGACTAGTGCATTACTTGTAGTTCTTACTCCCACGCAGAATCTACTCTCTAGATATATATATTTTTTTTTTAGAAGATTTGATCCACACATTATATTCAGCATCACATTTATTGATCATACTAACATTTCAGTTCCTCTGGGAGAGGAAGGACATACAAATGCATGTGTTTGGCCTATGGTTCAACTACATAACAGAGTGTAGAGCCTTGTGTGTCACAACACGTCCAACTGTCACATCACAGAAGCTATCTGATTGTTATGGAACTAACAGTTTTCACACAATATATGTTTATGCAGAGAACTGAGCCACTTGTCCCATAGGACTCCATCCAAGCAGCACAACCACTGGTCTCTGTTTGAAGACCTCAAGGCTGTGATGTGGTTACACATGGGGACTGGAATCTTGCGTCTTTAGTCAGAAAATCATTTGGTCTATAAACACATACTGAGTACACAATAGAGAAACGTATAGAAATGAACCCATAAAGACCCAGTGCTACTTTTGTAGCACTATTTCTAACTTTCTTAACTGATTTCTCACCAATATATTTTTTTTCTTTGAAATAATATTGTACTCTGTATTTTGCATTTTTTTGGTGTAAATAATGGATTTTCTTATATTTAATTCACAGATTGTGTACATGTTTATGCAAACTCAGAGTAAATTCAAAGTTAATTACATCAGAAACAGAGAAAAATGAAGAAAATGTGAAGTTTTCAGCACAGATATTGCCAACTGAATGTATAAACAAACACGTCCATGCACTGTCGTTGATCCAACTCCATGTGTTTTACTGGTGAATCAATGTTGTAGAAGATGACAGTGTTTCCATGGTAACTACAAAGCCTCTGAACGTCCAAATGGGTCATATCCGATGATTATGGAAAGATGAAGAACTGTATTTTACATCAATTAGTATTTTAGCAGTTTAGATCAGTGGATTGTTTGCGTCATTGATGGATGTTTGGGTCTTTATTGGTTAAAACACAAGCTGTTTTTGAGAGGATTTTGGGACGGGTGTGTTGAAACTCAAAATGCAAATTACTAATACCCTGATCTGACTGCAAAAAGGATCACAATCTCTGCTTCAGTTACTGTCATTGTGATGTATTGTAGGTTTTCGATGGTATTTCTACTGTATTCTGTGCTGTGAGACACCAGAAGGAACAGCATTATGATAATCACTTACCCTGTGTTTGCCACTCTTACCCACAAATGGCACAAATGTGTTGATGTCTCTCTAAAAGTCACCTTTTACTGTCAGGACAAACCAGCAGAATGATGTTGCCTACAGTGTACCGCTAACTGCACTGTTATATCTCATCATTTTCCTTTGGGGCCTGACTCACTTTAAAGTTTCAGCTCAAACTGGCATGAAACAAAGTCTAAGCATACTAGATGGAACAGTAAATTGCATTTCTTGGCACTGTCCTTCCTCACCCTTTCTAACCTCATAACTGCTATAGAACAGTTAAGTGAGTAATTAAAAGCCTCTCTGCCTTTGATTCGGGAAAAAACACTATTCAGCGCAGAGGTCAACAGTTGAGGCCAGGAATCTTAACTGTTTAATAAAATACACTGAAGTGCCATGAAAGAAAATGAATATTAAATGTTTAATATATTACACACACACACACACACACACACATATCACACTTTGGGTGAGTAAAAAACTTCAGTTTGAACTGTTATTCCACTTAACTTAATACTAAAGTTGCGACATAGTGGTGTAGTGGATAGTACTCGTTCTTCAAAGCAAAAAGGTCCTGGGTTTGATTCTAACACCAGTCAAAGGGGGCGGAGCCTTTATGTGTCGAGTTTGCATGTTCTCCTTGTGTCTGCGTGGGTACTCCTGCTTCCTCCCACCATCCAAACTCATACACTGATAGGTTAATTATCTAAATTGTCTGTGATTGTTTGTCTCTGTCAGCCCTAGGGATGGGAATCAAGAACTGAATCCCAGTAGCTCAGTTCCTTGGAATCATTTGCCTCCCTGCATAACAATTCTATTTATCAATCCTGCCTTCTTTGCACATGCGTGATGACATGCGTACGCTGCATTGATTTGGTCAGAATGTAGCCAACATGACATTGATGTAGAGACGGTCTAAAAAGATGACACCAGGTCCACTTGGAACACTGTCAAAGCTTCCATTTCTTCAAAAGTGTGGAATCCCTCCAATATAGTCAAACATTTGTCAACGTCCAACATTTGATACGCTACCTAACGGCAGGACGTCATCAGGGCCCAGTTCCTGTTCTGGGAGGGGTGACAAATGTCGTATCCCCTCAAATACAAGTTTCCAAAGGCACAACAACAGGATATGGGCGGAGTCATAATAGAATGTGGCAATAGAGAAAGTAATACAGTGTTTTAGTGTCACTTTCACACACACACACACCCCCGGTATCATCTGTTCTTATTATTTGTACATACTGTATATGTTATATTGTCTGTGTAGAGATGGAAATATAAAACACTGATATTGCAAATGTGTTTGTGCTTTTCATTCCCTCACCCAATGAGAATCAATAAGGAATTTGATCGATGAGCAAAATCGATGATGGAATTGGAATCATTAAATTCTTATCTATTCCCATCCTTAGTCAGCCCTGTGATGAACTGGTGACATGTCCAGGGTGTACCCCACCTTCTCCCTTAAGTAGCTGGGATAGGCTCCAAGTGACCCCTGTGACCCCTAGTGAGGATAAAGGGTTCAGAAGATGAGTGAATATTGCTGGAGTTAAAGTAGATTTCAAGGGTTCAGTGATGATAGCTGAAGTAATGCAACGGAAACAGGCAGAAGCTCAGACTGATGGAGATGCTAGCAGCTGGCTACGACTTCTAAATGGAGCTCCGGTACATGCAGCTGGGAGCCGACAGCTAGTTCTGACCATTAGTTTTTGTGCTCAGTTGTGCTTCAGTGCCAAACAAAAACACCTTTCTTTGCCACAACCTTATACTAACTGGACAATTTGTCAGAACATGTTTGCCTCCACGAGCGCAGGGGATGTACTGCTGCGTATGATCATAGGGCAACTGAAAGGTTGAAGGTACGGTGAAGGAAACGCCAACAGAAACATGATGAGATCCAGTGGGTACGTTTTCAATCCACTGTACAGACTCCCAGCTCTGATCGGCTGTTAACATCCTCCTCGTCAGATTTTGCAGAGTCGTACCCCTTTGCCACATCGACACGCGGAGCATCGTGAGTGTCCTGTTTACAATCTGGAATGAACTCACTTGTTAAGTGCTTAGTCATGATTGGTTAACTTGTTTAATGAAGTATGCTGAGTTTGTGATTTGTTGATTTGCGCACAAAAAGAAGTATCTTAATGATAATGATGATAATGATGATGGTAATGCTGCCAGCCACAACAAAGCATCTGTGGTAGCAGTTGTGTCAATTTAATATTTTTAAGGGGAATGAAATATAACTCATGGCAATAACTTTCTCTGATTACCGAGGATACGAGTAAACTATGAATAGAAATATGTTTAGCTAGTGTTGAGCTGAAAAGTTCATGTTTGCCCATCGTAACCAGAGGTGATAAAAGTATTTACATTTATTACTTAGGTAGAAGTGTAAATACTAGGGTTTAACAAATAAAGACCTAATGCTACTTTTGTGGCCGTTCCCAATGCGTTCCTAAACTGATTTATCACTTTTTTTTAAAACAATATAATCCTCTGTATTTTGCTTTTTTGGTGTAAATCATCTATTTTCCTATATTTAATTCACAGATCATGTAGATGTTTATGTAAACTCAGAGTTAATTCAAAGTTAATTATATTAAAAAAGAGAAAAAATAAGAAAAATTTCCTTTTTTTTTTTTTTTTTTAGCAAAGATATTACTAACTGAATGTAAAAAAAAAATAAGTGTCTCCATTCATGGTCATTGATCAAATTCCATAGATTTTGCTGTTGAATTAAACTTGTAGAAGATGACGGTGTTTCCACAGTAACTACGGAGCCATTGAACGTCCAAATGGGTCACATCCGATGACCATGAAAAGATGAAAAACTGTATTTTACACTAATTATTTAGTCAGGATTAGTGGATCCACTGATATAAAACAGTATATATCTGTAGATGTTTTGTGTCACTGGTGATTTTTTTGGGTCTTTATGGGTTTAAAAAGAAAAGTATCAACTCAAGTAAAAGTGTTAAAAGTACTGGTTTCAAAACGACTTAATTTATAAAAGTAAATGTAAGGGGGACAAAGTTAAAGTGATGCACAGGGGCCTACTGAGCATTAGCATGTGTTTCATGGAACTGAAGATATGATGATGGTTAAATATAAGTATTGGAATGGTGCAAATAGTCATGTGTGATGGGTCGTATTTTAAACCAATAGGGTGTTTGTCATCCAAACACAATCAAATTCACTCTATGTGTCAGTCAACATTTCTATACAGGTCGTTTTTTCACCCGCTAGCGAAGGTTGACTGGGCAGTGGCACATTCGCATGTTGATTTGGCACAGGTTTTTACTCTATCTGGATGGTGCGATTTAACTGGATAGTTGTTTTTTTATTCGGATGACAAGCTGGAATGAAATAATGAGGTTATTTTTAAAATGTAAAGAGTCAAAGTAAAAAGTCAGCTGAAAAATAATTACTCCAGGAAAGTATAGTTGAACAAAACTTCTACTTAAGTAAGGTAACAAAGTATTTGTTCTTTGTTACTTGACGTTGTTGTAGCCAGATGGCGTACAACATAAATCCAGGCACAGCAGAGGTGCATTTGGAAGTGCCATGTATTTTAGTGCAGTCAAAGGAGATGGCCATATTACAGCAGACAGCATTCTGTACTTGAGTGTTTGAAATGTTATCCCATTCTGCTTGGGGAAAAAAAGCTCAGCCAAGATGATCCCATTTTAGGCTTTTACAATCCCCTCTCTTCATCTCTCCAGGGGCCTTAGCGTATCTTCTTAGCCTGCCATGACTCATGGTTTAGAATCTGAAATCTTTTTTCAAGCAATTAAGTACAGCTTTTGCTTTTATCCTGAGACAAAGATTCGATATCTATAATACTTCACCAAAAATAAATAAATAAATTAAAAAAACAGACACAGAGGTCACATCTTAGATTTGACGGGATCTTCCTGGCTTTGAATATTTCAATGGTAAAGTGTTGAGATGACGTTCTTACAACTGACACACATTATGATGATGAGTTCTTTCGGCTTTTCCCTTCAGGGGTCGAAACAGCGAATCACATTCGCATGTTGATTTGGCACGGGGTTTTACGTTGGATGCCCTTAATGACACAACCGGACTTGGGATCCGCACAATGAGGTTTGCACCCCCTTGTGGCTACATTGAGATATATAGCATTAGGGACCTTTCCCAATGGTCCACCTGGGTCTCGAACCAGCCATCTTCTGCGTTCTTCAGCGTTAACCACTAGACTACCCAGTCACCGGGTAACTGACACACATTACGAACCTGCCAAATAAGTGAAACATCCTGTTAGCAGTGAGAAACAGTTGAGTCCATGTATACATACTGTATAAAGGTGAAACATTTTCTGCTCCATGTTTAACATTGATCCATATCTGATTCATATCCAGGTGTGAGACACACTTTGTGCTTTTGGCACAGTTCATTGTTTACCACCCATGCAGAACATTCAAAAGTGTAAATAGGGAAAACAATAAGTTGCCATTTGCCCAGGTGCTCACTGACGTGCACACCTCGAATCACAGATTTAGAATCTATTCTGTTCCCTTGACTGGAGCTGACTGGGTGTCCACAGGGATTCAGCCGACCTCCCCAGCATAGCCAAAGGTCACACAGCAGAGGTATGGCTTTCTAATGCAATGCCCTTTTGTGGCGTCTGAACTGCCTGCATTGTATTCCCCTCACATAGCCTTCTTGCAGAGAGAGACGCTTTGAGAAGCCAGATAAGGAGAATAGCATTGACAGCAGTTCTAAAGGGCAATCATACAAATAATTCAGTCCAATGGCCCTCTTTATTGAGATTAAGGCGCCGGCACCTCTGATATTGTATAAACAAAACAATGGGCATCTCACCCTGTGATGGCCCAAGGACTCTGCGAGATACAGAGAGAAGCATTTTCTAGTGTGACAACAGCTCGAGCAGTGATGTTTTCTGATAAAACGAGCCAAGGAGAGCGGCGCATTAGCCAAGCTGGCATCGTCATTCATTGAACTAAAGCACAAAGGGTGTTGTTGTGATGTCTTGATAGTACATTTGGCAAGTTTGGATTGTGTCACTGGCAAGTAAAAACCTTTTTCAGAGTCTCTGCGGTGAGTCATTTCAGTAACTCTGCAAACCTGTTTGGTTTGAGTTTAGTTGGCTTTGAAAGGGTGCCAGCACTGTAAGGGTTGCAGAATTTCCGTAACTCTCTGAGTAATGTAAAATCTTTCAACCTTACTTACAGCATAACTAGAGTTTCATAGATTTCATCTGACAAAAAAAAAAAAAAAAAAAATGGCAGAGCTTGTTTTCCACTCTCACACTTTCTGCAGAGTACAGTCTAAAAATGTGAGCAAACAAAAGCAAATCAAGTCGATGCAGTGTGATAGCAGCCAGATTGTACAAATAAAACCACAATTACACATTTACCTCCACAGGGTAAAATTTACAGGCACTCATGTCCCTGTGACACACAATGGATAACAGGATTTCTTACTGATTGAATTAAACCATAAATAATTACAAGTATCGGCAGTGCTGATACTATGCTAAGACCAACAGCTTGTTTGTATGTTCAAATACCCCTTTAATGTCTGATGCAACCTGTTGCAAGAGCAGACAATGTAAGCAGAAGTCGGCTGCTAGCAGATATGGGATTAAGGGGGAAAAGTGATTTATTCCCTCCTAGCAATTAGAGCATATTATCTTTGTAATTACTATTATTATCACAGTTAAAAAGGAAAGCATTTGTAAAAAGTGGTGTTCACGACATTCCACATTACTCCCTTATTATGTTAAAATTCTTATTAAAAATCTGAAAGTGCAATTATGTCAGCTGGCGAAGAGTCATTAAATCTAGCATGAAAGAGTCCCTGATATCAAATGGTGAGATTCATCCTCTCTTCTAGCCAAACTCTGCTCGCACAATACAGCACAGCTCTGTCACGCTCTGCAAAGGCTCAACAAAGGACACTGCGGTCCCATTAGCCAAGTAAACAAATCAGAGAGTGAAATGAGATGCTTTTTATACTGAAACAATGGATTTCCCATAGGAGAAAATATGGCGGGAGATGAAACCCAATAATGAGGCACATGCTCTTATAGAAACCCTGAGATGGGAGGCTTGAGTGAAACGAGCCCCCCCATCCTTGCTAAAGAGATGAAAAATCCTGACGACGCTTTATGGATTGAAATGAGAATGCTCGCTGTTTGGCGTTTATTCGCAATTCTAGAGTATCTGAGATGAGGGAGCCACAATTTAGCATTCGCAGCAAGACACATGCATTCATCTGATCATTTAAGAGGAAAATCTGATTTAGCTGCAGTTATGACCCTATACTGTATTACATTACTCTGACCACTTTGCAAGATACATTTGCGAATTTAAGTGTAAAATTACAGGATGTACTCCAAAAGCGGTGGGATATTAGAGGGGATGGGAACTCTTTGACAATGTGAATTTCCATCCATTTTTCCCTTAAAATTTGTAATGTAAAAACATGTGCTTCATTTTAAGTGAAAATCAATTTGTCATCTGAGATTGCCATATTTCTCCTCACCAACCTGTCTGTCTGTTCGCAATTACCGTGCTGCTGTAGCCACTTCTACAAATGTAAGATTCTCCTGAGTGCGAATGCCAATTTCTTTTTTTTCTTTTTTTTTTTTGCTTCTTTATTTATTTATTTTTCCGTCTCTGAGCCTAGAGAAGATTAGAAGTGGATAGTCGTGACCCTTGTCTTTAGATGGCAGCTCTTTGGGGACGTGAGGTTGGTGGCTTCATCTGTTTGAGACAGAAGAGACCTTCCCTACAGCTGCTTTAACACTGAGGTGCTCTAAGTATGTCTGACAGAGTATTGATTATCTCAGGTCTCATGTGCAGAGGGGTTGCATTAGCTCAGAACAGCCAAACAGACATCTCACACACGTACAGGCCCTCAGTGACCTCAAGACAGATGTTTGGAACGTACTGTCAAAGCCTGGTATATGTATGGACAACACAACAAGACCTAAAGGAGTCAACTTAAGTCCACATAGTATATATAAATAACATCATCATTGCACATTGGACTTGATATACTTGTTCTTATTATTACGTCCGCCAAGGAGGTTATGTTTTTGCCAACGTTTGTTTGTCTTTTTGCAACATACCTCGAAAAGTTATTGACGGATTTTGATGAAATTTTCCAAATTTGTTGGCAATGGCACAAGGAAGAAATGATTAAGTTTTATGGGTGATCCGGAAGAAATCCTGGATTCTGGGTCACTTTGAAATTTTCATTAACATTGGGGTCAGTGGGGCCAAAAATGTTGTTTCTCAGTATCTCGGTTAATTATTGACCAAACCTAATGAAATTTTCAGGAAATATTCGCTCTGAGACAAGGAA
>JAPSES010000001.1:16157397-16171513 GCA_029822895.1 Maxillicosta whitleyi
ATATACTGCTTGTTGTGACCCACCACATTGTAAAAAGAGCTACTCAAAGTGGTTTTTAGTGGAAGGAGCTCTTTAAGGCCAAACACAAAATGGAGCCAGCATCTTGAAAAATGACGCACTTTTCAGATTGATGAACTGCTTCAGACCAGGGCCACAGTCTTTCATTCGCTGCAGCTTGGAAATGACATTGTCAATTTTCATTGTAAGCGGTCAAGCACTCTCTGTGGATGATTGAGATGACAAATAGTCAGTGTGCCGTGATTGCATTTCAGCATTTTTGTTGTTACATGAACGTAAGTGAACACATTACAGATGCATAAAACTGAGACATTTACCGATTTCATGGTGGCTTAGAAACAATTTCACTGCACTGCTGAAGGATATTTCAAAGTGTATTCATCACCGAGGACTCGTCGCTGTACAGTATCTGATTTACCGTAACAAATTGCGCATGGGATGCACCTTCAAAGGATTCGTGACAGCTTGACTAAAAATGCATTTTTACAGGACACACATGTATGCATCTGTTTACAGTATGTTCACAGCTCAGGTGGCTCGGGTCATGTGTGTGTGTGTGTGTGTGTGTGTGTGTGTGTGTGTGCGCTCATAATGTCTTTGTTCCTTCGGTGCCAGTGTGGTCTCTTACATTATTCTACTCCTATCATGCAGAAATAGCCTGGACAGCCATTTGGCTCGTGTTTGCCATCCATTTGTAATCCGGATAGAGGGGCCATGACTGCTCGGGCCCCGGGACAGCAGCAAAATCAATTGGCTAGAAATGACATCTGCCAGAATCTGCCAGTGGAGCGCTCGTAGGTACCATAAATGAAATCACAAGCCCTAATTGTGTGCTGATTTATTCACTTGTCTGAGTGCATCGCGGCTAGACCAGCTACTAGCCCCAGAGCCCTGTCCGTGCGCTCGGTCATACATAACACATTTATTTATTTACCCATCTCCTCTGTTTCACAACATCACTATTGGATATACTCCCCCCCAACCGCTTCTCGCTATTCCTTCTCCGACCCCCCCTCCGCATTTGATTAATTCAGTTTTTTTTTCCTCTTTTCGTGGCGGTGTAAAATGAAATAGCTGCGGAGACAACTGTCACTGGCTCAAGTAAGATAAATATGTCGATGCCTGAAGCGGTTAGAGCATGCTAGCGTGTTTGACTGCATTCAGAATGGAGAGAGTGGTTTTTTTCTTTAGCTATCTTTTTTATGTTTGTTGCCATGTTAAAGGAAAGTATTACAGTTTTCCCACAGACTTCGGCCTGCCCGTTAATGTAAGTTATGTGGCACAATTTTGACATCAGGGTGGAACAGGTTTAATTAACCCATTATTTTTATTTGAATTATTTTACATTGTAAAAAATATACACATGTTGGTTAAAAATTGTGATGGATGGTTACCAAAAACCCACAAGGGGCTTAAGAAGTGGCAAACTCCAGATTTCAATGATTATTTACAACTGCAATACAAAAAAAAAAAAAAATAGACAAATATGTATAAGCTGCACTAAAGTACATTTTCAACAAATAAAATTACACAAAATACCCTTATACTTATCACTGGTACATTTTGGGAATCAAGCTAATTATGTGTTTCACAAAAGTGTTTTATTATTTTATTTGTGTTTAAATGGGCAGGTTCCACATGTAACGCCAGTGGACACAATGGGTTACGTACGAAACCTGGAATGAGACTGCCGATTCATAGAAAACCTACATCTGGACTACAAAAACCCTAATATCGACAAATCTAAAACAGTGTCTGTGTTTAAAACAGTGTTTTGCAGATCAAATGCACTACATACCTTTTCATGTTCTAATTTTGAACGTATTTTTGGCCTCAATATTTTATTCGAAATTCATTAATTTCGGGGATGGCTCAGAGAAAGTATAATTTTTTTTTATCTGAGGTTATCATTAGGTACATCCTGGAGTGAAATATCTCTAAATTTATCTTTTATTATTGGGCCTAAAAAAGCTGTCAACGTGCCGGGTACCAAAATAAACCGAGTTTCATATAAGCACGAATTTACTCGTATTTTTTATTTATTTATTTTGCCACTTAAACTGAGTGTGAAAAATTTCCGGAAAATGTGCGAATGGATAGTTTAATGGTCTACACCGCTGCCTTTGCAGTGTGGAAGGTTTCCAGTTCAAATTCCAGGAGGGCTTTACGCTATACATGCCCGTACCTTGTAAGTCGCTTTGGAAAAAAGCATCAGCCAAATGTAATGTAAGTATTAAAGTCTTGTGAGATCCTCCAGTAACACACTACGGTACAAATTCTGCATTTCAGAGTATTTCTATGAGTTCCCTATAAAGGGTTAAAAGTACTTGTGAGCATAATTTTCACCTCATATTCTCTCTCTCTCTCTCTGACCTTTGATAAGAGGCCACTATTGACTCCGATGTGATATTTCCTCCGCGCTGCCAGACTCTTTCGGGCCGACAGTCTGCTGAAACTTTAACCTAGCTCTAACACATGCCTAAATAAAACATGAAACAACGCCTGCAAAAGTGTCTGTGAGGCAGTAGAACATCAAAAATTGATACAGCCTCTGCAGGCCAGACCAAGAAATTTATCCGTGCCCAAGAGTTCATCTCACTCTTCCTGTCACCTAGGCGACAGTCATGGGGGGTTACAAGCATGCCTGAGATGATACCACAGGAAAGAGATGGGAAAGACAAGGGACAGAACCTTGTTTTTCATTATATCATGGCTATGGGAGAGAGGCAAATAGAGAGGAAACAGCCGAGACAGTGATAGTAGTGGGTGAAATGAAATGGACTTAAAACGAAGAAGAGATAGGGATAAAGGGACAGACAGAAAGAGACGGAACAGAGGAAATCTGAAAGCAATTTTTTGGGGATGAAAAAAAAAAAAGAAGTTGCCAGTAAATGACCTCAATGAAATTGGGCAAGGGACTGATATCAGGCATATGGGAAAGAGTCAAATTAGGGAGCTGTGTTTGTGTAGCAGAAATATGCCTTTGATTAAGCCATTTTTAAAATATCAAACACATCGTCGTGGTTCTTGCTCAAATGACATTTTCCGAAATTTGTCCTACATTGCTGTTAGCGACATCAGAATGTGTGAACATGGCAGTGCGGTGGCCAGTGGGGAGATGGTGCTACAGTATCATTTAACGCAGTGAACAACCCTGCCTTTTCCAGCTCATTAGCCATCCCCTTCTTTGTCCCAGGCCATTTGATAGCAGCATTAATCTACGGCTCCACTAGGCTTCCTCTCCCTATTTACCGGTATTTCATGAAGATTACACCACTCAACCGTGTAAATGTATGCTTTTTTTTTTTTTTTTTTTTTCAGACTTCTAGCATAATGTGGACCCCAAACTCCATGGAGTACCTTGTATAAACTTCTGCGACATACGGAGGATTAAACAGCGCATTTCCCCAAAAGCCCAAAGAGATGAGAGGCGAATGAATGAAAGACGATCAAAGTGTTTGCCAGCGAGCATCATCCTGCTTGTTTATGTGTGTGTATGTTTTTTTTTTTTTTAATTTATTTATTTATTTTTCGGAGAGGGAATGTTGTGTGTATTTACCACCAACCTGGATGGCTCACTGCCATAAACACTGGCGTCTTTTTGATTATGATCACCTGCTATTTGATTAGTGCTTGTTTGTCAAGATGACATGATTAAGTATTTTGGCAGAACAGCCATGTCTTGTCAAGTTCGACTATTATATAAAAAGGGAAAACACTACAACTATGTTCAGTACGGATTTTGGCATATGTTATTTCTTTATACTAGTCCATTCGTTTACAGCAGGGGTGTCAAACATGCAGCCCGGCGGCCAAATGCGGCCAGCCAAAGGTTCCAATCTGGCCCGTGGGATGAATTTATAAAGTGTAAAAATTACACTGAAGATAGTCATAAAAATTTTAGTTCAGATTCCATGTACAGATCAGTAAAATATTATCTTAATAACCTTTAAATACTCATAACTCCAAATGTTTCTCTTTGTAAATGTAAATATTTTCATGTAATTTTCCTGTATTTACACTCAAATAAACTGTAATGTCAAAAAAAAAAAACATAAATTACCTCCATATGAACAACCTGAAATGTTTGTAATTTTACCAGTATTCTGCCTGTTATTAAATGTTTTGTGTATTTGTAGATAAACTGTGATCTGTACGTTAATATTGTTAAAATTGGACTTAGTTTTCTTAAGAAATTTTAGATTGTTCGTGTCATTCACATTGTTTTAAACATGGTTTATAGATGCAAACATTGTCATCATGTAAGGAAAGTTTGGAGTTGACATTATTTTTTATATATATTTATATTATTATCTTCGTGGTCCAGCCCACTTTAGACTAAATTTAGCTGAATTTGGCCCCTGAACTGAAATGAGTTAGACACCCCTGGTCTACAGTAAAACTAAACACACCTTAGCTTACCCGGAGAAGCAAAAATACAAACAAAACTGTCTTATGCACTCGGATACGACACACTTCAGCTTATAGAACCGAACGCCACATTTCTTAATGGTAGGTAATTGTCAGGGATGTGAACAGGTCTTTGCACAGTGTCAGCCTCAGCCCATATCATAAAATACCACAACCACTTTGTCACAAACTTCTTAGAACCCAGTTTTTCTCTGGATAAAGCAGCAGCTCTGTGATCAGTCTGGCAGACTGTGTGTCTCGTGGGGTATGCAACATTTTTTTTTTTTTTTTTTACAGGAAAAAGACAGACACAAGCTCCCTTTGCCTACAGCTTGCCATTCATCTAGACACAAGAGGTCTGGGCGTATTTGGCATTTAGAGAGTCAGTGGCATGTTTGAAGGTGAGTTCATCCATTCTTTTCTCCCAGCGAGGATTTACACTGTATAATGAAACTTGCAACCGGTGGTTTGACAATAAATGGCAATGCTATCTTTTTATTTTGGCCTTTTAGTGCTGTCTGAATGTTTGGGTCAAGACATAAAAAAGCTGCTACTTCTTTAGGTAGAAATACTGTTGCATTGTCTTTGCTTTCTGCTTGAATTTTTTTTTAACAATTCAGCACGTTTAAATGAAGATTTACATGTGTAGGAGTGCATGGTTTGTGAATGGCAACACTTTTTCAACTTAAGTCATGCTGAGAGCTGCATGTTCTGCAAGTTTCTGACATAGTGTGAGGTCAACTATGACCAAAGTTCAAGGTTATGGGGTTGGAGTTGTACTCTATACATTTTAGTATCGTCTAATTAGATGGTGTATGTTTTTTGTGATACATTCACATTGTAACCAATTATAGAGAATGCTGTGATCGGCTATGACTCAGCAAGCAGAATAGAATGTCCATGATGCTGTTCAGTTCCATCCCTGGTCTTTCTTTACATGTTGAAGTGTCCCTGAGCAAAACATTGATTTCAGTGTATGAACGTGTACCTGTTTGAATGTGTTTGTTGGAACAAAAAAGAAAAGGGATTGAACAATGGTTACAGTAGTACCGTTAGCTCACACTAAAGAGGGAAAATGGTTAAGGGTTATGATTTCCACCCACCACCTGGAATTGGCTCCAGCCCCATCGCTATCCTCCAGATGGGTAAGAGTTTAACCACTTAACCATTACAATATAACAATCATATTCATGGTCTCTTCAACCATTATGACTACAGGGGAAAACATCACATAGAGAACCTTCATGCTGTACATTCATGAAAAAAGTGATACTGGATACAAGGTATGCATGTATACATCCATCCATCCATGCATTTTCTGACGCTTATCTGGGGTGGGGTCGCAGTGGCAGCTGCCTAAGCAGGGAGTTCCAGACTTCTCTATCCCCGGCCACTTCGATATAAAGTAGTGATGCATTATTATATCGCATGAAAATCAGTATATGTTAAACTATAAACATATAATATACAATTTCTGTGAATAATATAAAGTTAATTTTTTCTAGGGTTTCCTGTGGTTTTCACTGGGTTTAGATGTTGTTGTAGAATACAGTGGACCCCCACCATACGACATTAATCTGTTCCGGAGTTGGGATCATAAGGCAAAATCATCGTATGGCAGGCAATAGAAACCTATGGTAATCTTCTTACTTCTCCCTTTAACATTACTAACAATCTTGGGACCCATGGCTATGAGGTCACACCAGATCAAGTCTTTACGAAACCCGCGAGATTCGGAACTGAGGGAGCGATAAACATATAAGCATATTGGCATCTTAGTGACGCCGACCAATAGCAGACCAGCATCTTAGTATGAGCGTGGTGTAAGGCGAGTGAGTTGCACAGTCATAGGCATGCACACCGACCACCAAGTTTGAATTTTGGAATTTTTTGGCCGCACGAGAGAAATTGTTGTTGATGCTGTAACGCAGGGAAAATGCCGTAACAAGGAGATGAAAAAACTTAATTTTCCACTTTGTAATGTGAAAAAAACCTAAGCTAGGGACGCCATAATCCAGGGGTCCACTGTATAAGACTGAAGTACATGGGGAAAAAATATATAAAATGAATAAATTATCATTTTGTACAGCATATACATATATATAAAATAATTGAACACTTGTTAAATAATCCACTGATGCAAACAGGGCTCTTTTAGTCATTAGTCATGTATTTTAGGTACTAAATTCAAACTGTATCTCTGAATCTGAGGGGCTCAGAATAGTCACTGCTCCTCTGTATCAAGAGGAGAAAGCTGAGGTCCTTGAGCTACCTGGTCAGGATGCCTCTTGAACACCTCTCTAGTGAGGTGTTTCAGGCTTGTCCAACTGAGAAGAGACCCCAGGGCAGACCTAGATGGATTATATATGTTGCCTGGCCTTGGTGTCCCTCCAATGGAGCAACAGGAGGTGGTTAGAGAGCGAAAAGCCTCCTACCGACATTACCCTGATCATGATGTATGATGTATCATGAGGTATGGAAACCCTGCTCTTTATAATTTACAAGAACTCTGGCACCCCTGTAAGGTAACTACAAAAACAAAATAAACAAAAATAACATCAATATCAACCTAGAACTGCACAATCTTTATCATAATCACCATGAAACAAATCAATACTGAAGATAATACAGATACACTATTTATTCAACCAAACCTGCACATGAAAAACGCCTCAACTGGCCACTTCATATATTTTTAAATCACCCAGAGCCATCTTACTTTGATGCCAATATAAAGTCAACCTTTTGGGATTACTCATGAAATTTGTATAAAGAAAAGAAATCAATATTAACGCCCTCCAATCATAGGTGTGCAGCCGACATGTCCTTCAGACAGAATCTACCAAACCTCATTCATTTTCCAACAGTGAACAGAAGCTGTTCAGTATAACCATGTTTGAAATCCCTACATTTGTTTAAGAGAAAAAAGACTCCCCCTTTTATTGCTGCCTCGATGTTAGTTTTCAGTTTGGTGGGTGTCAAATAGGTTGCTGTTGTCAGGTAAATCTGGTTGGTTTGATTCCCATTAGAAAGGCTTGATGTTATGGTAAAGACGGGAAAATATTCTAAATACGCATAAACAGATACATGCTTCTTTAGCTATGACTTTTTTAGGTAGCAATCCCAGACAAACCCAATCCAATGTAAGCCCGTCATACCATCATATGACTTTGCAGAGGTGCTTTATGATTCTCTGATCTGTGTAACTGAATGATTCCTGTCACAGGCATCCATATCTGGACACTCAAAACCTCATTTCAACCTCTTTCCAATGTTACAGTTTAAATATCCAGAGAAAACAGCAACCAATGCATGCAGGACAGAATTAGGCCATTGGTTCTGTCTCAAATTGAGCCCCAGGACACAGAGTTTTCACATGGCAAACTGAAGAACGAAACCCCCAGTAGAATCCCTTCTGTCATCTGGTCCCGAGACTTTCTGATCATATACTATCAAATATGTCCGACCTCAAAGCAGCACTGCTTTCCAACTACTGATCAGAGTAAACCAAATCATTAAATTAACAAAAGATGCTCTTTCCAAAACTCAAAATAAACTTTTGCTGTCTGGCCCTAAACCACAGATACAAATTGGCACAGTGTCTCTTTACTATCAAACATACAAAGAACAGACGGATCCTGACTAAATACAGACTGGCTGACCATAGACTAACAACAGAAAGAATGAGGTGCATTTCCTCTGAAAATATGACAAACGTGATAACATCAGAGTTGAAAGGTTCAACGCAAGAATTTGACTAGTTAATCTGAAACATCGCAGATGGAACTGTTCATTTATAAGAACAACATGCAGCTGCACGATACAACGGCAAACACGGATACAATTAAAACATCACAGAATATGACAATTACCTCGCCATGGGCTATTATACATATGGAAACATTAACATGCAAAACATGTTAACATATGTTTTGCATTTTTCATGTTAATTTAACTTACATACATCCAATTACTTTCACAGCAATAACACTTTGCATTGAAAATTAGATTAATAAAGATTGTAATTAATAAAGATGTTTATATAAGTGCCTGTGAAAAGATGGATGGATGGGTAGATAGATAGCTTTATTTATCCTACAGTGGATAATTCTGTTTACAGTCCTTATATTATAGTGGATTATACTAAAACTGTGTTGTTTTATTGATTAGTTGCTACATTTCTATACCTATGATCTGATGCACCACTAGCAGTTGTGGACCAGATCGAAGGAAAATGTTGTGTACCTTTCATAAAATAAAGAATTCATAAATTGAGGGGGGGGGGGGCACATATATATATATAGTGTAGGGCCATAACTACTGTGAAACTTGTCTTTGGACGTTGGACTCATGGCTTCTATGCCTCTTTTACTCCAGAGCTTTCATGAAATTTTCACAACTTCAAACCTATAACCACTGGGACCGCTGGGCCCCATGAATTTATCATGTTTACCCCCCTTTACAGCACCCCAGCTTATGACATACCGACTGGCGTTTCCCATATATATTTGTCAAATAATTGATCTTTTTTTATTTTTCATAATATTCATGCGCTCATTTTCTTTAAGTATGCTATCATTTAATTGTTTTGTGTTTTCTAAAATTATCGTGTAAAACTGTAAGAATATTCACTACCAGACCGAAGTTATTTTCAGCCTCAGGTAATCACAGATCTAGATGGATGTTTCCTAATTTGAATGGGATTGACCTCTCTCTCTCTCTCTCTCTCTCTTTCATCTTGAAACACACTTTGATGGAAGAAAATTCAGAGACTGAAAGCCTTTCTCAGTCCCAGCTGGCCAATATGAAGTTCAATTCTGGGCTATTATATTGGTCCAATAGAAGACACTGTCTGCTATTCCCCAGCCTCCATTAGTTCTGTGTGACTTCGAGATCTGTGACTTTAAGATGGATATTCATCTGGAATGACCGCAGATGGCCTCAGAGCATCTTGGTGTTCAGCTTCACAGCGTTCATTTTACAAAGCCGCTGAAAATTAAGACCATTTTTGCGGAAGAAATCAATCACGGCTTCTCTCTGCAAACGAACTGCGGCACGCTGCTATGAAAACGGTTGAAAACGGTTTACTTTAAAACCTCAGTTGATGTAAAGTGATTGCACTGTTTTCATATTTCAACAGAGATCCAAGTATAGCAAGAATGGCCAAGTGATGAAGGGGATAAGACTACACAGCTTTATATTTGTAGCGCCATTAAGATCTGACGCCTTTGAAGAAAGACAGCTTTGTAAGGATGTGTGGGTGGTAGAGAACGGACAAATAAGATACATCACAGAGGTAAATGGTCCAATGCTTGTTTAACGAGTTATATCAGAGAGCCATCAAAGGCCTATTGGTTCAGCTAACGTGCTCACACTTGCGGTTATCAACATGTCACTGTCAATTGTGAGGCTAACTATCTCCATACGAGCCCCCACCCTACCCATTCCACTTCTCTTAGCAACAGATGCTGCATTGAAACAACAATTACTCGCACTAGCATCCTCATCAGAAGCGAGTGGTGAACGTGGTCTATTCGCACACATTTCAACTCTTGTTTATGTAGATACAAATCAGCCTGTGTCTCTTTTCATTTATTAAAGATGAGCATATGCGACCCACGAAATGCCAATGCGTCTTGCAGCCAATACAAGACAAAGAACTATCTCAGAGGCAAATGTATTACTTTTTACTCCATACATCAATCTGACAGCTTTAGTTACTTTTCAAATGATTATTTTTCATCCGACTCCTGTCATGAAAACCTCTTCGTCTCCAAATGAAGTGTTGGATGTTGGTGATAAACTAAAGGATTAACTGGAGAAGCCCTACTTCCTCTGAAGCTAAATAAAGGCTTTATAAACCCTGTTGAAGTGGCTGGAAAATACATTGTAACAAAACTCAAAGTAGTGCTGTTTTTCTGAGCTCCTGAAAGGTTGACTTTTTAGGAACACGTGGTTCTCATGGGACAGTAACACCTCAAACAAATACTCATCTTGTTGAATGTAACGTGTTGTTTGGTTAATAATCCAATATCCAATATCGGGCAAGTGACTACAAGACCATGACAGCAACAGTTACAGTGAGGAAGGGAAAGCATTTACAGTTTTCCCACCGTTCTTCTGATTTTACCACAGATTTTGGTCTGTCCATTGGTGTCATCAGAACTCAGACTGGATGGAACAGCGTTAACCCTTTATCAGGCAAGTGACTATTTTTGGTAATTTCCACATACATTATAAGCAAGTGACAGCAACATTTACAGTGAGGACAGTGAGTCAACAATCTCAGGTCCAATGTGGTCTACAGGGTCTGTAAGGTCCAATGGGGTCTACAGGGTCTATAAGGACCAATATGATCTACAGGGTTTGTAAGTCCAATGTAGTCTACAGGGTCTAAAAGTCCAATGTGGTCTACAGGGTTTGAATGTGGTCTACAGGGTCTGTACGATCCAATGTGCTCTGCAGGGCCTGTAAGGTCCAATGTGGTCTACAGGGTTTGAATGTGGTCTACAGGGTCTGTAAGGTCCAATGTGCTCTGCAGGGTCTGTAAGGTCCAATGTGATCTACAGGGTTTGAATGTGGTCTACAGGGTCTGTAAGGTCCAATGTGATCTACAGGGTTTGAATGTGGTCTACAGGGTCTGTAAGGTCCAATGTGGTCTACAGGGTCTGTAAGGTCCAATGTGTTCTACAGGATTTGAAAGTCCAATGTGGTCTACAGGGTCTGTAAGGTCCACCTGTGCATGAACAGTGGGTAGAGTTTCAGTGCAGATATTTCATTAGATTCTTATTTATTCCAGTCATCATAATGTACCGCTCCTGCCAAACGGAAAGGGGTGAATCTTATTTTAAACACAACTATTTTTGCACATCCTATGACTGGAAAAGAGGAGAGAAAGAAAGAAAAAAAATCCTATTTTACATGCCCCTTACTCAATCTATAAATAAACAACAGCCGTAGATGGTCTGTCAGTCCTGCTTCCTCACAGCTAATATGTAAAACAGCAACAATCAAGAGCCATGCACAGTAAGAATCTTGACTTGGAGGAGGTCGTATTCACAGTGTGGCGTTCGCACTAATGCATCAGTAAAGCATTTGATGACTCCTTCCGCTGCTGTACATTACGGCCCCTCCGTCAGAGCCCAGACGCTGCTGCAGACAGCTGTACGGTGTGAACAAACACGCTTGGTTTTTATCCAGGTGATTGATCAGGGACTCACAGCTTCTATTCACCAGGCCTGTTCAGCGTCACATTAATGTGAAAGCAATTACACTGGTAAAACCGACATATGAATAAGCTGCCCTTGAACACCTCCTCCCACTTGGATTGCACAAAAAGAAAATGATTACAGACCATTAGGCAGAGCCTAAAGTAGACATGCCAATTCTGCCGGCCAAAATTAGAGGCGATGCAACTTTTCCAGATTTGTTTTATTTATTCATTTATTTATTTATTTGCCGGGTTTTTGTTTTGGAGGGTGTAAGCGCCTGTCAATAAGCATGGCCATGATAGTGTGGAAGTCCTGCCAGTTTCAATAAAGCAGCAGAGAGATCACCGCAATGAAAGGTGACCTTGGCATAATTGAGATTCATCACTGAGAAAGCCAGGGAGCTGAAGTGACGGGGAGGAGAGAGAATGAGGGGAAAAAAAAAACAAAAACGGGGAGGGGGGGGGCTAAAAAAACAACAACATAAATACCACTCCTGTTTTATGGGGGAACCAGCCAACTGTTGGTAGGACCTGAATCTCAATGTCAATGACCATATTTACTTAGGCCAAGACTGCAGGATCATGGGCTGATCTTCTTCGCGATGCCATTTCTGCAACGAGCGCACACATGAAATGATAAAAAAAAAAAAAAAGCACGGCCTTTTGTATCAGCAGACACGAAAGAGACCGATTTAAAAGCAGACGGCATGCGCCCTGGACGAGATAACAAACCAGATGCATGTTGGGAAGCACACATTTCAACCACAGAGGAGGACAATGACAGCTCTCCATCACATGCGAACTTGTGTGGTGGTGGACAGCTTTTAAGGCACTCTGGAGAGATGCAAACACAGTGCGAATAGGATGAATAGGGGTGAGAGGGGCTGCTGGCATATACGGCGATGGATTATACCGTCCTTTCAGATGCACAATATGAATGTTTGGGTCTGGGCTGGAGCCTTAACATATCAGCCACACAGAGCTCCTGGGCTGGGGTTGGGATCCCCCCAGACATCCAAGGTTTTCTATGGCCTATAACAATGGCCCACATTCTGGGTCCACAACCCACCTGGCCTTGTCTGATAAATGGCTTTGAAAGAAGACACACACAGCACCCTGGCCAGCATGCAGTCCATGAGCCCAAACGCATCACGCTGTGTTGCTTCACTGGTTTTATCGCATTTCTTCCACGTCTCGCTCTGTCTGGACTTGCCACTTCCTCCGCTGTTGTCTGTATGAAGGTGTAAAGTACTAATCCAGTAATTAGGGTAACATTTCCTTCATATTAGATGATTTATAGGACGCAGATTAAAAACAATGAGAGGGCGGAATATCCTGTCTTGTCCCCGACATGGGTCAAGCTCTAACAAACTGAACCCTACATTTCCCCTGATGAAACCATTGTTTGTTAGAAAACTCAAATAACACGGTGTTGCTCTCATATCTGTATTTTTCTGCGGAACAGAAAGTGTTTTTTTCTCCTTCTGTCTTTGTGTGTGTGTGGAAAAATATCTTGTGCTGATGCTGCACAAACAAGTAGGTACTTCCATTTTCTATAATTAAGCGGCTTCATAATCTTTTGAGGATTAAGAGGCCAACTAATGACCAAAAAAAAAAAAGAAAAAGGGGGATTTGGTAAAATCAAAAAAAGGATTAATTACTTCTCATACTTTGCAAGGTGACAGTAATTACTTTCATCCACTCAAACAAAAAAAGGGAATAAAATAATTGGCAGACACTTAATTAAAGGTTACGGCTTTGACGTAATTGTAAAAGACAAGACAATTAAAAGTCCTATTATTCAATCAAGATACACATGGAGTAATTGGTGTGTTGCTCTCTGGAGGGCTGGTAAATGTGGACTCTTTTTTTCTTTTTTGGTTTGGTAAACATCAAGAGGATAGTGAGAAGGATGCTACATCTCTCCAACTCGTTCACACAAGGTTATTCCTAGGGTTCAAACTTCAGAAGGGCCCTGGGGGGAGCTCAGGCACCTCTATAACAGATTATGGTGAGCCCCATAAGAATTGAAAATGTGAAACCCCCCCCCCCCATTAATGTCAAGGTTATATCTGCGAGACGCCTCCAAAAGTCAATGGGTAGACTCCCAAGAGGCTCTTTGTGATTTGTTACCTGGACTTTTCAGACAGGGCTACCTCACAGACATGGAGATTTCTGCAGAGATAAAAAGCCATGTCTGGGTTGAGTGCTCAGCATTTGGAGGGTGCGTGGTACGATTCCTCAGCAGAAGTGACTCATTAGAAAAGCGTTGTCCAGGACAGACCCAGATTTGTAACTTTTTTGTTTGTGTTTGGTAGGCCTTTTTACCTCCGCCAAGGAGGTTATGTTTTTGCCTGGGTTTGTCCGTCTGTCTGGCTGTGTGCAACATAACTCAAAAAGGTATGGACGGATTTTGATGAAATTTTCAGGATTTATTGGCAATGGCACAAGGAAGAAATGATTAACTTTTGGGGGTGA
>JAPSES010000001.1:16179179-16191971 GCA_029822895.1 Maxillicosta whitleyi
ATAGGTTATAGGAGGTTATTTAATTACATGCTACTTTAATTTGTCAGACGACGTCTACGTTTAACCTCTTCTTGTTGTTTAAAGTATCAAACATTTTATGATTTTGTTTTGACGCGACTGTGTTTTAATGACTTTGAACGTGATTTTCACCATTTTATCACCTTTAAGTTTGTTCTCAATGAGGAAGTCACAGTCAGTTTCCAAATATGGAAATTTTCTCCAGAATGAGAATTTGTTTTTCTTGTATTTTTTGGTGATAATGAGCAAGAATTCCATTATTACTTTTTAGCACATTGTCATTCGAGTTCGTTATCATTCGTTATGACAGAAGATTTACTAATTTACTAATCACAGGTGTTTTTAGAGGGAAAGTTAGGATTAAGAACATGATTGACAGCTTTCATACTTCCCTCTGCTCTACTCCATGGTTTAAAACAGATAAAATATAAGTGTGATAATTTTTTTTAAGTGTGAGGAGGACAATGCATATTAATGAACACTCAGTACAGATTAAAAAGAAACATTACTTTATGTAAATATGCAGAATTTAGCTGTAAGCTATTTTCCATTAATGGTCTTCAGTTTCAACACATTACAACATAAAAGTGTGCACCATACAATACATTGTTAATATAATAAATACAGTATAAAACTACGAAGAAGAAGAATTATTAAGATGGAAATGAAATGCTCATCAGTCATCACAGGTTTGATGAGATTTTCACTCTTTTTTTTTTTTAATGTAGAAAAGGTGGATATTTCTTGAATAGTTGTTGGAGCCTATTCCAGCTCTTATTGCCTGGAACAGAGATGGTGTTTTGACCTGTTTTAGTCTGAATGGCACCTCTCAGTCCCCTCTAGAAATGAATCTTGGACTCATATTACTGTCTGTTCATCTAATAAATTCCCCCAGGGGTGAGGTGGGGGTGAGGGTGGGGGTGGGGTTGGAGCAAATCATGGAGGGACTTATAGATAAGACAGGTGAGTTTGAAATATTTGAAGTTTTCTAAACTTAACAGATTATATTTTTCAAGAATTGTACAATGATGGACCAAATTGGGGTTTTTTTTTTTAGTATTTTTTTTCTTGATTTATCATCACTTTTGTTTCGCAGTATGTCATATTATCTTCTGTGTTGATGTTTTTATGTGTTTTTTGATTGTAAGAGGCAAATAGGAATAGAATAGAATCAACAGTGTGCTTCCATCAAAATAACAACACAATTAAGATTTTTAATATATAAAAAGAAGTATAAAAACGTGCAAATCTATTAGTAATGTAAACAATGTAAAGACATGAAACAAATTGCATGAATTTAAATAATAAATATAAATTTGCCTAATGGAAAAATGAAAATTTTGTTTTTGTACTGGCAAGGGGTGGTTTTTCGGGTGTAGCGCAAATGGTCACACAAAAATGACAAAAGGCAAGACAGTAAGTAAGTAATTAAAAAAAAAAAAAAAACGTTGACAGATTTTACAACAAGCGAAGAAGAGTTTTTTTTAAAAAAACACGGCACAATATGTGTGGACACAAGGAAACTGAATCATTTTTAAATTCAGGATGGGGTAGAGTGTTAATAAATAATAATATTGTAAATCAACACATAATATTTATGTTTATGTTTTATTTATGGAATGACTTCTCATGTCATGTCATGATAATAAATAAACAATTTATCGCATTTGGGATTTAATGAAAAAAACTCAACATTATGCACTTGTTTTTTAGTAAATATCGGTAAAGTTTTGCACATGTCCAATGGAAAAGCCAACACGGTAAATAATATTGGCAATTTCTGAACCATTTCTCCCTTGAATCCCACTTTCTGCAGCTTTAAATGATGTCGAATCAGGTTTCTTCCATCCCTGTTACTAACGCTCATTTAATCGCAGTCATGTTTGGGTGCAGACCACAAACACCAAACCACAATCATTTGCATAAAAACCCTCCCGGTCTGAAGTTATCCAGCCTACCTCCAACCAAGGCCATTCCAACACCGGCTCACCTCACCAGTTCCATCTCAACGCACGACTGAACAGATGAAATCATTGCGATCAGCCAGATGGAGTTTGAGCTGAATTTGGTTCACCTTGAAGTAATTAATCAACCAATTGGACCCAGAGCAAACAAACTCTGGGCTTAACTCCCCCCCCCCTAACAAACCTGCACTCAGCAGAACAAAATATGAATAGAGGTCAGAATAGATTCTTATTTTCAAAATAAAGTAAGTTTAATATTTTGTTTCATGTGTTTTAATGCAGATATCAATATTAATTTTTTAGCAGTTTGATTTTTATTTTAACTTAATTAGATTAGTCTTTCATAATTACTTAAGCATAGGTCCCACCAAAGGGTCCAAATTATGGGGGGGGGCAATTCAATCTCAGTAAAACGCTATTGTAATAACTTCTAATTAATCACAACTACAAATCCTTCTCTTTGTTTTAGTGTAAAAAAAAAAAAAATCCTTTTATGTAACATGTAAATAACCTGAACAATCATTATCATCATAACCTTTATTTAAACTCACATATATATTGAAAACATGACCTCATTTCCAATGTAGCCAAGACAAATTTATATATACAGTATATATATTTATAACACACACAGGAAATAAGTGACAAAGGTGAATTAAAACCAAAGTCTCTTTAAAAACAAGAGCAGCTGGAGGTAAAATTAAACAGAATTATGGATTTAAAACACAAAATGTTTGAAACATACAAGGTAACAAAAAGTAAAAGTGATAAAGATGAACTAAAAACAAACTACTACAATTTACTTAAAAACATGAGCAGCTGGAGGTAAAACAGGCAGTGATTAAGGATTTAAATTGTCCTAATGATAAATGTGTGATATGTTTCAGATGGTTTTGGAGTGTTCCAGTTTTCAGATACACAGTAAAAAAACTACCTGAAATGTCTTAAGAGAAGTGTAATTTTAACAATATTCTGCCTGTTATTTAATGTTTTGTGTATTTGTAGATTCACTGTGATTGTAGGTTGTGATGTACATGCGCAAATGAGAAGCTATTGTCAAAATTGGACGTATTTGTCTTAATAAATGTCATATTTTTCATGGTTTTTCTGGTTATTCACATTCACAAAGACCGTTTGTACAGTAGATGTGAACCAGGGATGTCAAACTCATTTGAGTTCAGTAGCAACATCATCCCATAATCATGTCAAATTGGCCGGACCAGTAAAATAATAACTCCAAACAAACTTACCTTTATGGTTTTGTAAGTAAAATAAAATTATATTCTGAAAACATTTATATTTACAAACTATTCGTTCATACAATTTAACTTTTTTTTAATACTAAAACAAAGTGAAGAATATGGAGTTGTCATTATTTATGGGTTATTATGATAGTATTGGACTGGACTGACCCACAGCCTGAACTAAATGGATCATTAAGATCTTCGGTTTCATTTTTGCATGTCATAAATTCATTAGATGGGCTGGACTGGACCCCTTGGTGGGCTGGTTTCGCGCCATATGTTTGACACCTGTGATGTAAACATTTCCATCCTGTAATTTTAGTTTTTTCACTCTGAAACAAAGAGAAAAGACTGGAGTTGAAATCGCCACAGCGAATCAGATTTGCATTTTTGATTTGGCAAGTTTTTACGTCGGATGCCCTTCCTGACACAACCCTCTGTGTTTATCCAGCCACAATGAGGCTTGCGCCCCCTTGTGGCTACACGTATGGATGTACAGGTAGTCCTTGGGTTATGAACGAGTTCCGTTACTACGCTGTCGATGTAACCCAAATTTCCGCGTAAGTCAGAATCAACCCTTTAGTACCCCTAAATACCCCCCAAATCTCTAAATAACTATCCAAATACATATATTATACTTCATATTAATAAGATAAAGTAAAAAACAAGATAGTGAACTTACTGTATATGTACAGTATACAGTAATAGCGGACGAGACTCTGGTGTCGTAAAATCGAAACCAAGAATCAAGAAGATTTATTTGTCACATGACATCGCAAACAATGACAGTGAAATGAAGGTGCGGTAGCTCACAATTGTGCAAAGTATCTATATAAGAAATAAGTAAGGTAAATGCTAAAAAAATAAATAAGTAAAACGAAATTTTAACGAAATATTAACAAAATAAAAACAAAATAAAATAGAAATATATAACAATATACACAGGTTAAAATAAAATAGAGTAAAATAAGATTAAAGCAAGAGCAGCATCGATGAAATAATAATAACTTAAGTCGGGTACGTCATAACCAAAGGGGCCTTTCCC
This sequence comes from Maxillicosta whitleyi, assembly GCA_029822895.1. Lineage (NCBI taxonomy): Eukaryota > Metazoa > Chordata > Actinopteri > Perciformes > Neosebastidae > Maxillicosta > Maxillicosta whitleyi. The sequence continues at coordinate 16,183,451 of JAPSES010000001.1, forward strand.
AAGGGCCCACCTGGGTCTTGAACCAGCAACCTTCCGCACTGAAGCCAGTGGCGTAAAACACTAAGCTACCCAGTCGCTCTAGTTAACATCATTTATATATTATTATGTTATTATTTTACTGGTCTGATCTATTTCAGATGATATCAGGCTCCTGAACTAAAATGAGTTTGACGCCCCTGTTCTAAAGACAATAACGCATCTTCATTCATAAATAAGTATTCTATAGTGTACAAGGACAAATGATAAGAAAAACACCATCGAGAAATTAATTGACAGCCATGTTAATGTGTAACCCGTGGCGCTATTGATTGAAGGTAATGGGCATGAAAGGAGCTGCAGGAGCTTTGCCATTCTGATGTACAACATGTGAACATGTAGTGTTTGTCTATATTTGGCTCTGGTGTGAATCTGGGGAGATGCACTGCAAAGCCATTCAATAAAACTGTCAACTTGTGACTGAAAAACCACGTTGGAAAACCACTAATAAAAGAGTGGAAATGGATTCATTAATGAACAATTTGTAGATAAGCAATAAAAGAGTTCAAGGATAACCCTGATAGTACTGATAGTATTTATAATTAGGGCTTGTTAAGGACATTTTCATTAAAGTTTTTTTTTTTTTTTTGCACAAATGTATTGCTTTTCATTACAATATGGTGCTAAATGTGTCTTATCTGTTTTGTTCTTGCGCTCATGGAGAAAAAATAGATTTAGGTTACATGTGAGCAAAGAAAATACAATTTAGGTGTTTTTACTTTACAACATGAACAGAGTCAATGTTTCTATTATTAATTTATCAATGAGCCCATTTATGTGCACACGGATACTAGTCATCAGATTATTCAGATGATCAACAGCATAATCTGATGTGTTTTTCCAGATAACAACAGTAATGCATCCCATCAATCGAAAGTGAACAGCAACATGAAAAACACAAGTCATTTATATTTATATCAAGTGGGCTATTTTTTTTTTTTTTTTTTTCAAACAAAACATCTCTGTTTTCTGGAATTGTTATTCTTTTTTAAATTACCACCAATTTATTACTGATTTTACTTTTTACACCATAACATAACTCGAATTTCACATTGAAAATATATCTAAAAAATGTTAAAATGTATTCAATCTGTTGATTATACATATTATTGTTAAGTTTCAAGTATTAGATTTTCATTGTTTTATGAATATTATTATTATTATTATTTTGACCCTGTCCACATGTTATCACAAAAACACAAATTTTTAATTTACCATTTACTAATAATTCAGATATTTGAGTGAAACGTCCAGAAAATAATGATCTTTTGATACATTGTGGGTGATGCATACAATGGGAAAGTCCATCTGTTATCCATCTGTATGGCAACCTGTCCAAAATGTATTTTTAGCATAGTTGAATATAATATCTAAATGGTTTTGTGCTACTTGTTATCAATTTCTGTCGAGAGCTGCATGTTTTGAATGTTTGAAAGCTTCAAGTTCACGCGTTACAACGCAATAATTTGACATTTTTCACCTAAAAATTTTATCTCCCCAAATTGTGTCATACATAATGTTAAAGTACTTAGAAATACATACTCAGATATGTATAATACATGCATATAAGTTACTTTGTATACATGAGAGGGACTGTTGAAGCTGAAGTGCATCCACATGTTGCTGCATGATTGAACCCTAATGTGATTATGAGAAATCAGATTAACACAGCTGGGTTTCTGAACGTCTTTGTACATGTATACCTGTTAATCTGATTTATTTAATTCTTTTACATCTGTGCATGTGCATACACAATTAAACTGTAGAAAACAGAAGTGACGTAGACAATAATGGGATGGGTTTTGATTTGATTCTACCATCGCTTACATATGTTCGTAGGAAATCAGATGAAATACTGAAACATGTAAACCATGTTTTTTCAATGATTATGTTTATGAAATGCATGTAAACACATCAGATCTGATTATTATAATTACATGATTGCTCCCGGTTATTGGATTTTTATGGTCATGTAAACAGGCTCATTGTGTCCAACCTGCAAAGTATTGACATCTTAGATTAGCTAGCAATTAGCATTTAGCTGCAGCCATAGCTGTGCTACCTTGAAGCGTCGGTTTATATTTGTTTTTATTACAGGCTAATTCTATTATTTTATCTTATTTCTTTTTACATCCCAGACGGAGCCTACATATGCAATAATCAAATCAATCGGTCATTTAAGACAAATCTTCACTAGCGACGTCTGATCAAAAATGCAACGTCACATGGTCTGTGTGGACATACAGTGTTTGCGGGTTATTTTAGAAAACTAGCATCAACGGAAGATCAGCAAAAGCAGCAGTATCTGAAGGCTGAAACTATATCTTGACACATAAGAATAAACTGTAGTGCTCTACCACGGTTTTTGAAATTATGATTTATGGATCGGCCGACGCTACTCTGTCTTCTGACAAAGAACTGACGGCTGATAAGGCCCGGCACACAATGGCCAGATTAAAGGCACGATTGGACACATCCCTGAGATGAGTGGTGTTTAAAATCCCCTCACTGCCTGTAATTCTGCTCCTCTCTACCCCAACCCTGTAACAACAGACCCTTGATAATGTTATTGCTCATGGTTCATGACCAGCGAAGATAAGAGAAATAGGTTTCTTTAAGCCCTGCACAGGCTTAACCTATGACTCTACTTATGGCAAGCTCAAAGACCTAGACAACCCTGTTAGCTTTAGTTTTGCTCAATACCTCACTGTGGTACGTGACAGATTTTAATACCTCCATACTGTATGTGTTGCATGCAGGAATGAAAACATTTACTACTTATGCAAATTCATATCCACTGTTTGAAAGGCTCCACTCAAAAAATGCAATCCTTTACATAGTGGGATCATCACCCACTTCCAATAAGTAAATCCAAAAACATAGGCCAAAAAAACGGAAAAAATGACGACAATCATAAACATTATTTATATTATAAAAGGGAAGTGAATTGTCTGTGTGTCTCAGGATTCACACAACATCCAGAAAGAGCTGACAGATACAGGTTGGCATATTTATGGAGTTTTGGTCAAGGAAGAGACTAGCATGAATGGAAAATTGACAGGACCAAAACTGTGGGAGATACTAGTAATTATGGAATACAACAGCATACCAAAGGCTCATCACATAGCTATGCTCAGAATCATAGAATAATCACTTAAGTGGGTTACTTAGCAACGGACTAATGATAGGGCCATGTTGCCATGGTGTCAAATTTCATGTGCAGAAACAGACATGCCAGCTGAGAGGTTATTCAACTGAAAATGCAAATGGATGAATATTTCATCAAAATCCATTCATAACTTTTTGAGTTATGTTGCAAACAAACAGACAGACAGAGAGACAAACAAACAAACGCCAGCAAAAACATAACCTCCTTGGTGGAGGTTAAAACCTTTAAGTACTCACAACTCCAAATGTTTCTCTTTCTAAATATATATAAAAATATTTTCATGTAATTTTCCTGTATTTACACTCAACTAAACTGTAATGTTACACAAAAAAACCCCGCAAATAACCTGAAATGTCTTAAGGGAAGTGTAATTGTTGTGCCTGTTATTAAATGTTTCATGTATTTTTAGACTCACTGTGATCTGTACGTTAATATTGTTAAAATTTGACTTATTGTTCTAAAGAAATTTTAGGTTGTTCATATCATTCACATTGTTTTAAAAATGGTTTATAGATGTAAACATTTTTAACATGTAAGGAAAGTTTGGAGTTGACGTTATTTTTTATATATTTATATTATTATCTTAGTAGTCCGGCCCACTTCTGACTAAATTTAACTGAATTTTGACCCTGAACTGAAACCCCTTTGACATGTGTTACTTTTATGACATGTAACTCCGAACACTGATTAACAGAAGAAATCAGATGTTGCTAATGTTGTTGCTAATACTTTGAACGGCAACTGCATTAAAAAATGAAAACATCTATGACTTGAAACTCCGTCTGACTGCTGACGGTTCCTGCCACCCAGTCTCTGACATAACGACTCTCACAAGACAAACAGTGCAGGGTTTAGAGTGAACAGAGGGGAGGAGGATCTGATGACAGGTATACCGCTGAGGCTGTGAACCGGGCCCCTCCCACCACCAGAAGCATCTCCAAGAGGCTCAGCCATAAACTCCGCCGTCTCTGAAATCTCCTCCTTTAACTGCCTCAGTTCTAATTAAACCCATCTACTCGGTCCCTGTTGTTACACTTTGCAGCACCTATATTTAGACCGATGTTCAGCCCACTCCATCCCATTCTGCTTTTTATTTCTTCGCCGTCTTCCTTCTGTTTCCTTTTTCTTTTAACTTTTTTAATCTCCGCATTTCTTCTTTTGTCACAGCAAATTGTTCCATCACTTATTTTATAATAAGATCGGCAATTCAGTTCAGAAAAATATGTACCTTTAAACTCATTTGCTACGTATTTACTTATTGAATTCATTTGACACAACAAATGTAATATACACTGATGCACGTATAGTCTTCGTTTCTGATTTGGCTTTTATGAAACAATATTATAAAGCTGATAAACAGGGATAAAAGCTAAACAAATGTGCACATTTATATAGGTTAATAGAAACAGACAGAAATAAAAATCTGTATTTAAGATGAATTAATGACCAATGAGTTAGTAATCAACTGCTAGGAACTTTTCAGTAGCTGATTACAGTTACTTAGAAAGATCTTTGCTTTTCCTTTACAGTTCAGAAAATAGATGGATGGGTGGAACTTACAACAATAGAGTGACTCCCAATTCACCCCCTGGTACTACCCCTTACGATGGGACAACCCTTTGAGACCTGTTACATCATCAGCGGTCATCGAAGTCGCTATAAAAGATGTGACAACTTTGTTTCTGAAGGTATTGAACATGTCGTCAGTAGCTGTAACTGTTTCCGTTCCACGGGCTTTGGTCATCTTTTTGTGACTATCAACGATAAACCACAGAAATAGGCTACGTCTATAACACATTAAAACAGCGTTAAACGGTCAAGTTGTTTACAAAGAAAGTACGTGCATTTGTGTGTTTCCTTCATCACTGCTGCACTTTTTGGTTGTGTTTACCAACATCTTGCCGATGATTCAAACAGAATTATGGGAAATTTCTCCTACCCCTCTAGTAAGTAAGTAAGTCAAGGGCCATGGGGTGAAGTGGGATTGAGCCTTAGTCTTCATTTACTGTGAGTAGATCGACACTGCAATAAAAAATAAAAATTAAAAAGGCTTTTTAGAAATGACAAAAATGTGATATCCACCTATAGCGACTTTGTAGCTCAGTGGTTTACGCCACTGACTTCGGTGTGGAAGATGGTTTGTTCAAGACACAGGTGGCCCCTTGGAAAAAGTCCTTTACGCTATATATCCCAATGTAGCCACAAGGGGGCGCAAGCTCTATTGTGCCGGTTCCAAGCCCGGTTGTGTCAGGAAGGGCATCCGACGTAAAAACCTGTACCAAATCAACACGCAAAGGTGACTCGCTGTGGTGACCCCAAAAGGAAAAAGCCAAAAGAAATTTTACTATTGCAACACCACATCATCAGTAGGGTGAAACTAACCTGACTCATGATGGTCACGATCACTATTAGTGGGTGAACAATCCAATCAAAAACTAAACTAAACTAAACTTTCTAAGAAAACAGTTCCCAACAGCGTTTATCAGACAACATGTAAAGTTGCTGGTTATTTCAGAATATCCTCCCAGACTTATGCTCATTTAAGACACACATTTGCTCTTGTATTGAAGGTATTCCAGATGTAATTGTGGATTTTGTTGGTTTTTCAGTCTCCCTTAACTGCTCCCTTGTACGTTAATTAATTCCTAAAAGGTTATAAAATATTTATATATTTTAATACTAAAATAATTGCCCTTCTCTTGGAATCGAACGCAGTGTTTTCAAGGTTTGTTGTGTAGTAAAAATGACTAGACCATAAAAATTGATCAAAATCAATGGTTATGCACTCCTGTGTGAATCATGTGACTAAAACCGACAGAAAAGACAACATGGAACGCCTAAAAGCACTGTTTTTGTCAGTACATTGTCATAGATATTGATGTAAGAAGTGAAGTAATTTGGATTATTATGAAAAAAAACATGTAAAATGGATAGATATCAGCTCCCCTTAGTGTATAACTGTATATTGATATTGTAATTTTCATCACTCATGAGGTTGCCTGACATGAAAGTTACACAGTGAGATAATGTGCAATTTCAGCGCATATTAAAAATGGAAGTAAATAGCACCCTTTGAAATGCGCAGCGATAAGAAGACAGAATAAACACATTTCCATCTCTCAGTTACTTTCTCAGATTTGATACACCTGTGTTTCCATCTAAAAAGTCAACCTGTGAGTTTAGAAAATGTGACACGGGTGCAGGTTTGGAGTAAACTTATAGTGTAATAGCATTAGAAGGTGGCGCTATAGGCTACATTACACGTTGTCTTAAAAAATAGTAGAAGAATAAAGATCATTCTGTTCCATCTTTCCATCTCAAATGCCTGTGATGTTTTTTTCATGGATGAGACAGATGAATAATTTAGTTTCCTCATCAGTCGACACTACCTATTATACTACTGGCCACGTTTTGACACTTTACAGGGTTATTTTTTAAGAAGATGCATCCGTGTGTGTTTGAAAGAATAGTGTTTCTGTATCGTTTTGTGCACATTAATAGTTTAATATAAAGGCAAAAACACACACCCAGACCTTCTGATGATCCACTACAGACCTGGAAGTATATTTATGATGACTTGCAAATACATTTTAACTTTTCATAAGAGACTAAACACCATTTATTGTCATTTTTAGTCTCTGCATTTGTATATCAACGAGATATGTTCATGTTTAGTTGAGCTATTATGTAATTGTTAATAAGAGTAAATTCAAAGTTTATTATATCAAAACAAAGAAAATTAAATAATACAGGACTTTTTCAGCAAAAACAAGCATCAACAACCACTGACATTTGTCAGATTGCATTGTTTTTATTGGTAAATCAATACTCTGGAACATGAAAGTCTTTCCATGTTCGCTACAGATTCTCTGAATGTCCAAAAAAAGACACATCTGAAAAGCTAACAAACTGCATTTTAGCTGAATTACTCACATGTACTGATAGAATTAATGGTTCAAAAGTGGTTAAACATTTTATATCAGTATGTTTTTAATGTTTCAGGGTTATAACATCTTACTTTTTTTTTTACTACAGGCAGCAGGAAAGCAGATAAAGTAAAGTTTCAGACTAATAACACAAAGAATAACAGTATTTTTTTTCTTCTTTTCTTTGGATTTGTTGCCACAACCGATGGCATTCACTGAAGACATGATCGGATTATCAATGTAAGATAATATAATAAAGGGTGAATGTAAATGTAGAGAGTTGTCAGGAGAAAAACAGGGCAGCTCTCAAAAATAACAACGACGGATCAAGATTAATGAGAAGCTTCCATTCAGTCCAGAAGAGCAGGAAGAAATGATCAGAGATTCCATTTAGAGCAGCCGCAGAAAATGGGTTTGAACAATTGATAATGGTAATGCAGTCTTCAAACCTGTGAGTGAGTTGCAGGCTGAAGGTTAAAAATGATCAGTGAAATTGAATCTGACAAAGCTACATTACAATCCATCTTGGGATATTAAACATTTCAAATTTTCTGAATTAAGGACTAATAAGGCTGCTGAGATGAGTGTGAGATGGATGGTCTTGGTTAACAATCACGAAAACGATCTGATGAGAGTAAATGGCATCGGAGTTGACATATCATATTGTTGAGGGGGAGAAATGAAGTCTTAAATTATTTTGTATCCTTTGAGATGGAGGCAGCTACTTTTTCGGAAGCCCTTTGTGGTGAAAACGGAAGAAAGGGCTTTATTTCTAAATGCGCGAACAAAACTTGCGACTTTAATTCAATGATATTATCTCTGTGGTCATTGTGTGAAATTTAATGGGCCTGCCTTTGGTTCTGTCATCAGTGTTTATCAGGAGATTAGGCTGTAGGGACTCCTTAATCACATAAAGTCCTTTAATTACCTGCCTTATGACCACTGGTGCTGCTTAAGAAAAAGAGGAAATGATATGTAAAACATGAGATATTCTGATAAAAACACAGTTATATGTTAAAGAATTAGGAGAAATGCTTCGTATACGAATTAATGATGGGGATGAGACCACTGAGGTCTTTGAGTAAGCAAGATCAAGCTGAGAGTCTTTGAGGGGTTGAGACCAAGACCATAAAAACAAGTCAGTTTTCAGAACCGTGATTTAATATCACCCCAGTTAAGAATCAAGTCTGGCACACTGGGATTAGTAAGCAAGCAAGTAAATAAGTAATAAATAAGTTAAGAATAAGTAAGTAATATGCAATTAAATAAGTAATAAGTAAGTAATAACTAAGTAAGTAAATATAAGTAAGTAATAAGTAATATGCAATTAAATAAGTAATAAGTAAGTAATAACTAAGTAAGTAAATATAAGTAAGTAATAAGTAATATG
>JAPSES010000001.1:16231396-16246012 GCA_029822895.1 Maxillicosta whitleyi
ATGTGACACATAAACAGTACCACAGTGAACATGTGACACATAAACAGTACCACAGTGCTTCAGTTTCAGCTTCAGTTGTCATGTCTTTAATGTATGTCATTGTCTCTGTAAATTCACCATATATTTTTCTTAATACATTTTTCAGATTACTAGAAATTCCAGGTGACCTCATTTGAATTCCAGGTGACCCTACGCGGGGTCCTGACCCCCAAAGTTGAAAAACACTAATGATAATTGGTCCAGCAGGTACTAAACTTTTTATACCAGTAATTGGTTTTGGCCGCAAATGAGAAAGTCTCATCTTCTACATGTAGTCCAAGTGTTTAACCAAAAAAAAAACAGCAATATTTTAATGATGTATCAATTACATTTTTAATATATGCATTTGCTATTAATTTCGATAGAGGGGAACGAGTGTATATATCATGTGCATGTTGGTGGAAATTTATGTGTAGGGATATGACTAACTGTGCCATTCTTTATTAATGACTTTCCTCTTTCTATGCATTTTAATGCTGTACAATATTGCAGTATGGTGAAAAATTAAACAGGGTCTTCCTGGCCAGTTGGTCCAGTGCCTGCTGACACAATCTGCCATCAGGAAGGGGAGCAGCCCATGACCCATTTAATGTTTTAGAACCACGAAAGAGTCCAGCATAGCACCCAAAGTCTGACCGAGAACTGAAGGAATAACCCCGGCTGCAGCTGGGGTTTTAATACCTCCAAACTTTTGATATGTATATAAATTAGATTCCCTTTAATCTTCCTGTTTGACCTTTTCAATGAGGTTTTGCATAACAGCTCTGTGTATTGAGATGAAACCCAATTAGTGATCAGGAAGCACCTTAGGAAAGACATTTGTATTATAATGTATTAAATGTATTCACAGTCACAATCAGATCTGAAACTGTGAAAAACAAAAAAAAACACTATGCATTTTGTTTTAATTACAAACTTTACAAATAATTACAAATACTTCAGTTCATTTTAATTTTTACTACATAGGAAAGTGATGAAAAACTCTAAAACTACAAAATTGAAATGATTTATTTTTGCGACAAGACATTATGACTTTCCACCGACCATAACATGATCTTTTTTTAAGCATTTATTGATAATGTGGGACTCAGATTCTGCTCTTTTACACAGTTTATTCTGTATTTGAGCACATTTCTCAAGCAACACCATGTGCAGAGGTCCGCATTGACAGCAACAGTCATATAAGCTGACAGCAACATTACGTAGGTGTTTAAAGAAGGGGAAAAAAATGAGTAAAAAATGTAAAGTAGAGGCTGTCCCTCTCATGTACCTGGTGTGAGGAAGCTACTCCAGCGTGATAGCTGCTCTCATCTTTTGCCAAATTACCACATAGTTGCACTAAAGTATGCTCAATATTCTTGGCAAAGAATCATAAAGACAGATTCCTGTTGAAGCCTGTTGAAATCCAAAGCCCTCTACTGTAGAGATAAGAGACCTCCTGTCACAGCAAGGTGGGCCACTCAATGAGCTTTACACCGACATACTGAAAGAATTATGCATCAGTGCCTGCAGAGACTGGGGGAAAACTACAGCATGGAAAGCCCTTACTTACATTGCACCACTCTCTGATTTCATTTGATATAACTACCTTGCATAACTTTTTATGATTGTCTTTCATTTGCATTTTTATTTGACTTCCTTAAAAAGTGTAGGGACCTGTTGGGGGATGATTGGGTTTTAATCCATGAAGATCCGGCGCTACTTTCTTTGCAAGTTCCTCTCTACAGGTAGTCCTCGGGTTACGACGTACCCAAGTTATGTTATTTCAACTTTACGACGCCGGAGTCTCGTCCACCATTACTGTATATAGGCACTGTCTACTCTACGTACATACTCCTTTTCACTTCTAGAACAGGCTATTGCACGATTGGAGGCAGAGGATCCCAATATGGAAGGCTTTTCTAAAGCTTCAAGGGCAGCGATGGACAGTGTATACGGTGAGATCTGGGAGGAAAAGAGGAAGATTTCCATCCAGCCGGACATCTACAAGTACTTATATAGAAGTATAATACATGTATTTGGATAGTTATTTAGATATTTAGGGGTACTAAAGTGTTAATTCTGACTTACGTGAAAATTCGGGTTACGTCGACAGCGTAGGAACAGAACTCATTCATAGCCCGCGGACTACCTGTATATCTAACCTTTCTGACCCGATGAATCATCACTGATTAAAACTGTGTTTCCAGCCTCTTTGAGCCACGGCACATATTTTACAGAATAGGCCAGGAGTCACTGGACACTTTCCCAGTGGGGCGCATGCACAACGGGGGGCGCAGTGGCGACATTATCAGTGGGCGTTTGGAATGAGAAAGCCAGGGTGTGTCAGTGACCCCTCAGACAGCCTCACTCCCCAGGCTTACCGAATAAGGTCCATTGTAGTATAATAGAGGTATACCCCCCCCCGCCTTCGCTGCCCTAAGCTGACCTGTGGGTCCCACGGGTAACCATCTCATCTCAGGGGAGAGGGGCTTTATCAACAGAACGCACTGCATGGGGGCTGATTCACTTTCACAAAGGTAAATGTGAGACTGGATCATCAGTGCGTACAGTCATACAGAGCATCATACAGGTGTTTGTTTAGTAAGTTAAGTTTATGTATATAGCACCTTTCACAGACAAGGGAGGTCAAAAAGAGCCTCACTAAGGGTCAATAAAATACAAATAATTTGGAATACCAATCTGGTAACACTGGATAATCTTCCACAGCACACCTCATGATTTCTCACAGCACCTGTGTGCTGCAGCTTATCATATAATCTTTTGTACTTTGCATTTTATTAGTATAAATCAGGTGTTTTCCTGCATTTAATTTACTGATCATGTAAACAAATCCCTTTTTGTTCAGTCTTCCTGTTGTTACAATTGCATTTCACCCAGTTTTTAGTGCACTTGATAATGTTTTGCTTACTTTTGTACTTTAGCAGTGATGTTCAATTTAATCCTTTCTTTTGTAAGTCTCCCTGTCAGCTAAATGCAGTGTAATGTAATGTAGATGTAATGTAATGCACTGTACACGTAATGTAAATGTAATGTATAGATGTAATGTAATGTAGATGTTATGTAACGTAAATGTAATGTAATGTAAATGTGATGTAGATGTAATGTAAATGTAATGTAGATATAATGTAATGTATAGATGTAATGTAATGTAGATGTTATGTAACGTAAATGTAATGTAATGTAAATGTGATGTAGATGTAATGTAAATGTAATGTAGATATAATGTAATGTATAGATGTAATGTAATGTAGATGTTATGTAACGTAAATGTAATGTAATGTAGATGTAATGTAATGTAAATGTGATGTAGATGTAATATAAATGTAATGTAGATATAATGTAATGTATAGATGTAATGTAATGTAAATGTAATGTAATGCACTGTACATGTAATGTAAATGTAATGTAATGTTATGTACACGTAATGTAGATGTAATGTAAATGTAATGTAGATGTAATGTAAATGTAATGTAATGTAAATGTAATGCAATGTAATGTAGATGTAATGTAATGTAGACGTCATGTAATGTAAATGTAATGTAATGTAGATGTTCATTAAAGTTCAGATTAAAGTTGAGAGTTAATATATCAAAAACAGAGAAAACTGCAGAAAAAGTCACTTCTTCAATAAAATCTATTACCTGAACATAAACCCTGTGTTTCCATCCACTGTCATTGATCCAACTCCATGGGTTTTACCGGTGAACCAATGTTGTAGAAGATGACAGTGTTTCCATGGTAACTGTGGAGCCTCTGAAGGTCCGTGGTCGGTTATGGATGTTTGGGTTTTTATGGGTTAATGAGAAGAAACAAAACAATTGATGCATCCAGTGATTTGTCTATAGTTTGTCTAATGTTTGAGCTTATATACGTTGCACATGTGTTTTTTTTTTTTTTTTCAGGAGGGGGGTGTGACCAGGGGTAGGCAGTTTGATGTTAATACTTACACACACTAACACTCCCATTTCGTTCTCAACGCTCCCTTCTCCGTTTTCTCTTTCCAACCCCCACCCCCTGGCCAGTGTCCCAACACCCCCTGGGGGGGTGGCACTGCCCCCATTGAGAAACACTGTTCTTTAGTGTCATTTTGCTCCAACAGCACAAGGACAACGTGTGAACGGTTACTGCTAAATCTGTTTTGTCTTTACCACAAAAGACTCGAGAGTCAGCTGGTCCATGGGACACGCCCGCGAGTTTAAGCAATTTAGCAGAAAATCGGGATTCAATACAACCGCGTGACAACAGGTGCATAAAACAACCACAAATCATTCATTTCATCACTATTTCTAAATCATGTTTCAAGACTTGAGTTTGAGTGAAGGTCTTCAATGCCATCTCCTCCATCTGCTGTGGTTTAATAGCCTCTGAGTAGACAATTACCAGCACCAACTCTTGCATAAAGCTGCCTGAGTATTATTAGAAGCTCCTATTATACTATTCTATAATAGTTGAATAGAAGCCGTAGAAGACCATTCACTCTTAATTCCACTTACGTGTATAACAAGTGGTCCTCAACTACATTTCCTTAATGCGTCAGTCCACTGTTCCAGAGCCTTTACCCTTGTCCACATTAGTGTTCTATTATATTTAATTCTCTAGTTTTCGGAGCCTTTCTAGAACCCATCTGACTGTTAGATCTAGGGTTACATTATAGTCTGGATGCACAGAAATGGAGACCATTTCAGAGTCTCAATTCCTTGCAATAGCAATTCTAATGGTTCCTTCCGTTCAACCTTGCGTATTTTGTTGGTTATTCTTGCCACCAATATGTGCTTTGTGTACATGAAGGTCGATTTATTCTCCTGATATTATGTGTAGACTTGTAGCTATAATGTAATTTCCACTTGCTTACGAGAATCACATTTCCTTATACAGTTTTTGTTACGCACTGTAATTAAATATAGAACTCTACACGTGGCTATTATTTCAATATGTAAGATTTATTGTGTTTTCATTTCTATTGATGATTATGTTTTCACTCGTGTATGATCACATCAAAATGGGAACCACTGAGTTTCCATGACTTCATTTATATCTACTTAAGAATCAGGTGACTTCTCCTGTTTTTCCTGTTTCTCATTGGGTGCTGCTCAGCATTGACGTCCTTCATAATCAGTGTTAGAAGTGGACATGGATGTGTTACAAAAATAATACATTACAGTAAAAGATTACTTTTTTTGCTGTAACGCAGCAGCATTACTAAACAATTTTCAGTTATATTCTACTCGGTAAATGTTCAATAGTGTTTGTGTTACAACACACTTTTTTCCCATAATTTAATTGCTAATACCGTGAGACCTTAAGGAATCAAAAAATGTGTCTGTAAAGTTCTACTTCTTGTTGGTGTTCAGCCAATGGGTGAAAATGGTAGAAGACAGTCCATTGGCCACATGGACGTATGCTCATTACTAACCCTAACCCTGCTTTAAGAAGCTAGTTAGCATTAGCATGACCTGTGTGATCAGCAAGGCTAAGGTAAGCTAACGTTTAATTCTTTATCAATTGCGGATTTATCTACCAGCGAGTATTTGCTCCGGGAGGATTCTGTTGCTTTTCTTTAAATTGGCTTAATAGTCAGCTTTTAACCTGCTCTATATGTAAAGTGTCGTGAGATAACTTTTGTTTAGATTTGGTTGATAAAATGTAAAAAAAAAAAAAAAAAAAATCAAGTGTTCCTGTAGGGATTGAACATTACAGACTGTAGCGTTACTTACTGGGATAATTTGTTCACATGTATACTTTGGGGTGCAAATGTATGCGTCTAAAGGCTCTCTTTATCTCTTGTATTTTGGGGGTGGAGCGGGGTGGGTTCAACTGCACATGTGCCATTTATGTTGAGAGTCTGTATGTAACTGAGACAATCACGACAAATGACATCGTGATTGTCCAACATATTAGTTTGATTTGCCAATCTGCGTCTGGGTCTGATTCAGGATCAAACACATACGGTTGTATAACGGTTCTGCGGGCAGCCATAGCGATTTAGGTAGCCTTTGGGTGCGGACTCGAGGGGGCGTGGTCAGACAGAACAATTCGGAGTTCTGTAAAAATGACTGGCACTGACAGGAAAACAGCTGGTGAAACTTTTTTGTTTGGATGATTTTGGGCAGGGAACTTCATGAACATGTTTTGTATAGTCCATAGAACAATTAAAACTGGAGTATGAGAAGGTGTAATGTGTCCCCTTTAAGTTAAACTGCGGTTAAACTGAGTTATTATCCCTGCCGTTAAAAAATCAATTCAACAGACGCCGCTGTAGTGGAACGGAGCAGTGGGCTTCAGTGGGCGGGAACCTGCACTGTCACCACTAGATGTCACTAAAAATCACCCACTGCACCTTTAACTTCAGACCACATATATCGCTGTGATGTCATGATAATACCGTGGACATGGATACAATAGGTAAAGTGTTGTGTTTGCATCCAACAGTCTGCATGCGAAACGATCGGAACCCTCATCGTAAACCTGGGAAATGAAATGTGGGTTGAACGCTGTTCGGTGTGACACTGTGATTGACATTTCTTTAACACTTTCTCACCTGTCATTACTTTTTATGTGAAGGTAAGGAGCCGTGGCCACTATTGACCCCTGGTGCTGGAGCGTCCTGTTCAAACATGCTTTACTGCTTTAAGAGCCGCCGTGGTAATTTATGTGGTCAATTCACAGTGCGATCATATGCGGCTTTGTACTGGCGGACCTACCCAAGGAAAAACACTCCGTACAGCTACATACTTTTAGCCGCGAATGCACATCTTATGTTATGTTTGATGGATAACAAGGAGTTCAGGTTCGCATTAGGCCTTTGGTTCACTCATTCTGCCAGTCCCTCGTCCCTCCTCCCCTTTTGCAGTCGGGCAGACCAGTTTCTGACACCTCGGCTGATGGCGCCACTGATTTATACTCTTGATGAGGGATGTGAGCAAAGTGCCCTTTTACCAACGGTTCTGAATCACAGGGGCTTTTCATGTGTTCCTTTCATCTCCCCTGTAGAGCAAAAATGCAGTCCATTAGATTACCACCATTTCCATTAGATTATCATTAGATCAGTGCACGGTCTTCTGCAGTACATATGGTATGAATAGTGTTTTGTACACTTTATTGAATATACAGTGAATAAGTGTAGGCGTGAAGCATCAAAAACCCAGTGTCTGCTATATCCAGTATAATTAAATGTCCTCCTTTCATTTGTGACAGTATTTTTTTCTTTACTGCATTCACACATCCACATGGTTTTTTTTTTTGGTTTTTTTTTATCACTTCAGAGGAGATGTACATCCAGTTATATATGAGAAATAAAAGGGAAAATGGAAAAAAAATATATTTTTTTTTAATGAATTCTGATGTAGTGAACATTGAATGTATGGATTAGCCGCTTTCAGCATATATTATCCAATTCAATCTAATCCACTTTATTTAGACAGCACATTTAAACAACAAGAACGTTTCCAAAGTGCTGCATATCATAAAAATCATAAAAGATTTAAAAGAAAAAAATAAAACAATAAATAAGTACTTAAAACTACAACAGTGCTGTAAATAAAACAATAAAATCAAATAGTCAAAAGTACTAAAATAATTTTTTTTAAAAGTAAATAAATAAAAGACGCACAGGACCACACATCTCACACAGCGTTAAAAGCCAAAGAATAAAAATAGGTTTTAAGATGAGATCTAAAACACTCCACTTTGGTCGGTCTTAGGGGGGTGTTCCAGAGTGTGGGGCCCGCCCACAGAGAAAGCCCCGCCCCCCCTGGACTTGTGTCTGGTCTTAGGCACCACGATCTGCGCTGGGGTATAAATTTGGATTTGGCTGTGATGTACTGTGTGGTCAGTCCATTCAAAGCCTTAAAAACAAATTAAATTAATAATAATATATAATTAAATAAAATGTTTAATTAAATTCTAAAATTAACAGGGAGCCAATGTAAAGACGCAATAATAGGACGAATGTGTTCAAGTTTTTTGGTTCCTGTTAAAAGTAGTGTGGCAGTGTTCTGGACCAACTGTTTTATCAGATATTCACTGGGGAAAAAAATCAAAAAATATTTTTAAAAGTATTTTTCTCATTTTTAGTCCAAATTATCTCATTACAATTAAAATAAAGACATAAAGAGTAACTTTTCAGTGAGGAATAAAGAACTTATTTTTAGACAATAGATTTTGAAAATCTTACTTCAATAAATCTTACCAAGGTAATTTTCTTTTCTTTTTTTTTTTTTTTACTTCAATCTTGTATTAATTCTAATTAAAGTTCTAATTAAATGTGGTTGATAATGAAATTCATTTGTTCTTCAGATCTTCTCATCTGTGAAAAAATACATCACAGCTTTTTTTTTCTTTTTTTAATGAAACTAAACGACAAAGTTCTCTACTACTTCTGCTGTTTATCAGAATCATGTAAAATGGAGCCCACAGCGCCACCTTCTGATCACACAATGCGGACTAGTTTATTTGCTTCAAAGTGTTTTTCATGGAAAAGAACGATTCATCTTTTTTTTTATCGCAACAATTCAGTTCAAATTCAGTTGATATTTTATGGAAACACAGTTAATGATTCCAGAGTTTGACACTTCACTGGCCTCACTTTTATTCACCTGTTGACGATTTAAAGGCAGCGCATCACATCCTCTATATTCAGACGGATATCTACTGTTTGATTCACATTCTGTATATTAATGTTAAACAAACACTTCATCTTTTTCCGGACCATTAAAATTCATTCATTCATTCATTTTCTGAACCTGTTTTTATCACAGGGACATCAGTAAAACACTACACATAATAACCTTTATATAATAATCAAAATAGTTCAGTTTTTTTAGTGTGAAAATATGAATAACCTGAACTACTCTGTACAATTTGACATTTCTAAAGAAAAATAAGTGAAGTTTCAATAACATTATGTCTCGGTTTATTATTAAACACAATGTACAGATCACCATGAATCTATTATTTTGTTAAAAATTGACTCTTGTTCTTAAAAATGTTCAAGGTCTTTGTAATTGTTTAGGATATTCACATTTTATTGTGTATTTAGCAGTTTGTAAATGTAAATATTGTCAGAATACAGCTTGACACTCTTGACAAATTGCAATATCTAATGTTTTCAGTGCAATTTTTTAACTTTGCAAATTCATCCTGTGGGCCATATTTGGAAAAGATAATTTGATCACCCTAATTTTTCATCAGCTGGTACAAAAAGTCAGGTATATCTGAACTCACTTGTATTTAGAATAGAATATCAACAGCTGTGGGTTTCAATATCAACATCTATGACCCACCTCAGAATATAAACAACACAAAAACTAAATGTCTGCAATGCATTACAGCGCACGTAGAGGTGTGCATATTCACTGACCTCATGATTCATCTGTGAATCAAGATATTCCCACTCCACTATAGTCTAGATACTAGCAACGCTAACGGTTAGTCATGGACAGAGCACCAGCAGCTCTGTTACTGATAATATTATGGGCTGCACAGCCCTGACGAGCACAAGACAACAGGCTTTCATCCACCATCTTGGCTGTCAGAGGAAATACTCCTGCCTCTGTAACTGACATTGGTGAGGTTATAATTAAAGAGCTGCCGAATGTAAGTACGGGACAACATATTTAAGCAAAATGTTATTAGAATGAGATTGTGAGCTAAATATGAAGAGCTCTTTTCCAAAACATTTTCAAAAATTAAGGGTTTTTATTGTCTTTTTCTGTCAATATCACTGAAATCTATGTTATGATGTTTAAAATTGTTATTGAAATAGTAGATAACATTAACCTAATTAAAATTTTCCTGATGCTGATGATCTTCAAATGATATTGTTAAAAAAAAAAAAAAGTAATTAAATGGCTTTTATAGCGTTTTGGAAAAGAGCTCTTCATATAGTATTTTTGCAACATAGTAGAATTATGTGACTGATATAAGATAAGATGAGATATGATAATATACGATAAGATATGATACAATAAAATAACATAAAGATACGATAAGACTTTATTCCATCCTACCATGGGGAAATCTCACAGTTAACAGCAACAACATACAACAAGCCATCACAGAGAGAAAAGACGAGTGGAAACATAACGCACTTGAAAACCCTCGGCCTTCAAAGTTTTTGCACAGACAGACGACAAACTGATGACAATATTCTGCAGCGAGGGCCGATGGTAACAACCACACGAGTGAAAAGAAAAAAAAAGAAAGAAAAAAAAAAGAAATTTATGTAAATATTTATATAAATAAAGAATTGGAATAAACATTACATATTATTTACATATTTACATCCTCACTTATATAACATTTATCAAGGTCCTTCATGGTCACAAAGTGTTATTTCTACAATATTTAACGTAAATGTTTTGTACTAAAATGGAACAAATGACCACTTTAACCAGAAAACAGCCATGAAGTGCAAACTCTTACATAAAGCACTATGTTCCTTTGAGAGCATTTCAATCTGACACCCTATTCTATTTTTCCACTGAAATACAATAATAAGAAAATAACCCACATCATGATTTTTGAAGTCGTGTCCGAAACAGAAAGAAAATAATTAAGACATCTGCATTTTTGTAGGTAAATCTAAAGAATACAGGTAATCCTCGCGGCATCATACAAGAGGTATCGATTTTCTGTGCTGCGTAGTCCCCGTCTTATGTCACATGGGTCATGCCCCTCCCATTCCCAAGCGCTGTCGTATTATAGCGTTGTCACCGCCCTAGTGGTAGGGGTATAAACTTAGCTAAATGCAAGCAAAATCTGCCCCTCAAAATGCAGGAAATAACGTTTCAGAGGGTCTGGTTTTCAAAAATTTCGGCTTTCGGGAAGATACACTTCGGCAAATTTCACCCCCCCACTCAAAATTTCGTGCCGCGGCCTCTGACATCAGTCACTCAGCAGACCGACTCACTTATGTAACCCATCTTTACCCCTGTGCTTTTGGGTCATCTACATTCATATCTGTTCTGTATATATTTTTCCAAGATGCCTTTTTTTTCTCCGTACTTCCCTCTGTTTCTACTCGTGAACAGGACAAATGTCGTCACCTCTTTTCCTGCAGCAGAACAACCCTGTTGTACACTCATTGCATTCTAAATTACACATCACATGTCCTCACTAAATGCACGGGCAGGAACTTTGCCACTAGATGTAGCTGAAGTACTCAGGTACCAGATACAGAGCTCTGGAGACGTGCTCCCTTTGAATCCAGCCAACGTCTGCTTTACAGTAATATTCCAAAGAAGGGTAAACGTCTCAATAGCGTGTGTGCTTTCACTTATTTGTTTTGTTTCAGCGCCTCTCCGCAGCCCTCCATAATTTCTTCAGAAGTAAACATACACCCTGACACGGGCTATTTGTGTTGAGACAGCTGCGTGTCACAAGATGTTGCTTCTGTTCGGTTGTTGTCTTTTGCAAATGAAATCGGAACAGAAAAAAAAAAAAAGAAAAAGAGAAAATAGACACGGCATCTACATGTAACTTGGACTTCCTTCAACTTGACTGCCTTTCTTTCCCTCTGGCTCGCTCTCCTTCCTGTGTTATGTCTGCATTTTTCCACTCTGTGCCAGATTGCAAAGAGACAGTGGGGGTGGCGGACTAAAGGTTAGTGCACTGATTGTGCCATCTTTTCTTCCTTTCAAATCACCAGCTTCTGCTCTCCAAATGTAACAATCACCAGGAGGGTGGGATAGAGACGCTGACATTTGACCTGATTTTGCACAGATCTATGACCGTTAGCTCGGCGCCTGGTTTTTACGCGCCGCGTGTAACTTAAAGTGACACTTGCCTGAAGCTCCCTTGGAGGCACAAAGCTAGGTTGGTGCTCTGAAACCACATATGACAAGCAGAGGAAGGGAGCAAGAGTGGATGCTTGCCAGGGTAAGGGGTGTTTGTCAAAGAGCTAGTGAAGAAAAGCAGGAAGGGAAAAAAAAAAAACATGTCTATGAAGGAAATAAAATAAAAAAATTGTCTAACTTTCACTCGCTTTCTCACTTTTCCTGTCAGTTGGTTCGTTTGGTTGTCTGTCTGGGTTTTTTTTTTTTTGTGTTTATGTGCTGGTTCTCTCACCTAAACGCTGTCCTTGGATAGTTAACTCCCTGAGAGTAAGTGGCACTGCAGTGAGAGAAGTAAGAAAAAAAAAAAGGAAGGGCAGCAAGAGGAAAAAAACACACACAAAAAAGGAGTCACGACTGGCCTCACAGGAAGATACACAATAAATTCAGGTAGTCCTCAGGTTATGAAGTAGCCGACTTACATTATTTCGACTTTATGACGCTGAAATCTCGTCCGCCGTTACTGTATGTACAGTAAGTACAGTGTCTTATTTTTTACTTTATTTTATTAATATGAAGTATAATACATGTATTTGGATAGTTATTTGGAGATTTAGGGGTACTAAAGGGTTAATTCCGACTTACGTGGAAATTTGGGTTACATCGACAGCGCAGGAACTCGTTCGTAACCCGAGGACTACCTGTATTTGTCAAATCTTCTGAGCTGCAGACTGATAGTGACATAAACAGTATTAGGTTCCATAACATACACACGACCAGAGGGAATTTTAGCGATTAAAAGTAATCTTATCTTATGGTAATGAGCTGTGATGCGGTTTGGCGAAAACCAATGAAAAATCAGAACGCCGGGGTCCGACAATCTGGTGGGTATGTAGAAACACACAGAGTAAACTTTAGTTCCTAGTTAAAAATGGCAACCGAAAAGTTAATAGCTGCGGTGTCCGTCCACAAGTTGTTGTGCGATCCGACTGTTTTTGCTTACAGGGACAACCAAAAAAAACGACACTTAGGAGAGAGTGAGTGAGTTTGTTGGAGAGTGGAGCGGTGAGTTTGTTTGTACGATATTTTGATTTCTCCTCCGCCGGCGAGAACTCTAAAGCTGTTGCTGCAGGAACAGTAAGCTAGCGCACACAACGACGTCCTGATCTTCCATGTCCACCTTCCAGATGATGATGAAACCAGGTCACCGTGTCTGAATTTATGGAACACACTTCCATTAAGCGGGAGCGCATTTCATTTGCTCTGGACATGAGGATAAGAGCAATGTGACGTCACAAGCGAACAAAGCTACCAAGGCCAATCCAACAGCGAAGCTTCTTCAGCGACCACAGCGACCTGATCGCTTTTGGTGTACACGCAGCATAATGGGGTTATTATTAGAATTCAGCCTCCGATTGTTCTGATTTACTGCAGTGTGTGTTGACTGACTGGGACCATTGGGACCATTTGCCGTCCTCTTTGTCTCCCAGTGTTTTTCGGTGGAGAACACTTGTCTGTATCTCATTGTCATCTATGTCAAATTAAATGGAACAGATCTTGGTAGAGTTGCACATTGTTGCATACAGTGGCTCTAACAGAAATCCTACATAATAAATGTTATTATTTCTGTTGCATCCATACGGCTGAGCTTTCAGAGATGTCACACTGACTGACAGTGCCAAAGATAGAAATCTGCAGTTTCACTTCACTGGCTTGAAGAGTTTTAGACATCAATATTTGATTGTTGCAGACTGAAATGATGAATGACATGTAATGTTTGTTTGTTTTTTTTCCTGTTTTAAAACCCAGAGATGAAAGTCAAAATGATTGCAAAAAAATTAGATTTTCTTGCTGCAGCAATCGATTGCGTGGCTGAAATTAAATACACGAATCTGCACACCTTATAGACACCAAACAGTACACTAATTATTGCAGTTTATCATCATTTGGGAGGACTTTACATGGTTCAGTAGGTGTTGAGTGTGTGAGAGAAAAGATGAATATTGCACAAATTCAGAGCTGTTCCCTGTGCGCACACACACACACACACACACACACACACACACCTGAAACAAAATGTGCATCTGTGAAGAGTGTTCTCATGGAGTTGGGAGAACCTCAAGGCTACAATGGTTTTACTGGCCTTCACAGAAAACAGGGGTGGGGGGTCTGTAGGTAGTTTTTTACTTTCTTAACCCTTTACAAAAACGCACTGAAATTCTAAATTCTGACCTTAGTGTGTTATTGGAGGATGTAAAAACAATTTATTACATTTTTTTTCTGTTTTTTTTTTTTATAATGTAGAAAATCAAGGTCAATGAAGTTACCATATTTTGTTCTGTAACGTAGTTTCGTACCTGTAAACATCAAAAGATCAATAAATGAATGAAAAAATTCAAGAAGTATATATAAAAAAATACTAGTAAGACACATGTAAGGTGAAAGGAACATGTGTTTTCTCACATCAGTGCTGATCCAGACCCCTGTCCACATCCACATGATCCCTTTGAACAGCATTCCTTACATTAGTACCATTACCTCATCATTCATTACATTAGTACCATTACTTCATCATTATATTTGTACCATTACTTCATAATTCCTTACATTAGTACCATTACTTCATCATTATATTAGTACTATTACCTCATCATTCCTTACATTAGTACCATTACTTCATCATTACACTAGTACCATTACTCCATCATTATATTAGTACCATTACCTCATCATTCATTACATTAGTACCATTACTTCATCATTACATTAGTACCATTACTTCATCATTCCTTACATTAGTACC
>JAPSES010000001.1:16263112-16281368 GCA_029822895.1 Maxillicosta whitleyi
CGATAGCCTCAGAATGGCCTGTTTTATCACAATTTAAAATATTTTTTTTTAAAAAAGATTTGCAGCTAAATGCATACAACCAATAGTGTTGCTGCTACACATGGGGGGGGGGGTTAAAATATTTCTACTTTTTCCTAAAATATAACCACATCTCTTTTGGGTTATTGGAAATCTATAAACCCAATTTCATATGAATTCAACCATTGCTTTTGCTGCTGGAGTGTTAACGCACAAACCAAACCAAAAACAATATCCCTTCACTGTGTGTGTGTGTGTGTGTGTGTGTGTGTGTGTGTGTGTGTGGGAGGGGGGGGGGTGGTGGTGGTGGGGGGTGTTCATGGGGTCAGACTGCACACATGTTATTAAGCTCTGATCCTTAGTTTATTGTGTTATATACTCTACTACTAATAAACAATCTATCCAATTAATGCTTAGTTCAATACAGCATCAACATATGCACATTACATAACCCTTCCTTATTTGTACAACATTATACTACTGAGTCTTTTGCTAATTTGTATCCTTTCATTTCCACATGTTATTATAAGTGTAATATATTTGCACAATTACCAACAGGAGCCCAGTTGCCTCCTGTCTTTGGCATTCTGCACTCTCTGAAATCAAATATGCCTATGAAGGGAATTGTCTCAACAATGAAGGGAACATGTTGTTAAAACATAATATCGCCTGTGGATACTTGTTTATAGATTTTCATAAACGAGTGTGTTTGCTTTCTGGAAATATTCATGTAAATCTCTGGGAGTCTCCATCCGATCTAATAATAGTAACAAGGCTGGGGAGAAAATAAAGTCAACAAACTGATGTATCAACATATCCAAAGGCTCTCCAGCTAATGTATCCCACTGTCCCTCCACTATTTCAGCCTGACATTGACTTTCACTTAAATTATTAGTGCATCCAACAAAGACGGAGGATACCTTAGATCACCTGCGTTTATGGAGCCTGCTTTGCATGTTTCTTTGATGATTCAGAGGCTTCATCAAACCAAAGCCAAGGACAACGCTCCGAGTCATCAGATATGTATGAAGGTATAACATTCAGGACAACCCCTGATAGTTGGGAAATATGTTATATTCATCAGTGCATTCATTTGAACTGCTGTGAAAACGCTCCCAATCCCTGTGCTGCTCCAGGACCGACTGGTGATTAGTGAGGCTGTGAGTTTCTGCTTATTCTGTGTTTTGTGAAGACTTTTTTTTTATCACCTCAGCCACTCCCCCGCTGCCATCGGCCTCATGGAATTAAAAACAGTCAGTTATGCCTTGCACACATGACAACGGAATAATGTCAAAAATGTTTGGGTCTTTCATCCACATGACACCTGCATTAGAGAACATTTCCCAGCACAGAGGAATCTCACAATGTTGCCCTTGTGTTGCCATGTGGATATGTAAAACAAACACTTTTTTTTTTGGAAATGATGATGTCATAGTACCATGTGATATGTAGTATAGTGGTCTCTGAAGAAGTGGGTATTCTCTTAATTTTAGCATGTTTTTTTTTTTTTAAGTAGTCTAGATAACACAATGGTTTAGAAACACTAACATTTAATACAACTATTTAGCTTATCCAAAATTCTGTCATTAGCATTAGCTCACTATTATATTAAAAAAAAAAAAAAAAAATAACGCGAGGGTGCTTGATAAACCCTCAGCCTGACTTACCAGTGCATGACAAAGTTTTTGGACAGATGGATGGAGAACCAACTAATGACAATATCCTGTGGCTAATGTGGTGAGGGTAATGCAGTTTGTAGGTACTACAGGTCACACAAGCAGCTGCATGACTGGAAAATGTATTCAACATGAGGCAAACAGAGGATAACCTTAGCCTTTCATAATGTTACCCTTTCATAACATTACCCTTTCATAACGTTACCCTTTCATAACATTAACTTTTCATAATGTTACCCTTTCATGACGTTACCCTTTCATAACATTACCCTTTCATGACGTTACCCTTTCATAACATTAACCTTTCATAACGTTACCCTTTCATAATGTCAACCTTTCATAATGTTAGCCTTTTGTGACATTAGCCTTTCATAACATTAGCCTTACATAACGTCAAGCTTTCATAATGTTATTTTTCATAACATTAACCTTTCATAACGTTACCCTTTCATGACGTTATCCTTTCATAACATTAACTTTTCATAATGTTACCCGTTCATGTTAGCCTTTCATAACGTTACCCTTTCATAATGTTAGCCTTTCATAACATTAGCCTTTCATAATGTCAACCTTTCATAATGTTAGCCTTTCGTGACATTAGCCATTCATAACATTAGCCTTTCATAACATTAACCTTTCATAACATTAACCTTTCATAACATTACCCTTTCATGACATTACCCTTTCATAACATTAACCTTTCATAACATTAGCCTTTTGTAAAATTTGCCTACTCACACAGTTCAACCATTGATGACAAAATCTCTTCTCCTCTACATGTGCATGTCATATGGCCAGTAGTTTCACAGTAACTCATTCAGAAACCACTTTAAAACGTACCTCAGGATTATGTATTCCATGAAAGTATTTTCTATCGGTACGTGTCGCTCACTTGAAAGATGTTTATTCTGCCTTTTTCATTCACATTTCCAATTATTGTGCATCTTTCAACGAGACGTCCAGTGACATGTCAATCACCCGAGGAGGTGACCAATCAGGTTCCAGAGGTGGCAAGTACTAGTTCACAATATGTTCCTCTGTATGACCCGCCCTACTCTGCGTCTGATTGGCTCATCAGTCCTCCTGCCTAAAGATAACCAGTTTAATCAGTGAAGGCAGTGAGTACTAACCAATTAGAGGCAGAGCAGGGTGGATCATGACTTCACCATCTGAGCTGAAAAAATGGTCAATTTGGCGCAGATACTAATGAATGGTGCACATCAGGGGGATTTAGAAGTGGCTAAAATAATGGGAGTGGACTACACCAATGCTCTGGACGTAACCTCATGCACATGCTCACTGCATTCTTCTGTGATTTCCATGTATCCTGTGGCTCTGTCTGTATTTTTTTTCATCCTTATAAGAAAAATACCACAACATACGGTTAGTTTAAATGCATCAGGATGATAAAAGCTATGAATACTGAAAAACTGTACACTGTATTATTGTGTAATATTTGTCAATTATCTGTTTCTGTGATACTCAAGGTTGCATTTGACATATTCATGGGAATATCACAAATTTCTTAGAAGTGCATTGCATGTGAATATCTTCATTATAACACCCTTTGATTGCCTGAATCTCTAGAAAGTACAAGAATACAAGCATTTGGACAACACTTAGCTTATAATCAAAGCGGTCCGTCTAAGAAAACCCACATGACAAAAGATAAGGGTCTGCAGACTACCCAGCGTTGCTTTAACTCTCAGGGCTTACCTATCTGCTCTGTTTGAAGGACGGTGTTTGACGTACACCTGATAATCCTTCATTCAACATTAGCTGGTGTTTTTAAGAGTGCTCTCTCTGCCCTCTTCTCGCTTCCCTTGAACATTTCTTTGCTCATTTTCGCTGAGATCCAAAGGCTGATGTCTGCCACTGATAAAGCCTGATCCTCAGTAATTACACAGAGTAAGGGAATTGGATCTGTCTCTGGCTCTAAACTGTGATTTCTACAGCACCATGTCCCCCATGCTGCGCCTTTTCTGGTGATGAGACTCATTACAATGCCTGATGCAGATTCTTTTTTGTCCTAAGCAGCACTGTAATCACCCAGAACGCTCCTACATTTCAACTTCCATTCATGTGTCAAGGCTGTATTTTATCACTGTTAAATAGTCACAGGCTGTGGGTTTTACCTCTAAAAGGAGAGATGATGGACAACACCTGTGGGATGCAGAAAAAGAACACGAGGGCATGCAGACACGGCCTCCGTCGAAGTGTATCCATGGATTAAATAGACTATTGATTTGTTGAGCCAGGTAGAAAGAAAATATATTTAATGTATGTGATTTGCATTTCATACATACTTCATAACCATGGCCCTAGTGGTTAAAGTTTTCATTAGTTAAAAGCAATAAAACAACTCTGCTTTTAGTGCTGTGCTTTAGTCATTATTGAAATAAAACTAAATGGGGAAAAAACAAGTGTTTCATGCGGTTAAACATAAGACTGTACTGACAAAGAAATGAACATACTGACATTAAAAACAAGTAGATGTTATTTTTGTTTGTTTGTTTGTTTTTTTACCAATTTAACAAACACTCCAAAGCACTTACTGTGCTGCCTTGGAAATGCTATGAGTACCAGCCGTCAAAAAACCAGAGGGGGGGAGAGTTTACCGTGAAAAACAAGCAATCAACAGGCTTAATTTTTATTTTATTTTTTTAAAGTTTACAGTAGGCCCTATTACATGTCGAACAGTTGAACATTTATCTTTGATGCAAA
Source organism: Maxillicosta whitleyi (assembly GCA_029822895.1). Taxonomy (NCBI): domain Eukaryota; kingdom Metazoa; phylum Chordata; class Actinopteri; order Perciformes; family Neosebastidae; genus Maxillicosta; species Maxillicosta whitleyi. The sequence continues at coordinate 16,267,531 of JAPSES010000001.1, forward strand.
ATAAAAATACATGAAACATTTAATTGTGTAATGGCCACATCTGTGATGTGGGAGATGGTGCAGTGAAGTTTCAGGACCATGGATAGAGCCGATCACACCAACATGGGACACGATTTATGGTGAACAGGAAACTATATCAGACTGTAAAACGTAACCTAAACCTAAATGTACACTTGAACATGTTACATTGGTTCCTGCAGGTGTACATCCTGTATGGTTGTATGTACCTGAGAGAAAAAGAGAGAGGGGGGGAGAGAGACACAAAGAGGGAGAAAGAGAGAGAAAAGAGGGAGAGAGAGGTATGTCGCAGTACTAATAAACTCCCTCCACCTTCTCTTAGCTGCTGTCTCCCGTCTTATAACTGGCTACATGTTCTATACCCCACCCCCCACCCCCTCCCGCTGCATGTAGGCGTAGGCATGTGAAAATTAGTGAAGGGAGTTGCACCCCCCAACCCAAATTGCACCTTTAGTACCACTAATGTAGAGAAGCTCAATATAAATGAGTTTCCTATGTTTTTGTCAGTAGGATAAGATAAAAACTATAACTACTACCACTCCAAAATCATAGATTAAGAAAAAACAGGTAAATCCTGGTTATGAAACTTCCAACTATACAAGGATGTTTGACTGTGAGCACATAGTGTCGGTCTGTGTTCTCATCTCATGGTGCCCTTTTACTTTTAGATGTTTGGTTAAACAACTAAAGACAAATTAACATTCAGAGCTGATGATGGCACAACATTAAAAGTCAGATGGTCATCAAAGTTATTGCTGTTCATCTTGAGCCGGACGTGAAGTCTGGAATAAATGCCAGGGTAATGAATCCAACTGGGACCGAGACACTCAAGGTCAGACTGCGGGTGTCACCAGGTAAGAGTCTAACAAAGTTAGTCAACTGTGTATTAACCTTGTGGTAGTACGTTTCTGTTGTTTATAATGTGCTGATTTTACTGGCTGGATCGAAATTGTACAAACTGTGCAAAAATAAACAACAACTGTTTACACCTGTATGATGGAAGGTTAAAGACGACTATAAATATGTACAGATTTAACCAAAAAAACAACAAATGTTTTGTAAGTTTTAGGCCACTTCTTAAATCAGCAAGAAGTGGGAGCACTGAGTAGAACACTAAAGAACATGGGAGATTAATATCATGTAACACATGTTCATGTAAAAGTAAATACTGTGACCAGTATTTAAGCAAACACAGCTTAAATTTGTGCCACACCAATGCAGATATTTTGCAAAACAGATATGTGTCAGTATATTTTCAGCCCCCCATCCATGTGTACACAGACTAGTTTACAAAAATGGAGATTTCACAAATGCTTTTCAAAGGGAAGATCTTTTTAAAACCCTGTTTTGTTTGTGGGCAGCACACAACAACAAGGTCCTGGTTTAGATTCCAGAGCTGACTGGTGCTGGTTGTTCTGTGTGGAAATATTCTCCTCATGTCTACGTGGGTACTTCCACTTCCTCCCACCACCCAAATATGTCTCTTAAGAGTCCATTTAAAATCACCCGTAGGTGTGAGATCAAGGGTAACTCCACCTTCATCTGTCGGTGGCTGGAACAGACTCTGACACCCCCATGAGGACTAAGCGGTTCAGAAAGTGAAGATATAAGAAAACACTGATGTCACACCTAATTTGGCACATGTGTAATGAACCTCCACCTGGAACATCCACCATAAATCATGCAGGTGTATAAATCAGTGTATGACCTGCAGGACACCAACGTCAGCATAGGTACATTCTGAATACTTTCACATCCTGTGATTTCTGCTCATCTTCATGACAGACTAAAGACTGGAGTCCTTCAGAAGCATTGGTTTGTCTCAGTCCTCTAGATTTTTATCTAAAAACAGAAAGAGAAAACATCCTTCAGTGTGGACAGAGTGTGAGTTTTTCTTGTAGAACACCTTCATGTCCAGGCTCTCCGGTTGGGGGACTTCTCTGTGACAGTGTCCCCTGCTGTAAAGGAAACCCTCACACTGGGGACAGATGTTGCTTGGACTCCGCCTTGGCTAAATGAGGAAACTAGCCCTCATTGTCCTTCCACCATATAAGTGGATTTAACTCCACTGGGAGACTCTGTGCCGCTCCGAAACGCTGCACTGCCTCTTCCACCACTTGAGACAAAAGCTTGGGTGGTGGTGTCTCCTCCACTGGAAATAAGTTTCCAAACACTTCTGTGAATGTTGTTCATTTGGCTTGAGAATCCCCACCACTGCCAGATGCCAGTTCTGACTGCTCCTCTGTCTCCTCTAAAGGATAAGTCTAACAGCAGCAAATCCATAAAACACTGCAATATAGTATTACTGTCACATATTTATATTCGCCCATAAAGACCCAAACCTCCATCAGCGACCAAAGGCATCTACTGAACAGACATGTTTAATACCTGGGAATCCACTAATCCTATTAATACATGTAAATAACTGATGTAAAATACAGTTTGTCATCTTTTCATGGTCATCAGATATGACCCATTTGGACATTCAGAGGCTCCACAGTTACCATGGAAACACCATCATCTTCTACAACATTGATTCACCAGTAAATCCCATACAGTCGGATCAATGACAGTGGACGGGGACACCTGTTTTTACATTCAGTTATTGATATCTTTGTTGAAAAAGTTGCCTTTTTACCAGTTTTCTCTGTTTTGATATAATAACCTTTGAATGACCCGAGTTTTCATGAAGATCTAAATGAAATATAGCAAATGAAATACAAGAAAATATATGATTTACAGTGAAAAATGCAAAATACAGAGGACTATATGATAATAAATGGTGATAAATCACTTAAGAAAGGTTGACCAGAGGGAAAAATTCATTTGGGAACTGTCACAAAAGTAGCACTGAGTGTTTATGGGTTAATATATCTGACAAACATCCCCATCTGGAAAGATAACAATAATGAAACAAAAGTGTCTTTTTATGATTAAGTTAAATGACAAAATTGTACTGAAATTTGAAGAGATTTGCACAATTCTGTAATCAGGTGTTTTAAAAGTCTCAAGGCCACCAAACTAAATTGTGTTGATTGTATTACTATATTTACCGGGTTATAAGACACACCTGAATATTATCATCTGATTATAAGCTGCAGGTGTCCACGTTGTGACATGAGATATTTACACAAATATTATTTCTATTTATTTACACCCCTTCACTGCTTTTTTCCAAACAGCGTCTGTAACATGGCAGTAAAACAGCTGGTTAAAAAAACAGAAAAGTCATTGATCTCTATCTCATCTTCTGCCACTGAAACCATTGAACTCCTCTTGTTCAGTGTAAATACGCATTTGTTCATGTGTTTTCCATGATGAGGGTGTGTGAATGAGTTAAACTTAAAAATAGCATCTTCCTCATCATCACCTCTTCCACCTGTCTGTCTCACTTTTGCACTTTCTGCTAAGAGCACGCCCCGGAGGCCATTAACCTATAAAAATCTATACTCGAGCTGCATCATTGTATAAGCCGCAGGGTTCAAAGCGAGAAAAAAAGTAGCGGCTTATATTATGGAAACGGTACGGTAAATTACTTCCATTTAGATCAGTGTTTCTCAATGGGAACACTGAGAATAGAACAAAATGGGGGTGTTAGTCTGTATAAGTGTCAATCAGGATCAATTAGCACATTAGCAGCCACCCCAACTTGTTTTCTGGGGGGTAGGAAGGTGATGATAATGTAAAGTGATGTTTGTAGTATTTTATTTGGTCAAACAAGACTAAACAACATGTTCATTGTTCCATATACAATGTGACCTAAAGGGTTTAGGCTGAAGTAGAATCTTATTTTGCCAAAGCCTATTTATAATGAATGCAATGTTTCCACATGAAAACATACAGAATTTTAAAGTATCATCATATCATATCAATCATTACTGAATACACAACAGAAGAGAATACAGATTTCATTTCAATTCACATAAATCATGTCCTTATCTCAACTACCAATATTGATCCTAATCTTTTCAACAAGTACAGGTAGTCCTCGAGTTACGGGCGTGTTCTATTCCTACACTGTCGACGTAACCTGAATTTCCACGTAAGTCGGAATTAACCCTTTAGTACCCATAAATACCCCCAAAATCTCAAAATAACTATCCAAATACATGTATTATACTTCATACTAATAAAATAAAGTAAAATATAAGATTCTGTACTTACTACAATATGTATGTACAGTAATGGCAGACGAGATTTTGGCGTCGTAAAGTCAAAATAACGTAAGTCGGGTACATCATAACCCGAGGACTACCTGTACTTTCTTTAGTCAATCCTGAGTTCTATACGTTAACGAATAATAGTTAATTTATGGGTCTTTTGAAAAGTTTAATTGCGCAAAAAAAGTTGAGAAACACTGATTTTGATTAAAACTATTGAGCAAATATTTGCAGGCAATAGGCGGCCTTATTACCGTCCTTCTAGGCAGTGAAGATGTCATTCACAAAGGCCAGAGACTTGCAACGTGGGACAGTTTCACATGAAAAATCTTGAGCTGGTGACAGTTGCCGAGGTCAAATGCAATGGCAGCTTTTACATCCTTCACAGACACTGAATCTGAGTCATTTTGCTTTATGAATGCCAAGGTTGTGTGTTTCGGTGGCTTTTGTGTCTGAGACTTTTGGCAGCTTCTGTCTCCATTTTCATTGGTCTGAGAGCCTGAAACCTCATCCTCCTTTTACATCCTCATCAGACAGATTAACAGTGTCCTTAATGTTCTTCTTCATACTCGCCTCTGTAAGTGCTAAGAAAACAGGAGAATTATCTTCAAGGTAATACTTAAGCATGTCATTGTCTGAGTGTACATCATATTCAGCAACTTGTGTAGAGGAAGCATCTGTGTTTTGTTTTGTTTTTTCTGAAGTGCTGTACCAGCACTAGTGCTCAGATGTAAAAGTGACCACTTTACTCAGTCTGACTAAAAGCTGGGACATCTGTTTAACAACCACCCCCCCTCTGTGATACCATGTTAACTGGGCTGTATATGGAGAGCATTGAACTGTGTTGGGAATCCAGATGCTTCAAATGCTTTAACATTGTTCTCTGTGTTTTTCATTGTCATGGGAATAGTTGTATTTGTCCTGTCAGTCTGGTCCTCTACAGCTTCCTGTCGTATTTCTAAGAGCGGTCACTTGTCTGTTTTAGTTCAGTTACATAAGAGATCCTCAAGTCCTCCTGCTATTTGGCTTTTTATTCCACTTTAAAGTCAGGCCTGCATATTTTGTTAGGATCACAGCCCACAAAGAAAGTTTATTTTAACATCTGAAAAGTGAAAAATATTAAGTGTAACTTAGTAACTGCTTGAGTATAATATCTATATTAACCCGTTATTACAGGGTGGAATAACAGTAAAAGACAGCGGTATTGACATTTGACAGGTTTGTACTAAATAAAGCCCTTTGGTTCCCACATCTAATCTCAAACCAGCCGACGTGTTAACACCGAAAATGAGAACATTCAGGAACTGATAATGTGGTTCAGGACTTAGTTTTTCTTTTTTTTTTTTTTTCTTAAACCTTCCACCACCCTCTCTAGAGATCAGTTTTATTTTTAATTACAGCTTGTACACTGAGCATGCTCAGATGTCATAGTTTTTCATTTTAACTATTGAGCAAAGTTTAATTGGTATGGATATTTTAAAATAAATCATACCTTCAGAATGTGTCACCACAGACACATCAGGGGTTAAAGGGTTAACAGGTGGTTTCATTTTAGTGACAGTATGAAGAGTTGCCTATTGTGAGGATTTTTTTTCACACACACCACTGAGACGCATGTCAGCAATGTTGCTTAGTTGAAAAACTGATGTCTAATGATAAATTCTGTGTGTTTTGACTATGGTACGATTAACATGATATTTTGTGGTGTTTTTAATATTTAGAAAAAACATACAAGTTGATATTTTCAATGCAAGGTGCAAATAAGTTCCATGTAACTTATGAGGAATAATTTCCTGATTTACACAAATTGTATCCAGTGGCAAACACTCCTTTTTTTTTTTTCAATTCTCATTCAGCAGTTTCCAGCATATTTTGAACCGTTACTGTCTGGAACATAATGGAAGGAATACTTTGGATGCTGTCTCTATAAATATTTTGGAACTTGGCAGATACCTAATGACACTGACACAAAACTAATTTATTTGGCATATTTCCTTCTTAAATGTATTCAATACTGCAAAGAGGTAGGGTGTAAACATTTTTTTTTTTTTTTAAATAAAGCTGAATGAAAAGACTGTGAAAGAAAACTTGGATACAAAGAACACTCAACAGAAAACAGTAAAATATAGGACTAAGTGAAAGTGAGAAGAGCCAAAAAGTGATGAATGCATCTGAATAAAACTGCAAGAGAAAGGGGTTCATGTTAAACAGAAAGCGACAGAAAAGAGACACATCTTAGTCTAATGGTGTAACACCACCGCACAAACCTCATACTCTGCAATGCGCAAAAGTAGTTTTTCTATTTTTTATTTTTTTTATACGCAGAGCACAAAAATCTAGAGTGAGAAAACACATTATAGGGGAAATAATGTGGTTACTGAAAGAAAACCCCAACATATTTTCTGACCGTAATTGCAGCCACGACTCCAAACAAACAACAGTGTGGTGGAACAAGCCTTATTTACACCAGCAACGAGTCTCCTGAGAGGAGATGAGCCACTGAGATATTATGTGACATCTACAGCAGCGCTGGATCCAAAGTCATTATAATTGGAAAGTTTGTCAGAAAACGTGCTCACGAGGGAGGCACTCGTACCCATTGTGTCAATCTTTCACCATTGTGATGCTGGTACAAATTTGTCTTGGTATTGAAAGGTTTATTTGTACATGAATTATACATTAATTCTCATTTTTCTAAGTCACACAAGCACTGACAATCTCCAGAGGTAAGTGACAAGCCATACAGTAATTGCCTCAACAGTGTCCAGGGCTATTGTTTATACAGTTTGATCCATTCAGGAGACGTGAAACTTTATGTTGGACACTTATTCACCTTTTCCTTCTACTTTTTACATCCACATTGTTGACAGATCAGACACTCATTAGTGTTAGTGAGAGATTTAAGTGATCTGTATTGAAAATGTGTAATGTTGACTACAAAACGGTGGCACTTCCCACATCCAAACAGGTTCGAGGCCTGAAGGATTGTTAAAGAACGCTCTTGAAACAGGTTGATACGGCAACCGTCAACTCTGTGCCCGCCTTTATGAAAGAGCTACTACACTCAATGCCTTCACATGGAACATCAGCTTTGAATAGGAATGAATGGAAGTGCAAGTATGCAACAAGCACAGGAGAGAGAGAGGAAAGAAAGGACACATTGGCTTTAATCTGCTCAGTGGAACTGCTGTGATTTGGGTGTTGATTAAACTGCTGCCAGATGACCTGGGGTTTCTGTCGGGTGACTGGCGCAGCACCGCAGCTGTTGCTTTTATGCTAAACCCTTCCTCGGAGACGCTGTTGATTGTGGGATTAGCTCAAAGGTCTCCTCCCATGTTCGTCGCTTTCACCTCAGTCGTGTTTCATGACAATGTAGACAGCTCCGGACTTAGATCTCTCCTTTTGACATCATTAGGGACTAGTCAGTGTAATAGCCTTTTACCTAGAATGTGTTCATCCATCAGTGACTGTCTTTTATCATCTGCAAAAATATATGAAATCTCAGAGGTTTAGTATTTAAATCTGACTGATAGGATTGTATAGTTATGTTTCAATTATAATAATATTATATAATAAGATGATATGGTGTACAGATCAGATGATATGCTTCTGTGGTAGAATCATCACCCATAATTTTCTCACTTCTTTTAACCCTTTAACTCCAGTAAAGTGTTTTGAATTTGTGTCTGTTTCAGTGTTTTTTTCCTGTTTTTTCTTCAGTGGCTTTACTTTAGTGTGTGTTTTCAGCTGGGTTGCTATAAACAGGGGGGGAAAGGTGACAAATTCATGGGCCCCAGTGGATATAGGTTAGAAAGTGTCAAAATTTCATGTACGTTCTGGAGTAAATGAAAGGTGTAGAAGGCATCCAAAGTTAAGTTTCACTTACAGTTTTACTCCAGTTATGGTACTTACAGCACTTATGGAACACACCATGTATATACGGTACCTCCAGCCCCTACACCACATACTGGACCTACCCCACCCCCAGCTCCGACAACAAATTTGCAGATGCTTTATTTTACAAAGGGCCCACAACGTTTACCTTTTATGGGGCTTACAAATGCTAGTGGCGCTCACCCCCGGATTGACAATAAGGCATACCGGGCATTTGCCCGGTGGCCTGCGAGGCTTTCTGGCCCGCTGGCCTAGGTTTTTTTTTTTTTTTTTTTAACCACGTGAAATATAATAATTATAATTTAACAACACGTTGCAGGTGCTAAATGAAATCACCCGCCCTTAGGGCTGGGCACCGCAATTCAGTTCTTTCATGGCACCGACCGAAATGTTGCGGTTCCTCTGGGTATCGAAAAATGCCCTGTCTTTCAGTTCCACGTTTGGCTACCCAGATGTTAATCATCGTCCGCGTGCATGAGTAGCATTGTAGTGAAATGTAAACACCCTTTTCCAAGATATAAAGTAAAATGGGATGTAAATACGGCATAACTGAGTGAGGGGAGGAGCTCACCTGATCCCTTATATATCTGAGTGCATTATGGAGTTCTGTTGGCTTAGTGGCTTAGTTATTTGACTGCAGTGCAAAAGGTAGCTAGTTCAAATCCCAGAGGATCATGCTTCCATGCCCAATATTTGAAGGTCTTTTATTTATAATTTATGTTAATAATTGAGATTAAATTTTTTTTAAAAATGGATTGATACCCAGCCCTACCCACCCTGATTGATTAATTGATTGATTAATTAATTAATTAATTGGTGGCCTGGTCTAAGTAAAAAATGCCTGGCCTGAAAAAATGTCCCAGTCCAGCCCTGATCGTGTGGAATGAATGTGTCGCTATTCACTGTCTACTTCCGCATCTAATTTTTATAAACCGGCGGGTCATAGAGAAAATTGTCTGACCAATCAGTCGGCTGCAGTGTCGTGACGTCACGTTTTGGAAACGCAAAAGAGCCGTGTCGAGTCGAGTAGAGCCAGTACCATGCAGTGGAAAAGCGGCATATGTGTATTATTCAGTCGTTGGTGAACCCAGAGCCCTATAAAGAGAGTTACAACACCCCGTGAATGCACCGCTTTGGTGATCACGTGGTTCATGTAAGCCTGAAATGTTCCTCACATGCTGTCATGTTCTTCTGTGGGACAAACAGCAGTGAACAAGGTAAATAAATAAACAAACCACACACGACTGTTGTTGAATTATTGTCATGTCAGTTATGCTGTTGAATAGTGGGGTTGGCCACTGAAAGGACTGACTTTATTACTGTGAAAACCTTCATTTTGGGGCTAAAGGTTGGTGTTAGCTTAGGTAGGCTACTTACATGAGAGGTGCTAACTTTACCAGTTAATTAATTCTGCATGTTTCTCCACAGGCTTGGTGTCTGATAGTGTGTCATTAATGCTTTGTCCACACTAATGTCCACATTTCAACAGAATTCTAGGGTACAAAACATTTTTTTTTTTTTTTACAAATGTACATGGAAAATGTCTCACCCTATTTTGCGCATGTGTGTATTTTGTCTAGATTTAACGAAGTTGTGCCTGAAACATCAGAACCAGGTGTAAACCAGTGTATGACCCCCAGTAGATGGAGGTCAGCACACATACCTTTGGAAGATGGACCCAGCTGATGTTATGGACAAATTCACATTATGTAGGCTAAATACACTTCCACAACCACAACCAACGCTGAAGGTAATATAAGTTTACACTTGAACTTGTTGCTACCTCACCTTCATGCCAGATTAAAGCCTCTGTGTCTGCTACATTCAGTATATTATCCACAGGTTGGACAACAGCAGCTATGGTTTGGCTGAGAATTTGGAGCAGTTTGGAGTTGATTTTGTGTTAAGAATTTTATTAAAAACCAAAAAAAGAAAATATCCATTTACAAAAACATCCACCTCAGTTTGTGTTAACAGTGTGTGCTGTCTCTGTTTGGACCAGTTTGGAGTGATTTGGTTAATTTTGTAAAATGAAGTTATGTGGATGAAATATGGAATTAAATATCTGTTAAGAAAAATATCCTGTGTCGTTGTGGACAGGGCTTTAGAAACAGATATGTAATGATGCAGCAGTTATCCTGTCTGTGATCTGCTGGATTAGACATCAGGTTTTGTGTCACTGTAGCTCACATGAAACCTAGATAGATAGATAGATAGATAGAGAGAGAGAGAGAGAGAGAGAGATCTATCTGTCTGTCTGTCTGAGTTAATAGTGTCAGTGGAAAAGTCATGTTCAAAAGTCATGGTTCCGTTTGTGCGTTGGTACTTCAGTCAATGACCTGCTCAACATGCATCATTCTGTCACAGTGGGAGTCTGTACACTCACCTCTCACACTGGTCACTCTCACATATTAAGTTTTTGTTTATCAGGAAGTCTGTTAAAATAACTGAAGACTTGAAGGTGTGTGTGTGTGTGCGTTCATGTGGTTTTGATCACAGACGGTCGTTCTGTGCACGTGCAGACTCTCCATCTCCTCTCACATGCATTCTTTATATTAATTTAATTACTTGACACCGTTGCATGTAACTAGATCTGCCCCGAAACTGCCTGTCTCCTCCATTACCATCCAAACTATTTCACTGATGAAGAAATGACAGATTTTCTTTCAGCCATCCATCCATCCTTTAATCTCTCCATCCATTCATCCATCCATGTCTCCTCATTGTTTCACACTAAATATTTCCCCGCCTCATCAAATGCAGGTGCTTTTCATTACATGCGCACATACAGTAAGTGCACACTCTCGCAAACACACAAACTTTGAAGTTCAGAGCTTCATCAGATCCAAACCGCAGGAAGGGAGATGGCGGATCAGAGATAAGCTAGCAGCATGGAGCCGAGCATGTTGGCTTGTATGCGTCTGCTGCCATGGGAGCCTGACTCCCGGTGGGTCGGCGATGCCTGTTACCAGCAGGCCGGGAACTTTGAAGTCATGACTTCAGTGTCTCAGGCTCACAGGGGTAAAAAAAAACAGTGGAAATTACTGAACAGCTAACATTTATTTAATTACAGCTCAGTCAGACGCATGTTTTTCACCAGAAACTGAAAAATACAGCATCATTTTTAGAATAGAACAGAATAAAATAAAATAGAAAAGAATACAGTGTTTCCCACAGGAACTTCTTTAGTCAAGGTGGTGAGTTGTCATGCCTGGGTGGGTCGCATTCCACGGTTAGCATACCGTCGTGGCGAGATGTTGCAAGGATAGTGAAATGATAGCGTACTGATAGCGTAGGACAGACTTCTTTTCTCTTGGACGTTGGCAAGGCAGTGGGGTGACTTTGCTAAGGCGGCCGCCTTGGCTAGAAAGTGCTGCGGGAAACAAGAACAAAATAGAATAGAATAGAAAAGAATAGAATAGAATAGAATAGAATAGAATAGGGCTGGGTGATATGGAAAAAATCATATCATGATCATTTTTTTTTTCACATCAGATGATAATTAACATGTAATATAATAATAGAGAGCGATACATACATACATATGTACTTATGGAGAAGTCCCTCCCTTCGCTCTTAGAATTATCCCTCCCTCCACTGTTATTATTATATATTATTTCTCCCCCCAACCCTCCATCTAAAGATTTATTGACCCCCCCTCTTATGTCTTATAAGTGTCTTAAGTTTCTCTTTGGCTGTATGGTTTGCGTGTATTAGTACTGCAGTGGGCACAATCTACCCCCTACCCCACCTGTTGAGCTGTGCGTACCTCCATGCCATAACTACTTTAAACCTAAAGTGAAACAACATGCTCTGACCGTCTGACTCCTGGCTTTTAAGCCTTTGTTGCACGCCGGAACCGAAACCGTTCACACCCTACTTTTTGGTAACCTGGTCGTCCGAGTTCTTGGTCTGATTTTCTCCTGAAGGGACTCTCATTACCTCCTGTAGCCCAAACATTAGCTGCTCTTATACCTGTGCTGTGTATGTCAACCTAAGTTGACGTGGCTTTAGTGTGATTGGTTCGGTGCAGTGCTACTTAATGATGATTGGCTGATCCCACATCTGTCAGAACATGGACGAATTGAAATTGTATTGAGCATGTGTCATATTTCTATCGAGGAAAAGTTATGCTGCGATAGATATTGTTATTGTTTTATCACCTAGCCCTAGAATAAAATAGAATAGATCTTTATTGTCATCATTACAGGAACAAAGAAAATCTATTTAGCAGCTCCGTCTTTTGCAGCAAATGCTTAAAGTGCAATATATATATATATTATATATATATATATATATACGTATCTCACACAAAAAAATGAGAAATACCTGCAATCTAAAAAAAAACCTAGTGATAAAATATACAAATACTGATAAAATACTACAAATTACTGCTAAAATATACAAAAAGCTAACAATACTACAGATAACAATGCACAACATATAAGGATATACAGAAAATAAAGAATATATACAAGGAAAAATTAAAATCATGGTACATGGGCGTTATTACTGCACTGAGGTAGGATGAGGTCCATTAGACCGGGGGTGGTGGTTATTAATTTTTTTCATATTTTAGCAGCAAGGATAAAATGCGACTGCTGTGTGAGTGTATTTAGAGAATAATATGTGCCTCCGGTGTGAATTACAGCCCAAATCCTATTAGTCTGTTTAATGATGGGAATGATGCCAGTGGGTGATCACACCAACACTGATGTTTATCCATTTACAACCTAATCAACTTATATTTAATTACCCTTCTAATTTTCAGTTTTGTCTGAGGGTGAATCCACCTCTCCATTCCCACCAGATCACCAGCGATTCAGTTACTATTTCACACTAAATACATTAAAGTTTCTACGTTAAAACTTTTGTCAGTATACACATTTATATATTTTTTTTTTAGAAAAGAGTGAATAGTCAGATTGAACTCGGCTACAAACCACATCTGGAGTGACTTATATAAGATAAAATGTATTGGTTTAGATCGGATAGTTGTTTTCAACACATAATGGTTGACATAAAATGGATTTGCTGACAGACAAGCTCAAAAATATGCACTAGTAGAATGTATTTTATGCACATTTGTGTGTTTTTGTCATTTTATTCAGTAAATATTGCTGCTAGTGTTTGAGGTCATGTACGTGATGCAGCTGTGACTGCAGTGAAAGGAGACCTGCTGAGTTCAGTTCATTGGTTTATTGCCTCAGTAATGACATTTGTTCTCTACATCAGATATATGTCTGTGCTGTAACACCCTGGTATATTGTGTTTTTTGTATAGTTTTGATTAAAGGTGTTACAGTGCACTTGTTTGTGGTGTTGGTTCGATACAATACAGAGGTGTACTGAACAAATACATGTAGCTTATAGAACACAGACACTCACCTTAGGTTTTCACACGATCCTCGAAGCGGAACGTACACAATATGAACAGGGTGGCCACAAGCAGAACCCGTGTGCAATATTGGATATCCTAGATCAGGGGTGTCAAACATGCGGCCCGGGGGCCAAATCCAGCCCGCCAAAGTGTCCAGTCCGGCCCTAGTGACTTTGTGAAATATTAAAATTAAACTAAGATATTAACAGTCATTTTAGTTCAGTTCCATAGACAGAACAAATTTGGTCACATCTGTAAAATACTACCATAATATCGAATAAATACTCACAACTCCGTAAACATTTACATATATTTACACCAAAACAAAGTATAATTTTGCAAAACATGTGAATAATGTGAGTAAATATGACCAACCTGAAATGTCTT